>JANRFK010001605.1:6966455-6992895 GCA_030068395.1 Apalone spinifera | reverse complement strand
CGGGGGCTGCCCTGGCCCGGCCGTGGCGTGTTCCGCACTCCCCAGACAGCCCGGGGCTGCCGCTGCCGCTTGCTCCGCTCAGGCCGCACGAGGGTGGCAGTGCTGACATCTGCAGGAGGCTCTCGCCCGCCTCCCTTTCCTTTGACTCGTGAGGGGCAGTCTCTCAAAGGTGCACCGCTGCCCAGGTGCTGGGACGGGGGGGGTGCTGCTGCACCGCCTGCCTAGAAGTGACCCGTGTTAGGTAGGGCTTACAGTTTGGCTCTGTGACTCTCAGCACCCCATCATACAAATTCACCTCTGCACTCTCGTGAAACCACGAGCTGCGTGCTAGGTGGTGTAAAGCTTCCATCTCTTAATCCTGGGGGAATTCTGCTGTAGTTGCGTTTGGAGCCCTAGTAAGATTGCAGGATTGCCCCAGGGCTAATTGTGATGCAGGAGGTCGGACTTGGTCATCATACATTCTTAAAACCTAGGAATGTTTTAAAGACTGCTGAGAACTTGAAGCATACGTCCTCACTCGTATTCATTTGGACTATAAAGTGGTATTTGCTGGGTTCTGGTGTGGCACCATTGCTACTTCCCACTGTTTTTAATCCCCTGGCTGCTCACTCTTTTTGGCATCTGTTCGTTATTAGAGGGCCTGCAGATAAATAAGAAAGCAATGCCAAAGTCTTTGGACACAAATCCGAACCAGTCTTGTGCTATAGCGGAAACCTAATCTCGGTATAAAACTGTACTTAAAATGCTGCATCGGTGCAACTGCAATACTTTCGTTAAGGTTCTCTTAAGCTGCTAGGAGAGAGCTCTCCTGTTGGCATAGTTAATTCACCTCCCCAAGAGGCAATAGTATGTTGGTGGGAGACGTGCTTCTGCTGAGAGTGCTGTCGACACAGGGGATTAGGTTGGTTGTTACTATGTCATTCAGGGGTTTGAATTTTTCCTTTTATTCTGGTACAGGTCTGTACTATAGACCAGACCTTAGTTTTGCAAATTAGGAAAGAACCTAAATCTGGAGTTAAGGGTAATCACTGTTCTGTAACACAAGTGTATTGATTGAGGGTAGTGTGTCATTTTGAAATATTTTAGTGAAAAGCTGTTATAAAAAAATCAGGCCCTATACATGGGCAAAAGACTGGAACATAAAATGTTGAGAGTACCAATGTTCCCTCTGTTTTTCCTTCCATGTGCAGAATAAATTTTGTGATGTGCACCACTAGTAGAAACATGCTGTGGGCGCTCTGCCAATCAGCTGGTGGCACCTGAATCTCTCCTGGGCTGCTGCTGAAGCACTCAGCTTACAGGAAACACTGTAGAGTATCCATTGTTTCCCTAATTGGCTTCTGGAGTTCTAGACTAGCTGATTTATGGACTTCTCCATCCCCACCATTGGGTTCTGTGATTTATCTAGGGAATCATATGATAAAAGTTGCTAGGATTACATATTGAAGCTTTATTAATTTATTAAAAGGCCTTTTGCACACTAAGTCTTTTGTAATTGCCTTGTCAAACCCCAATTTTCTGCTGTACTTGCACTGAAACTCTGTTTATGATGTGTGCAAGTTCCTGAACTTTACTTGCATGTTTATTTCATGTCTAAGCTAGAAATGCTATAGCAGCAGAGATGTAGCTTAGACATTTGCTACTGGGACAGAAAGAGTTCATCCACCTCTTTGAGAGGGAGGTGGTAGCTAGGCTGACATAAGAATTCTTCTGTCAACCAGGCAGTGTCTACTAATGCTGGAGTTTAAGGCAGCTTAATTACCTCTCATAGGGCATGATATTTTTCACAGCCCTTAGTTCAGTTAAACTGACTTAACTTTCTAGCATAGAGCAGCCTTTTTTTCTTCTGTGGGATATTCATGTCCTTGAAACAGGTAAAGGATTGATGTTTCCTCAGAAAAATTAAGCCCACCTTTGATCTCTTTATAGACTGAGTTATGTTTAGGGAGGAGGGCCTCAAACTTTCTTTTGATGTTTATTTTAACTGTCAGTTATACTGTATCAAATTGAACTTGTTTAAGAATTAGGTCATGATAGCTTGATGGCTGATACTGATAGAGCAGATTGATTTTGATAACTTTTCCGTATTAGATCAGTTAATGAAAACTGATTGTATTTAATAGTTGCACAGCATTATACAACTTCAGTGTAGTTTCTAATCCTCTTAGTGATCCATTAGGGTGGATATATACATTAAGTAATAGCCATAGAGGGAGTCATTATTAGAGCTAAAATTACAGTTCTGGAGTTTCTAGTTTTGTACTGAGACCATTTCTTAAAACTAAATTTCCATAATTGAGAAGCTTGATCTTGTAATCTTAATTTAGAGGAAAAGGTTAGAGAGGTGATATGAGAACAGTGTTTGTATCTCTTTCCCTTTACATATAGAGATTCTTTTTCAAAGATTCTAGTAGGTAAGATTAAACTGGGGTGGGCAAAATACAGCCCATGGGGCTGGAGAGCCTGCAGTCTCAAACAGGCTCTCTGCCTGACCTGCTCCCCCACACCACTCAGAGTGGCTGGCTGTGGGGGCCATGGGCCTCTCTGAGCACCATTGTAAACTGGAGGGGGGGGGGGAGAAGGGAAGAGAGTCTTTGCCGGCTATCTCACCACCAGCATTATCTTGCAGGAAACTAGCCAATGGGAGTTGCCTATTTGCAGGCAGGCAGCATGCAAAATATACTTCACACCTGGGGTTTGGAACACATGGCTCCTGCAACTAGTTGCTTTGTGCAGCAGGTGTGGGCATGACCAGGAGCTACCTAAATCAGAGCCTGTCTCTGGCACCCCAGCCCTTCCCTGCTTCAGACTCCCCTCCTGTACCCTTACCTCATGTAACTCAAATCTTCTGCACCCTCCTGCACCACGGTCATAATTCCTTTCCAGACCTTGCACCCCCTCCTACTAAGGATTTAAAATCCTGTGTGTTTAGTTCATTGGAAAAATGGGGTGGGCAGGTGGTGTGCTGCAGTGAGAGGCTGCTCCGGCTGGGCTGGAGCACTCCTGCCCGCAGTGGGCTGGGGCTGGTCCTGCTGCAGTCAGGAGCTTCTCCAAATGGGCAGGAGCACCCCTGCCTGCGATGGGCCAGGCATGCTCTGGAGTAGGTCTGCTCTGGCTGGTTTGGAGTGCCCCTGTCCGCAGTGAGCCTCATGAGGCTGGTGCAGTAGTGGGATCTGGGGCAGCTCCCGTTAACCAGTTAACATCACTACCTTCTACACCCATCCTCCAGGTCAGAATTCTCTTCTGCCCTTCAATCCCTTGCCCCAAGTTTCCTTCACTCAAACGCCTTCCCAGACCCTACAGCCCCTCCTGCATCCCAATTAAGGATGTACATACTCATTAAAAAAGTTAACCAGTTAAACAATATACTTTTAATTGTTTAACCAATTTAACTGTGGAGGCCTGATGCAGAGTGGCTTGGGACCTATGGTTGGGGGGCTACATCAAAACAGAGGCCCATGTGGCCGGGATCCTGCTGCCAGCCTGCTGCAGGCAGGAGACTCTTCCATCCCCGCCCTCTATAGGTGAAGCGCTGTTCCAGCAGCTCCAGGGGCACTGTGCTGTGGGTGGGGAGCTGCTCCTGCCAGCCCCGGCTGCTTCTGCCGGTTAATCTGTTACTGGGTAAGCATGCCGGCAGGACTATTGCCTACCTGATAACCAGTTAAACTTTTATATCTCTATTCCCAATCCGCTACACAAGCTCCCTTCTGCACCCTTGGAGTGGTTCCCCATCAAAAATGATTGCCCGTCCCTGGTTTAGACCCTCAATTCAATTTGCATCTAATGTCTCAGAATAGATAGTTGAACCAAGTCTGCTTCAGGAGACCACGGACATCTTTTTAAAAAAAACATGGGATTTTAAAATAAAGTAAAAACAGTTTGAGATACAGCATCTGCCTCTGATTCTTCTGACAATATTTATAGATTTAACTCTCTCTAATTTCGGATGTTTTTCTTTTCCCCATACTGTGCTGAAACTCCCAAGCAGAAAACTATAGGTATCTGGGTGTAATATTGTTGAACACACAGGCTGTGTCTAGACTGGCCGCTTGAATTTCCGCAAAAGCACTGACTTCCTACTGTGTGAAATCAATGCTTTTTGCGGAAATACTATGCTGCTCTCGTTCAGGCAAAAGTCCCTTTTGCACAAAAAAGCCCCGATGGCTAAAACAGTGATTGGGGCTGTCTTGCGCAAAAGCACGTCTAGATTGGCACGGACGCTTTTCCGCAAAAAAGTGCTTTTGCGCAAAAGCATCCGTGCCAATCTAGATGCTCTTTTGCGGAAATACTTTTAACGGAAAAGTTTTTCCATTAAAAATATTTCCGCAAAATCATGCCAGTCTAGACACAGCCACAAAGTAAACTGGAGAAGAGATTTTTGTCCAATCTTTTTTACAGTAGGCGTTACAAACAATGTAAATATTTTAGACCACTATGGACAAGGCTGAAAAAACTGATTGGATATTCAGGAAGCTGAGGTTCAGGAGCAGCACCTTGAGAAGAAGATTAATTTCCTGGCACCTCAGCTGCTGGAAGAGGTAGAGGATGATGAGACGTCTACTGACTGTTGTTCATGGATGAACTTTGTGGGGATGAACTTTCCATGTGTGTCCATAAATGTGAAACTCTCTTCCTGTGCTTGGCAAAACTCAGCAGCTGTGACACTTACTTCTCTCTGCGGACTCAGGATAATGACACTGCATTGGTTTACAGTCTGTAAATCTTCTGGCAGCTGTAAACTCAATTTTGAAAAAAGTGAGAGCTTAAGTTATTGAGTCCCCTCATTAGTGAGAGATTGTATTCCTGAAAATGTGACTATTGCTAGCAACAATAAACTAGTTGGTTTGACTACTTCACTTGATGAAGTTGCTCTTTTAAAATAATCTTAGGAAACTGTTAAAATGAGGACTTGTGGACTGTTTTAATTGATTTTATTCGTTGTTCTAACTTAATGTTGACAGCAGTATTTCATATTTCAGGGCAAATGACCCAGCTTTGTGAACTGATCAATAAGAGCGGGGAACTGCTAGCAAAAAATCTTTCCCATCTGGATACAGTGCTTGGTGCCCTGGATGTGCAAGAACACTCCTTAGGGGTTCTTGCTGTTTTGTAAGTGAGCCTTTCCTTTGTTTAAAGGCTTAATCTATATATATTTTAGAGAGAGTGTGTCTGAGTGTCTGTCTGTGAGTCCGTTTGTTCAAGAGCTCCTCCTAAATGGTAAGAACTGTGGCCAGCAAATTTGGTATACTGCTTTCTCTTCTAACTTAAAGCAAGGTCAGGGTTTGGTTGTGCCAGGAGAACCAGAAGCCCCAGGAAAAGGACCGTTTTCCATAACATGCAAAGGGAGGGGATGCTGTTCAGAGGAATGTGATATGAGTGGTCACTCAGGGCAGTGAGCCCCTGGAGGGGAGAGCTATCCTGCAGAGTGCCCAGTGGGGGCAGCTGTACCACCAAGGGAGTGGCCAGCAGGTCTGGGGCTCCTCATCTTGTCTGTGAGCACACCAAGTAAGTAGCCCCCCAGCCTTTTGCCGTAGTGTTGTCGGTGGGGGAGAAAATGGCTTCTGGCAGCCAAGGAGGGGAGAGAAAGGGTCTCTGGGGGTCAGGGAGGGAGAGAGAAATTCCATGCTAGATGGGACCTCCCACCTTGAGCCTCTCTTCATCCCCCAATCTTCACTCTTGCATGTGCGCACACATCCAGACCCAAGGGTTTGCTGCCTCCTCCCCCATCCGCCCTGAAGTATCTGGGCAGCACCGGGTAAGTCTGCTAGTTTATTTCCAAAATTTCATCCAGTGTATGGTGACTTGATAGGGAAAAAAAGTATTACTTGCATTTTCATTCTGCAGTTTTCATACAGATGCTTAATTTGTTTTTTCTTATACTATACTTCCTTTTTACAAATAAAGTATTGACTTATATGTTTGATTTTTGCATTATTCCAGTTCTGACTGGAATAAAATACCATGACTCAGTCCTAAAGAAGGGTTGTTTATGAGCAACATCTGCTTCTTATTTATTACATGTAGAAGATCTGCATAAATAATTAACCAATGAGTATTAATAAAGATATCAAATGTTTTTAAATAGAATATTAACAAACTATTAATAACATTAAGGAGGATGTCAGTTCATTAATGGAGAAGTGTGGGTTGCTATCTTAGTTTCTTAGCTAGTATTGTGCCCATCTATTATGCAAGTTGAGAGAGCAGTTGAACTGTTGTAGGGGGTTGCAGTATGGATGAGTTATTAAAAATGGTATGTAGGGAGTTTGGATATAGAGCTTGAAGCCATCTTCCCTTCCAAACATAACATACCTTCAAGAAAAGTGTCTTTATAGAATCCCAATAGTAAAACTTGTAAAGTAGCTTTGAAACAAACAACAAACCCACCTTAATCTGTTTGGAACCTACCTCTTGTTTCAAATCTCACTTTGAAACAAATAGAATACCGTAAATACAACTAGCAAATATAGTACTTCACTTTGTATTGCATCTTATGCAAGCTGGATCCCAAAATGCACTGCAAAATTTTTAAAAAGGACACAATCTTTATCATGCCTCACCAATGGTGAAAATGGGGTGGGTCAATTAAAAGATTTCGTTATTTAAAAACAAGTAAGAAGAGGAAGGGCAACTGTCAGTAAGAAGAGATGTTTAAAAGATTATTTGAATGGATGGATTAAACGAGACAGAGGTACAGGAAAATAGCGCAAGTTTTTCACACTCTAGCTCCAGTCTGGAACAGTGGCAAGATTTTTGTGAGGGAAGAAGCAGAATAGCAAGTATGTTAGAAGCTATCTGCAATAAGTAAATTAAGTTGAAGAATATAGGCAGTTTTAAATACATTTTAAAATAAATGGACAGTAAGTGGAATGAGGATATGCGCTTGGAAACTTTAGGATGAGGTTTCACAGGTATGTTGGAATTTAAGGAGGCCATAGAGTAAGTAGGCTTTACAACAGTAGGGTTTTGCAGCAGTCAAGAAGTGTGCTGAATGCTTCGGTGAGGACTTCATCAGAGAAATAGTCAAAGAAAGTTTGCACTGTGTGTGTCCTTAGTGTGGAGGAATGTGAAGGGAGTGGAATATGTGGTGCGGTTCTATGGTTGATTTTTGTGTAAGTTTGCTCTTATATAATAATCTTCATGCTATTTAAAGTTACTATTTCATGTCAGCGTTCCCTGTAAGAGAAGCACTTGGGTGGTCATCCATGGGAGATTCAGGTGCTACCTGTCTGATTAGCAGGGTGCCAACAGCATATGTTTCTACTGGTGGTGCACATCCACACATGCTTTGGTGCACATAACATTTATTCTGTGGATGGAAAAAATAGAGGGAACGCTGTTTCACATGGTTTAACTTGCTCTGTTGTGAAAGTTTGCATAAGACTGCGTGGAGGTGAGGGGGTTTTAATCACATTCTCAAATATTAATGTAATTGTCAGATAAAGGTGTGTCTTCAGTGCGTTTAACACACATTTATACTTTTCAGCTGAGACGGCATACTTACAAAGTTTAATTCCGTAAAGCCATGGACTATTTGTCAGGGTACTTAAGCTTGGATTGGAAGGTTTTAGTATGCCAAACTGGAAAAATCTACAATAAATATTTTATAGTTAGCCCCACACAGTTGAAGTTTACCTGTCTATGTAGAGATACTTGCAGGATAATATGTTAGTTTTTTACAGAAACTAAGTGTTTAATTTTTTTGTCTTGTTCTAGGTTTGTGAAGTTTTCTATGCCAAGTGTCCCTGATTTCGAAACATTATTCTCACAGGTCCAGCTTTTTATCAGCACTTGTAATGGGGAACACATTAGATATGCAACAGACACTTGTAAGTTAAACTTCAATTTGTTCTGTACTCCTACATAATCTAAACTTCATATAGTTGGTATCTGTGATTGTTTTCACTTTTTTATTATTGTATCTAGTTGCTGGCCTCTGCCACCAGTTAACAAATGCCCTTGTGGAAAGAAAACAGGTAAGCAGATTTCACCTAGTAGTAATAATTAGACTGTATATCTGAGTTCTTAATTTGTTCATAGTAGGCTTAATGTCTTATTGAGACTTACTGAGAAATTAGCAACAAGAAAGCATTTCTGTGCAGATTTTTGCTTATATATGTACAGGAAGGAAATGGATCCAAAACTAGATTTTTTAAGAGTTATTTCAGAGAAATCATACAAGGAAGAAAATGACTTTAATTTTTTTTAGTGCACTGGTAGATAAACCATGATATGGAACATACACAAAATAGGAAATCACTAGCTCATTAACTTTTGATGGAGCTGAATTTCTTTAGACAATACAAACAAGTGATTGTACCAAAATTGATACTGGTCACTCATTTGTTACTGGCTTCAGCATTACCTTCATATGAGCCAGCCTTCTGAATAGGTGTGTTAAATTATACAGCAAACTGTGATGACCATTTAGAGTGGGCTGGCTATAAACAAAGAGCTCTGAGAATCTCGTTTGTTAGCTTTCTAGTCATTTTGTTATGAGTCAGAAAATAGGTTTGAAGCCATTTCCCTCCAAACAAAACTAATTGGGAGTTTGGCTTTTGACTTCAGAGTGAACAGGGCTACGCTTTTGGTGTGGTCAGGATTAGGCCTTTAAGAATGTAATTTTCTAGCATTCTAACCCTGTAATGTGCTCTTAACAACTGCCTTTTTGCAGCAAAAATGCTGAATTTTAATAGTCAATCAAGAGAAGCAAACCAAGACTATTTAATAGCCATGGTTAATTTCTTCTCTTAAGAAGGGACTGCAATATCCTACAAGGAAGGGGGAACCTCAGCGTGATTGTTACTAAATGTAACCTATCAATTAGTGTTATTTTTCATTTGTAAGTGTCAACATAAGATCCAATGTGCTGCCATCTATGAGAAATTATCTGAAAGAGATGTAATTTCTGACAGCCCCTGCGAGGAATTGGCATTCTCAGACAAGCCATAGACAAGATGCAGATGAACACAAACCAGCTGACCTCAATACATGCAGATCTCTGCCAGGTAAAAAAATTATATCAGGCTTATACCAAGAGTAAAAACTTTGAATTGGGCCAATTCCTTTGTGTAATGGCTGAACGTGTGCTTCATTCCTCTAAAATAAAAGATAGGTACAAACTATAATGGGCTTTATGACAATAATAAACCATAAAATGTGATGACATTTTAAATTCATTAGAATTGGATTTGTCTTGGATCCTCTTGGATCTTTTATTTTGGTCCCCTCCATCACTTCTGAAAATCCTAGATGGAGGTCATCTTTCCTCTTGCTGAGGAGGGCAGCACACCGCTCCTTCCAGAGCTAGACATCATTGTTGAACATTATTCAGAGGAGGTTTGCTCAACAATGGCATGAGATACTTTCGTGTCTCATCCAATGTCTCTGGGCTGAATTTTCTTGGAGGCCTGGGGCCTGAACTGGGATGTCCCTTGTGGCACTTTGTGCTGGCAGCAGGCTAGCTTGGGTGGAATGTTTCAGGCAGCTTTGTGAATTAGGGTGGAGTTATTTTAACACAACTTGTAATGGCTCATCAGTGGTGCAATATCATAATGTTTGAGACCCACCTATAGTAAAATGCTGCTGGAATTGCACACATTCCTGGAGTCTGTTGCTATTTGTATTTTTGCAAATAGAATACATTAAGATTAAGAAATGGTACTTAACTGAATTTTAGAGGATTTTTTAATTGAATAGAGTTGTCTGTGTAACTCTGTTTTATTTTCTTGTAGCTCTGTTTGTTAGCAAAATGCTTTAAACCTGCCCTCCCGTATCTAGATGTGGACATGATGGATATTTGTAAAGAGAATGGGGCATATGATGCAAAGCACTTTTTATGTTACTACTACTATGGTGGGATGATATACACTGGGCTAAAGAACTTTGAAAGAGCACTCTACTTCTATGAACAGGTAACTATCTGAATCAGAAATCTGTGCAAAAATTAGAAGTGTGATTGGTTGAAAGACCAAAACTGTATGCATAGGGTTTTTAAACTTAGTTATGTCTCTTTTCATAAGATACGGCACAAGAGTCCTTCATTATTTTTGTGCTTGTTACAAAACTCTAGGATAGATATATTTATCACCCCAGGATTTGAGTGCCTTCCATAAATATATTTTGCTGTTGCTGTTTTAGTTCTGTGCATCACATAGTTATCTAGCAAATCAAAGTTAGATGTGTTTTCAGTTATTCTAGGGTTTGCTATATTCTTTTCTGTCTAAATCAGGGCTCTATAAGAGGAAAAATTGAGTGGGGCAAATGATGACTCACTATTCATTTCCAGCCAAAATCCAAGTGTTTCTGCACCATAAAATCCCTCAAGGGGATCTGGTCTCAAGTGAATCTGGGTACCAAATGCTTGAGTCACTTTTCTTCTCATTTTAAACTTTTTTTTGGATGGCCATTTGTTTCTTATGGATGGTAACAGTTCACAAACTAACTTTTTTGTAAACATATATTTTGGTTTAAAATTGCATGGTAAAAAAATCAGGTTAGTGGTTTCAGCTAGCACCCCTGCCTGAAACCACTACAGGTTGGAGCTCCCTGGTCTGGCGCACTTGGCATCTGACAGGTCTCGGAAAAGGGAGTTTGCTGGACCAGGGGAGGGTGAGGGCTCACCCAGGGGTGCTGGCTTCCTGGCTGGCTCCCCTTCTGGCTGTTGCCCTGCTCCTGGTCCCTAGCAGTAGCCAGCCGGACTGTGCTCTGGGACCAGTGGCTGCAGAGCTGGCCGGGCTGCTCTCCCAGCCCTTGTTGGCTGCTGGGATGCCCTCCCTTCCCTGCCCCTTTTTGCGGGGGTTCTCTGGTCCAACAACATCTGTGGTCTGGCAGAGTCCCAAACCAGAGAGGTTCAACTTGTACTAATTTTTGGTGTTTGCAGTCACTCTTGTTTTTCTAATTATTGGGAAATGGCTTTTTCTCCCCCCCCCTTGCTTCTTTGTGAAAGGCCCACAAATGAGAAATTCCATAGACGACAACATGCTGTCAAAGGCACAAAATAAAGTGATGAAAGAAGTAAACTTTTTTCCTGCTTTTCTGGTAATTGCTGTATGTGTTTTAGCAGGTGGTAAAACCTTGAGACAAAAGGGATTTAACTTGATTTTCCTGCTAACCTTTTTCGCACACTTGAATTTAAATGACTGTTTCTGTACAAACGAATGATCTAAAGACTTGCAAAACTTCTGTACATATTTATAATGCATACAAATCCTATGGAAATTGATCTAATGACTTTCAGTAGTCAACCTCTCCTGCAAGTAATCTATCTCTTCAAAGGCACCCAAAGGTTTCAACTACAGTTCTTGATCTGTTCTTAAAGTCCACCACTACTAAATGAAAAAGTTTTTGGTTTTGACCCTTGTTCGGGGTCATTTTAAGACCAGTTTCGCTCTACAACTTCTTATGTTCTGGTTTTGAGCAACTGGTACAGAAGTTTCGTTTTGTGCGCTTCGGACTAATTCTCCCAAAACTAACTCATGTCTCTAGCACTTAAAACACGCTGGTGAATTATATGTTCCAGAACATCCCTTTTACATATGGAGTTTTAAATCTAGGAATGATTTTTAATACAGTTTCAGTGACATTCACTTTTAATTCCCAACCCTTTCTCTTGCTTAGGCAATAACTACTCCAGCCATGGCAGTCAGTCATATTATGTTGGAATCCTATAAAAAGTACATTCTAGTTTCTTTGATACTACTTGGCAAAGTTCAACAGCTACCGAAGTACACCTCTCAGATAGTGGGTAGATTCATTAAGGTAAGTTTCAATCTGAACTATACATTCAGAATAAAAAGTAGCAGTTTGCCAAAAGTCTATCTTCATTGGATCTTTTATGCAGTTCTGTATGTTGTAACACTATTTTTACATCTTAAATGGAAATGGATTCCAGGCAAAACCTGATTTGACATTTATTAATGTGATTTCTTAGTAATGCACCCAGTGAACTCACTAGCCTTCTGCTTTTGCTAGATACTAAGCAAGACTTGTTAGGTTATTAGCTTTTTCTGTGTGGTATCTGTGTCCTGAAAGAATACAAACCCTCTAGTTTCGCGTAGCTGATCAGTACTTGAATTTCAGCAATGCCATAACAAATAATTGAGTTTATTGTGCAGAGATTCTAAATGTGGCTATTTAACATGCAGCAGTATGTAAAGGCCCTAAGCATGAACTTTCCCCCTGTGGCTTAAATAATCAGTTTCAAAGAGACCCTCTGCCTCAGGGAGCCTACAATATGACTCTTATGTTTTTGTGATATCAACAGATGTTTGGTAACTAAGTTGAAATCACCAAACCAACTTAATTTGTGCTCTACATGCTTTAAATCTAGATCTTCACAGGTGAAAATTAAGTGCATTAACGTACTGGGGATCTGAGCCCCTTTTTAAACAATAACTTTACAGTGTTGATGATAAGGGTGGCTTAAAATAACCTTCACAAATGTTGCAAGATTGAACTCCAGATACATTTAAATCTTTTTTTTTTTCCTAATTGCAGCCTCTTAGCAATGCATACCATGAATTAGCACAAGTTTATTCAACCAATAAACCATCAGAGCTCCGAAACCTGGTCAACAAACATAGTGAAACATTCACCAGAGATAACAATATGGGGCTGGTTAAGCAGTGCTTGTCATCTCTTTATAAAAAGAATATCCAGAGGTTAACTAAGGTAAGATGCCGTTTTCTTTTGGCATCAGTTATCCAGGCTTTTTGGATTTAGCACACTATATCTGGAAGAGTTAATCTAAAAATAGTGTCTTGTATGTTTGATTGAATCAATATATAGTACATTGATTATATCTGGAATAGTCACTTTTTAAAGTAGTTACATTTTTTAAGTAAATGCATCTGTTGAATATAATTCTACTGAAGTGAAAATGAGCTAGTAAAATTAACCATTTCTACTATGTATTTGAGAGAGTCTGGCTGGCTGTTTGATCGAACTCCTCCTAAACTGTAAGAGTTAGGACCACCAAATTTGGTATACAGCTTTCTGTTACCATAATTTACAGCAATGTAAGAGTTTGGTTGTACCTGGAAAATGTGATGTGCCTGGAAATGGATTGCTTCACATAAAACCAAACAGAAAAGAGACAGAATCACCAAATCAAGTACGGTCTTCAAAACTGACATAACTCAGCGAATGTTGAAAGAGACTAACTCAAGATAAGCCAGAAAAATAGGATGAACCTGGAATAGGATTGCATCTCAATAAATGTTATAGAAAAGAGATAAAATGGAGAAATTTGGAGTAGTGCTCTGTTTTGGCACAGCTAAATCAATGCTTAATGCTTGAAAATTAGAAGATCATGTTAGAAACAAAATTGACTAGCACTTTTTTGTTGAAACATAGTGAATAAAATGAAAAAAATTACACTTGATGGAATTCCCATTTTAAAAATTTACTAAAATTAATTTAATAAGAACATTCGATTTGAAAAATACAATCATTCAATAAAGCATATATTTCCTTTTTATTTAAAAAAAAAAAAAAAAAAGGACCCCAACAATGCCGAGTACACCTGCTAGTTGCATATATAGATTAACTTGCCTGCCTCCTTCTTATGCCAATGCTTCCAGTCCTTGGAGTGAACTAGCATACTACACCATAGAAATCAGTGGCCTATGCTGACTTATAGCTGCTGAGAACTTGCCCACAACTTTTATACGTAGCCAAAAGTCATAAGAATGTCATCCGTGCCCTGATCTTCAGGTTTGCCGTCTTTTGTGGGAAACTGAACTTTACTTGATCACAGTTCTGGAGTAGAAAAGAGGAAGGTAGGGAAACCTACGGTCTGGTGGGACTGTCCAGTGGAGTCAGTTAAACATGGAACTCTGAGTAGAGAGCTAATTGGTTCCTAGGAGTGATCAGGGAAAGATGGGATGCTCTTTTGCTTAAATTAACTCAAATGGTGTGTGCCACAGACATAGAATGTACAGTAGAACCTCTAAGTTACAAACTGTGTACTTCCAGTTCCAAATGAAGTATGTGGTTGACTGGTCAATCAGGCAGTAGCAGAGATAGACAAAAGAAAATACAGTACAGTATTGTTAAATGTGAACTACTAAAAACAAAGGCAAAACACCATTTTTTCATCTGCAGTGTAAAATTTCAAAGCTGTATTAAGTCGTGTTCAGTTGTAAACTTTTTGAAAGAACAGCCATAATGTTTTATTCCATTATGAATACTTCAGAGTTATGAACAATCTCCAATCCCAAAGTGTTCCTAATTCTGAGATTCTATTATGAGAGCAAAATGGACTCCAGGAGTAAAACAATGGATAAGTCTCTGTGAAGAAATAGCTGTATGAAAATCTGGCAGAGAGCATGCATGGGGAAAAGGGTAGCTAGACATCATCTATCTTCCCTTAGGAAGGAAAGACTAACAAATTACCCAGTTGTTCAACTAGCAATATAAAATACCAGTTTTTATTGACAAAGACTTGTCTTTCCATGATATTTTTGTACCTGCCTATTATGAATATTCCCACCATTATTAGTCAACAGATCAGTTTAAAAAGTGGAGTTACATAGTTCACAAAGGACTCATAAGAACAGCATATAGCTTCTGATGATCATGGTTTGCTATGTTGCTATATTTCAGACATTTTTAACCCTCTCATTACAAGATATGGCAAGTAGAGTGCAGCTATCGGGGCCACAGGAAGCAGAAAAATATGTCCTTCACATGGTAAGGAATGTTACTTGACTAAAATGGCTTTTAATTGCGAAAGGGATCAAATAGCTTTAAGGACTATAGTTTGACATTCTGGTGTGACCAGTCAATATTTGACTTAGCAGTGGCAGTCCTCAGTTGTCCAGCTGTAGGACTTTTGTAAAGTGCAGATAAGAGGCCACGGAAGACTTTTTTGGGTAGGAGGCCGCAGCCTAAAAAAATTACAACTGCTTTAGTCCAAACCAAGCATCAGTAATGTCTGTCTTCTACATTCCTCTGAATAGACTGTTGGGAAGGAATTCATCTTGGTTTTCTTAAATTCTAGAATATATTTAAGATCAGTGTTTGAATCATTACTGTGGGCTATATAAACTTTTTTTCCCCCTTTTCTGTGTTCAGGTTAATCTTTTGTATTACAAACGGTTTCTCTTATTTCAGATAGAAGATGGTGAAATCTTTGCAAGTATTAATCAGAAAGATGGTATGGTCTGTTTCCATGATAATCCTGAAAAATACAACAATCCAGCTATGCTTCATAACATTGATCAGGAGGTAAATAACATTTAATACAGTCTTGCTATTGCCTTCAAAATGTAATGGTTTTGGAAGCAAAAATTGTGTTACGTTCACTTTGTGAATTGGTGGAAGCTGGGTGCCTTACAAAGTGAAGTACTTCAGGATAGTAGAAATACAGGGCTATGAAATTATTCTGCTATTGTAGCAATTAGGTTGTAGTCATTTACCATCTCTACTAGGCAATTATCGTTGTGCTGAGTTCCCTATTGTATGCTGGGTACAAGCTGAGGCATGGCACCAGTTTGACCCCATAATATTGACTATGAAGTCAATAGGATTGACTTTTTGAATTAAATACTACAGGTTGGACCTGACTGGTCCCAGACAAGAGAGTTTTCTGGACCAGGGAAGGCTAGGGGGAGGTGCCAGCTTCTCTGCTGGGCTCCTCTCCTCAATTAGCTGGCACCACTGCCCTTGGCTGTCTGGCTGTGGCAGCCCTCTGGGCTCCATGGCCCTGCGAGCTCCACTGGCCCCGGGAGCTCCAGCAGTAGCCCTGCGGGTGCTTGTGGCTGCACTAGCTGTGGGCTCTGCATGCCCCCCCCTTCCTGGCCCCACTGGGTGTGGGCCCCTGCCCGATAGACTCTGGCAGCCCTGGTGGTTTTCCAGCTCACTGGGAGCTCTGCTACTGTCCCTGCCCCATGGACTCCAGCATGCCCTCCCTACCATCCCCTTTCTCTCCTCCCTCTCCCCACTCCCTCCACCCCCCTCCGCCAGCCCAGCCTGCTGCAAGCTCTGGTGTCCTATGGGTTCCCCTGGCCCCGCAAGCCAGCTCTGTTCCCAGCCTCTGGCAGACTCTGTATTGGGGCGCTTTAGTGCAGCAATATCCGTGGTTCTTCTGGACCATGGATATTGGCGGACCAGAGTCCTGGACCACAGAGGGTTCAACCTGTAGAAAAATTACTCTTCTATTTTAAAATCTTGTTCATCTGTAACATTGGCTACCAAATACTTCCTTTTCATAGCTCATAACGTCTGAGCTATAAACAAACTTGGACTAACTCATCAGCTTGCTGTTTTCACCATAATTTTCTCAGATGCTGAAATGTATAGAGCTTGATGAACGACTGAAAGCCATGGATCAAGAGATCACTGTGAACCCTCAATTTGTGCAGAAGGTAACTGACATTAAGATCTTTCACAGAGAATGTATGCTGAACTTAATTTAAGTAAAGTCATACCTTAAAATGAAGTCAGGAGGGTGACTGACTTGTAAACATCACACATAATGAGCAGAAAGCAAGAGTGCAGGTTCTTGTATGTGTACTTCATTTTCCTGTTTGTTGATTAGGCATTTTAGAGTTGTGTAAGATGAAAATCTTAGGAAAGAATTTTTACAGAATTAACTTCTCTTCTTCCCTTACAGAGTATGGGCTCGCAAGAAGATGATTCAGGAAGCAAACCTTCAAGTTATTCTTGAAATTAACATTGGCCACTATTCTGTTTTAAAGTAAAAGCTAAAGAAAACCACCTTTTGGACTGGGCATGGAAAGGTCCTATAAAGGGAGCAGAGAGAACTGAGACTTCATCTGGACATTTAGAAAATAAAATGGCACCTTCTCAGTACTGTATGATTTCAAAAATATTCTCTGCAAAGAAAGGAAATCTCAAAGAAATTTAAAGTCTGTTGTGGATTTATTTATCTTCAGATTAACAGCGTTAATGCATTAAATAATCTTCCTTTTGTTTTAAATGGTTTGAATGTTACTGTTTCTGTAGCGGTCCTTTTTCCTCTCCTACAAAATTTGCTTAAAGTGTGTTTGTTCAGGGAAGAATACAAACAAGCGTGTATCACTTATGCAAGACAATTAGTTCATTATTTGAAAGCATTTAGGACTCAAAGTTTGCTCTATAAACAGATTTATTTATCATATGTATAAAAAAAATTAACCGTTTTTGTGAACTTGCATTCTGCCCTTGTATTCTGCCTCTGCTCAATCCAGCTGGCAGTTGTCTTATTAATTAAATATAAATCCTCTTCATCCCCTAAAACTGAGAATATATCCATAGCACTCTAGTGCTGGTCTGGAATTAGAATGTGGCATTTTCTAGCTCTGCTGTAGAGCACAAAAGACTGTAGAGTCCTCTATATATGACTACTTATTTTATGCTGGTAATTTTAAAACCAATGGTAGAATTAATGTCATTCAGTATTAATGGAATATTCTTGAGATCAGATGAAGATTTCTAGAGCTGAACAAATGGATATCTTTAAAACCTGAATTCATGGGGCACGATGGTTGTGAAGTCCAGTTTATCTTGAAAAGAACTCTGACTCGAGACTTTACAACTTGACACAAAGGAGCTTGTAAAAGAACCTGGGACTTGGCTGTATGTGAATTGAATTTAAGTACAAAGGGTACTATAGAGCTGCCGTTGTTGTTTACCATTCAGTGGCACCTTTAATACACTGCTAATACAAAAGCAGACTTTAAATCATATGGCAGAAACCTACACTGGAATTAGAGATGTAAGCAACTAGTTGAGTAGTATCAGAGGCAGCGGGGGTGGAGGGAAGCAGGAGCCGGTGCAGGGGATGTGCCAGCTTAAAAGCCGGTTTCCCCCCAGCACCATCTTTGCGGTTCGGGGGAGGCAGAATCGTAGCGGTCCTGGAGCTGGCGTGAGCTGTCCCCACTGTGGCTCTGTACTTTAAGTGTAATAAGAGTCTGGCGGCTCTTAACTACTTTTAAAATGCAGAGCCACAGCGGCAGTAGCAAGCATCCCCTCTCGACTAATCGAGTAGTTGATGGAAATTCCATCAATTGCTCAATTAGCTAATTAACTGTTACTTAACACCCCTAGATAGACTAGTGATCTGCAGTTTGAAATCCAAGGATTCATTTCTTGACCATTGTTGCTGTATTGAATTAAGTATTTACTCACTGAATCAGCAAATTGGTGGTTTTGTAGTTTTTGTATATCTGAAACTTCTCACTATTAACCGCACTTTTGAAACAGGTACTGCCATTGCTGCTCCCCTTGCTGTCAGACATAAACTCGTCACTGAGTCTGTTCCAGATTTCTTCAGCACCTTCCAGTGCCACTTAGGTATTTCCATGGGAGGTGCTGGGCGCCACTGAAGGCTGTTCCACATGGGTTCACTGTGTGGCTATAGAGCACTGCTGTGTCCAGTGGGGAGCTACTGTCAAAGAGTTAAGTATCAGAGGGATAACCGTGTCAAAGAGTTCTAAATCTAGCAGAGCCTTTTTTGACAGCCTGCTCCAGTGAAAGGAAAAACAAGGCCCAAACTCATCTGTAGGTGGTGTGTAAGGGTTTGTTAGCCCCATGCGATTTGCTACATTATTTTGTACATCGACAGAGCAAAAACCAAAACCCTACAGCAGCAAATCTCAGAGCCCAGCTCTGTAGATTTGGGCTCATGCGAAAGGGCTAAAAATAACTGTCCAGGTGTTCCAGCTTGAGCTGTGAAATCCATCCGGAGCTCCAGCCCAAGCCAGTATTAACGTGGGACTTAGGCAGTATACCTGTGCTCTGAGACTTGCTGCAGGAGCGTACTTTTTTCTTTCCTGGGTAGACATATCCTTGGAGGTGCTGCTTCCCATCACAGAACAGCTTCTGTATTGAAGGCAGCTTTCACACCTAATCTAACAAGTCCTTGTCTTCTATAATTTGCCTTGTGCTCTTGTAATTAGTAAAGATTTGTGATTTTAAGTCTTAGGCAGGTCTATACTAGGGGTAATGTTGGCTTTGCTGGAGTTGATGTACCTTAGATTGAGTTCCCATGGCATCTCTATTCTGGCGAGGGTGGGAGTGTTGATGGGGGGGGGGGGGGGGGGGGGGGGCAACTCTTCCATCAACTTCCCTTACTAGTCTCAATCTGGTGGAATATTGGAGTCAATAAGAGCGTGATCAGCAATCACGTTAGTGATCCCCCGCCCCAGGGGTCGGGTTTAGCTGGTACTGCGGGGCTTGACCCATCTCCCAGTAAGTGTAGACAAGGAGTTAAGACTCAGCTTTGTAAAGACATTTTGATAAGAGTGTGGTCGGCCTCACAATGCCTCAACGTTCAGGAGCCTAAATCTCATTTTCAAAAGGGTTTTAGGCACTTGGATCCAAATGGGATTAGGATTCCTAAACTGAGTAATGCCCAGATTAGTAAACTCCAGTTTAATTCTGCAATTATTTATTTAATATTGAATGTGTGCTGTTCCATGCTCTGGAAATACCTTGAACTTGCAGTGCTACCAAACTTTTATGTGTGTGAAGCTGAGTTGGGAAAGAGGCCTTAACTATGTGCAGTTGCCACACAACGGCTACAGACAATGACTAACCCCAAACTGCAGTTTATACGAACACATGGAAAAAGTCTCCTTTTAAAGAAGAATTGTGAAAAACACGGCACAGGAACTGAATATAACCAAAGCATTTAAGTTTTAAAGGCTGCCTCCCACTATCTGTTTTCTAAGTGATAGTTGAGCTATACAACTTTAAGCAGTTCCTATTTGTGCTTTTTGTGGATTTGTCTCAAATGACTGTCAAACTACTTAGCTTAATATAATACCATCACAAAACTAGTGCTAGTCATGTAGAGTTGATTTGTTACAGCTTCTTAAGTTGTATAATTTGCTTTTTCGTCCTCACACTGGTCAAATAAGCCACATGAACAATTCAAAGGGATGGTGTAAACACCTCTAGAAGTTCTTAAGTTATATAGTCCTTGTTTTATCTATAGTATTTTAGTGTTCTAAATGTGTTGATATTCAAAGCCAATTGGCCACTTTAGCCACACAATCTCATTGGAATTGCCAGAAGTTGTGTGGCTCAGTTCTTAAATTGGTTTTGAAAATTGTGATCAAGATCCCTTTACAGCTCATATTAGATTGTAAGCTCTAGTGCCTCAAGAGCGTGGTAGCTGGAAGGGCTGAAGTAAGATAAGTGACAACACCCTATGTGACTTAGTTCTGGCATCTGTTCAACAGCCTCAGGGATTGTTGCAAATAAAGTTTTGTAGGTTTTCAACAAATGAACTCCTTGCATTGCTTTCAGCTGACCTGCACCTTTTAATGACCAGAACAGCTCAGACCTGACTGAGGGACTGGAAGTTTGGCAACACGTAAGCCTTTCTGGATTTAAATACTGTTTTAGAGAAGAACATATGATTGAACTGTATATTGTACACTACGCTATTTAAAAATCTCTAAAATCCTGTAGCCACAATCTTCATATCCTAACTGCTCATAGGATGCATCCACAAACTATAAGATGCATGTACAGTGAAATAAATCTAATACATTGGTGTATTTACTTTGCAACTATTCCAATTTAATGGTAAGCTATACCCTTCCTTAAAACAACATGCAACTCCAGTTTCTAGCCACTAGGTGGGGCCTTGAATTCAGTTATTTAACAGAGGTTGAAATAGCGAAGAAAGGGCCAGAAGCTGCTTCTGATATCTTCCTGTAATAATTGTGCCATTTCTAAGGAGCACTGCAACATAACCAGTTCACTGAGCTTTTCACACGTGCAGTAGACGTGACATTGCTACAGGTGCTGCTGCCTGACTATAATTGCTGCTTTCTGCACATCTCTCCTCTTTTTACTACGTTACAATGGTGACCCATTTCTTGTGTTGTCATAGGCTATCTGTATAACTGAGGAACTGTGGTTTGCTGCATGGCCCAAATGGCTGAGAAGATTAGTCCTGAGGAGTTGTTTAAATGTACTATTAAAAAATAAAGATCACAAACAGCAGTGTCATTTTTCTAGTTTCTTACATGCGCTATGCTTGTCGTATACTAGTGAGATGTTAGCTGAGGCTCTGAATTGACTATGAGTATAGCTTCCTCCCCCTCCATTTTTAACAAAATTAATTCTCCAAGAGCCATGTTACTGTCTGGAGTGACCCTAGATGGTCTCCAGTTCAGGCTGCATCTATAGTAGAAATGGAAGAGGCATGGATCAGTTAGAAACAGGATGCTGATGTAGGTAGAGCTCAGGTCTGAATGCAAATTCCTATGGTTGCTGTATGTAAAGTCTTACATGGTGGTCATATATGTAAAGCTTTGTAACCTTGATCGGCATTAGTAGCATAGTCTTCAATAGGAACGTTTGGCTGGATGCACAGTGTAAGCTTTCATTCCGCGGGCAAAGTAGTGATTGATAAGTAAGGAGAGTGTCAGTTGATTTTTTGTAGCTTTTTAAATCATAATCACCAGCAGTAGCAAGGTGGTAGAGGGTGTGGGGAGCCTTGCTTTTTTTCTCACCCACAGGTCCTTCAGTTGGTGGAAACTTTTGATAATACCCAACTCAACCCATTTCTGAGGACATAGCATTCAAAAGCCTTTCCTCCCACAAACCTGAGAGTACCAGATGTGACCAGACTAGATCAGTTATGTAGATATGTATTTGAGACTGTTTTAAAATCAACTTTTTAAAAACTATACTCTAACACAGGGCTGCGTTCCTAATATTAAAAAAGAACCAAAAAAACCCCAAAACCTGATGTTGGCTCATCCTAGGGAGGTTAGTCTTAATATGTAGAACAGTGGTCCCCAACCTTTTGGGGCTGCCGGGCACCTGGGGGCGGGGCCGGCACCGGCATGGTCCGGGCACCCGGGGGCAGGGCCGCCCATGCGCCATGTGCCTGGGATAGGGGCCGCCCATGCGCCGGGGCTGGCACTGCGCATGTGCCTGGGGGTGGGGCCGGCCCAGATTGTTTGGCGGGTGCACATAAATGCCCTGGCGGGCACCATGGCACCCACAGGCACAGCGCTGGGGATCACTGATATAGAAGTTAATGCAGTGGTGAAGCCATGTCAGTTCTGGGTTATTAGACACACGGGGGCGATGTCTACCCTGGCCAGTCTTGTGCAAGAATATATGCGAATGAGATGCAGTGATGAATATCACTGCACCTCATTTGCATACTTAATGAGCCACCATTTTGTGCAAGAGGGGGTTTGCGCAAAATGTCGGTTCATTAAGTATGCAAATATATTGCCGCAGCTTATTTGCATATGTTCTTGCGCACGACTGGCTAGTGTAGACGTATCCAAGGTGGGTGAGATCGTATCTCTTATTGGACCGATTTCTGTTGGTGAGAGAGACAAGCTTTTGAACTAACACAGAGCTTCTGGTTTGGGAAAGTGTCATAGCTGAATACAAGACCAAATTACCATTATCAGTGTTGCCTCCCTCAAGGGTACCACTGTTTGACATGTTGCCACATTGATCCTTGTCCATCCCACACTCACCCATCTCCAGTAAGGCAGGCTCTGGGAGTGGTAAGCATCTGGTCTTCAGCATTAGCTGAAGGACCACTGTAGGAGTAGTATTGCACATGTAACTAGTGTGATCAGTCCATCCTCCAAGAGACATCAATGCCCAATAGGTTAGTTGTGGATGTACTCGATCATCCTGGAGCCGTCCCCTTGCTTGATAATTTGCTCCCATAATAGGAAGTATAACTGTATCCTTTGACAGTGGCAATGTTTCTCCATTTGTCTGCTTCCTGGAAAATAGTAACCTGCCTAGCTCTGTGTCACAACATTAGTCTTCAAATGGAAAATTTGACATATGATTGCCTCCAGTACAGTTATAACCTCATCAGTGACCGTCTCAGATCTCCCAAGTGAGGAGAGGCTCTTCAGAGACTATCACAGCAATGGGCAACCCAGGTAGTGAGTGAGCTGCATGAGTTCTTCATCTCCATGGGCTGCAAGCTTGTCATATCTAAGAAGATCTGGGATAGGGTAGTTTTGCTAACTGCTTGCATACCTAGACTTTTCGGGGTGTGCCGATTGCATCTAATCAGAGAGCTGCTATGATTCAGAGGGAGCACATGACTTTCACAGTCAGTGTTGTGTGCAATCAGCATGCACCTCGCTTCATATGTCCTTGCTTTACTTATGTGTCACTGTAGTAATACTGGTAGGAAAAAAACTGGATGAAAACCAGCAGAATCTGGAAACCTTGCACTTGGACAACTGTAAACAAAATGTCTGATGGGCCACACCTAGAACCTTAATAAGAACATACATAAGAACAGCTATACTGGGTCAGACCAAAGGTCCATCTAGCCCAGCATCCTGTCTGCCGACAGTGGCCTATACCAGATGCCCCAGAGGGAGGGATCACAACAGGTAATCCTCATGTGATCCCTCTCCTGTCACCTACCTCCAGAGAACAGCGGCTAGGGATACCATTTCTACCTATCCTGGCTGATAGCCATTGATGGACCTAACCTCCATGAATCTATCTAGCTCTTTTTTGAACCCTGTTAAAGTTCTAGCCTTCACTACATCCTCTGGCAAGGAGTTCCACAGGTTGACTATGTGCTGAGTGAAGAAGAACTTCCTTTTGTTTGTTTTAAACCTGCTGCCTATTAATTTCATTTGGTGTCCCCTAGTTCTTTTATTATGGGAATAAGTGAACAACTTTTCCTTTTTCCATGCCAGTCATGATTTTATAGACCTCTATCATCTCCACCCTTAGTCTCCTCTTTTCTAAGCTGAAAAGTCTAAGTCCTTTTAATTTCTCTTCATATGGGACCCGTTCCAAACCCCTCATCCTTTCTGTTGCCCTTTTTGGAACCTTTTCCAATGCCAATATATCTTTTTTGAGATAAGACAACCACATCCGTATGCAGTATTCAAGATGTATGCGTTCCATGGTTTTATATAGAGGCAATAAGATATTTTCTGTCTTATTCTCTATCCCTTTTTTAATAACTTTTAACATTCTGTTTGCTTGTTTGACTGCCGCTGCACACTGAGTGCATGTTTTCAGAGAACTATCCACGATGACTCCAAGATCTCTCTCTCTCTCCCTTAGGCCTCAGGTCGTCCACCACTGCTGTATCAAGTGCCTTCCAGTAAGACTATTTGTCTTTCCAGCCAACCTTTCAGTATCATCACAGCTTGAAGGGACATGGATGCCTTGAGGCGTGGTGGCTTTCAATGATCCAAGGAACACATCTCTGCAATATAAAATGATTCTGTTCCCCGGCAGCAGCCAGAAGAACAGAAGTGAATTGATATAGAATCTCACAGGGCGCATTAGAACAGGTGTGTCTTGTGTAAAAATCCAAAGTTCGGTAGCACCTCTCTGCCTGGCATTGATGACATGCATGATAGTTTCCATGTCAGCCTCCTCGCAGGAGCGACAAAGAAACTCCACTTGACGGTGTGAGCTAATAGCTCCATTATGCTGTAGCTCACACGCTGAAACTGTTTAATGGATGACTTCGAGCTTACTGCTGAAGAAGCCAGTGTTCTCCTCAGAACAGATGCCATGGGACCTAGTATAACACAATCTTTACTCTCAGCTGGCACTTGTCCCCATATTTTTGACTTTTTCCCGATGCTCAATGTACCTGTCTCCAGCCTTGACGCATTCCGTGTAGGGGTGCACTTATAGCATGTCAGATGCCACTGAGCGTTGTGTTTAACCTGCTTGTCTGCAGTGATATTCTCCAGAGCTACCAGTTAGCTGCTCTTCGTCTCACCACTGATGCCTAAAAATGATCGAGACCAAGTAAAAACAACTATTTTGCAATAAGTTATTTTGGGATTGTCACTAATGATAAGTTATAATGTATATTGGGGAACTATGTGCATACCATTTGCAGAGTCCAGTAATTTCTGGCTAGATGCTGATATCTTAATTAGTGGCTCACTACACCTCTTTTTGGTGTAATAAATAAAGCTGCTAATCTGAACAGCATTTTTCTTCTCAGCGAGAGCTAGGGTTCTGTGTCTGTCATGGAGGTTGTACAAGCCACAGTTTCTGTGACTTTCTGCGACCTCCATGACTTCTGCAGTGGCCAGTGGCTCTGGAGCCAATCACACTGGCTACTGTTTCGGTGGCCTGGGCTGCTGGCTCCAGGGACCACAGAGAGTGGTCCTGGAGGTAACAGGAGCAACTGTAGCTTGACAACCCTCAGCAGCAGTGATGGGACAGCCCCCAGAAATTGGTGCTGCATTTGTGCCCTTTCTTACTCCCAGCAGTGGTCCTGGGAGTTGCAGGTGCAGCCATTGCTTCGTGTCCTCCAGCAGCTGGTGCCACACTGGATTGAGCACTGTCTCCCCCAGTAGAAGCCCCTCCTCCCAGCAATGGTTTTGGGGAGGCCGGAGCAGCTGCTGCTCTGTGGTCCCTGTCAGTTGCTGCTACTGGCCCACTGCCATGGCCTGTTGGGGCGCCCTCCCTAGCAGCAGCCCCGAGTGCCCCCAAGCAGCACCCCCTGGCTCCCTCCAGCCGTACCTCTCTCCAGATTTAGTTAGGGGCATTTATAATATAAGTCATGGACAGGTCACAGTGAATTTTTGTTTATTGCCAGTAACCTTTCCAAGGCTTTTACTAAAAATACCCGTGGTTAAATCCTAGCCTTAATGATAGCAAATAACCGTGAAACCCTGGTTCCATTTATAGTAACCTGTAACATTGAGAAAATTGATCAGGTATCGTGTTCGGTGCATTAACACAGTACAACTGTTCCACAGCCACTTCAACTTTGTGGGGGCTGCAGCAGGCTTAAGGTGCCTGCATCAATGTGTAAATTTTTTAAAAAAAGAAACATGTTGGATTGTTTTTACATAAGTTAGAGGTGTGGCAGGATGGGTACCCTGCATTCATGGTGGGCTAGGATACCCCACTTTACATGACTCTGCCACTAGACTAGGAGTTCCCACACGCTGCAAAACGCCCCTTGCACAGCTCTGGGACGGGCCCCGCCCACTCCGGCGTAGCCCCGCCCACAACTACGACTTGTGTATCACAAGCCTTCCTGGCGGAATGTACCATCTCCCTGCTGCTGTAGGGGGGACGCTACCTAAAAGCCAGAGCCCGGCTGCTGCTCCCTCAGCGCATCCCCAACCTTGGCTGGCTCAGCCCCCATCTTCGCTCCGTCCCACCTGACGTGAAAAGACGCAGGGCCCTTGCTGCACAGTTCCACCCCCGCCTGAAGAAATGGTTCAGCCCATTGCCAGCGAGTCGGGATAGTTTCGGACTGAGCCACTGACACGCGCGGGGGAGGGATGGGGCAAAGTGGAGGGGCTGCGCCTGGCCACACAGGAGTGGGAGGGAGACTGGGAAGTGATACAGGTGATCCCATTGCCGATTCTGCTTCCCCCCAGGTGGGGGCGCGGGGTGCAGGCCAGGTCGCTGGATCGCTCCTCCCCCCCCGGAGGTGGTTTTGGTTCGGGCCGACAGTGTCAGGCGCCCTGAGGCA
>JANRFK010001605.1:6952687-6966355 GCA_030068395.1 Apalone spinifera | reverse complement strand
GTCTCCGGGGTGGGTGTCCCCGTGGGGGAGGGTCAGGCAGGTCCCAGGTGGGGGTGCAGGAGTCCCCATGGGAGGTGTTGGGCCAGGTCTCTGCTGGGGAGGGCAAGTGATTCCATGGGGTAGGTCAGGTCAGGCCCAAGCTGGAGGGAAGGAGGTTGGATCTCCCCTGCCCTGGACCCAGGCCTGAAAATCCGGCCCTGCGCTTGCCCATTTGCACGGAGAGAAAGGGCATTGCTGAGCGCTGGGCTTTGTACTCTGTGACCCCGGAGGAAATGAACTGACCCTAGAGCTCTGCAGAGCTGACCTTGATTCCAGGCTCCTCCTAAGTGGGAAGATTTCAGCTGGTGCCATGGGGATATTTTGATTTCTGTTCATTATGCTGATGTTGGGTGCTTCCTCCCTCACTTGCAGGAGAGCTGAGCCGCGAGTGAAGCTACCGCTATGAATGCCATTGTTGCCCTCTGTCATTTCTGTGAGCTCCATGGCCCTCGCACCCTCTTCTGTACAGAGGTGCTGCATTCGCCGCTTCCGCAAGGTGCAGGGAATGGAGACAGCCCTGGGCAGAGTGAGCAAGCAGAAGATGAAGAAGGTGGCATTCAGATGAGCAGTAGGATCCGCTCACACAGCCCAGCAGAAGGTGCTAGTGCTGACTCCAGTAGCCCAGGGCCAAAGAAGTCAGATATGTGTGAGGTGTGTATATGAGCACCCTGTGTCTCTTGCTGAATGAAGGGGCCATGGCTTCTCAATGAAGGGCATGTTCTTATTTGGTGCACGGAAAATGGCTTATACTTGCATGGAATCTTAAAACCCTAATAAACTATAGACTAGGGGGCTGTGCCCCCTGCTCGCATCTCTCTCCAAATCCCCTATCAGCGGGGGAGGGCCCAGCCCCAGCTGCCGGGGCCCCGGCTCTTTCTCACCCTGGCTCTTTGTCATCCCTCCTATCCTGCCCCTGGCTCTTTGTTGCCTCTCCTATCCCTTACCCCAACCTGCCCTGGCCCTTCTCCCCACCGCCACTAGGCAGAGCCAGGCCATGGTGCACCAGCATCAGCTCTCCCCCAGCAGCTGGGGGGGGGGGGGGGGGGGGGGGGGGCAGGCCAAGGCTGCGCAGAGGCTTGTGGCTTCCACCTCCCCTCCCCCCAGCTGGAGCACAGGGGAGGGAGGCTGGGGCAATGCACCGCCCCAGCCTCATACTTGGACCGCCATGGGGGAGTGCCTTCACACCCCTCACATATGGGCCTGGAGGGGCTGCAGCTGGTAGGACTGCGGGCGAAGAGGCCGGTCAGCGGGGAAACCTGCCGGCGGAGCTGGTAGTGTGGCAAGAGGCCGTTTCCGGGGCGTGTTCTGGGTTGCAGTTGAGCGTGTGGCAATGCAGAGTGACATGATGACTTCACTCTGTCATCCCATAGGAAAAAAATGTTTATATATATAGAGAGAGTAGAATTGCTTTGCCAGCGCTGAAACACAGGCACGTAGTGAACACACAGCAACACTTACACAAAAGTATAACGCAGGAAATGGAAACAAATTCTGTAGCCAGTTAAATGTATTTGCCCACATTTTTGTGTGTGTCCATCCATGCCCCTTGGTGCTCTTCCACTTAACCTTGGTACCCTCTCTAATAATCCATTCCTAGTGTGCTTCGTGTCTCCCTAGTGGTAACAGATTTCAGTATGTCAGTGAGTTCGCAGTTGTTTCACCACTAGCTGAATTTGGCCAATTGCATAGCCCCCGTCAAATACAAAATCCAGTGAGGAAGTGAGTCGTGAAAGAGGCTGTAAGAGTGAAAGGATGATTAGGAGGTGGGAGAACGGATCAAGTCCCTACTGCACCGCAGACTTCCTGATCTAGAGTGAATCACTCTGCCTCTTGGTGCCTCAGTTCCCCGTTGTAAATACTTTCCTACCTCACAGGGTCTTGTGAGGATACTTATGCTGAAGATTGTTAGTCAATCAGGTGCTGTGATAATGGGGCCTACATATAAGTATATTAAATAGTTGTGTCTTACTTTACTGTAAGATTTTTCTTTTGTTTCGGTGGTCAGGGTTGCCGCTCTCTTGCAGCAGGACACCCTGGATATGTCAGCCATGACAAAGAGACATCGATCAAATACGTCAGCCACCAGCACCCAAACCATCCGCAGCTTTTTAGCATTGTGCGTCAGGCTTGTGTCCGCAGCCTGAGTTGTGAGGTAAGTGATATGAAATTCAGGAAGAAAAATCTGAGCTGTTTCTAATCTAAAACTCAACTTCATTGATATCTGCCTCCTCCACAGCCTGTAACTTAGTAGGGGTTGAAAATGGAATGCATGGCAAGAGGACCTGGGTCTCAGTATTTGGCAGGAATTTTTTAAAGATGACTGCAAAGGACAAAAAATTATGTCCTTTGATGCATAAAAAAGGCCTGAAATGTTTTTATATAAAATTTCCGTCATTTCAGAGCGATGATGAGTTAATTTTGAATTTGCATCATCTGATCTCTTGGAATGCTCTCTTGCGTGTTTTAGCATACAAGATAACTAATCTGTTCCACCTAGCTGTGCCTCTCTGAGTACGTTCCCAGACCGGCAGCAGAACTATGTGTAGTCCAAAGGCTTGTTTCTCACCAATGTCTTCAGTAGATGAGATTACTTCACCTACCTTGTCCCTCTCATCTGATCTGTTACTGGAGAGAACCGGTGTTCACTTTGGGGTCTACTCTACACCTGAACCAAAGGCATTTGTATCTCAAGGCTGTGTGTTTGCTTTCTTGCTTTTGTCCCTATTTGTTTAACTTATTTCCAAAATAAGCCTCCTTGCAGGCTGTTGCTCTTGATAAATGCTGTTTCTTACCTGGTGGACTGATAACTTACAGCCTTTACAAAAGGAGGGAAATCCTCACAGAAGTTGAGATTGCCCCAGCTCACGTACCCACTTCATCAGCTTTGCTGCGCCAGAATACAGCCGTGTTCTGAAGTGCCAGTTAACCCTGAAGGTTGTGCCAGGTACATGGGGCAGCAGCAGAGATGTCTGGCTCTGCCTGTCAGGCTTTATCTGTTGGGTGATGCTTCTGCCTGTGCCTCAGGCTGCCTTCACTCTGCGTTTGTGAGCAACAAGTAGTCAGAGACAGTTTATTCAAGCAATATTGCAAGGGAAGAAGCTGCTGCTAGGCAGATCGTCAAATACAAGCGATTATGAAGAAGTTTATACACTATCCATTAGATATAATAACATTAAACAATTAGTCTCCTTCCCATTACAAACACCAATGGCTAGCAGTTATTTTAGTTCCACCCAGATGCTCCTTATCTCAAGGTCCCTGCCAGAGTCAGCATTCTAGCCTTATCTCAGAATGGAGGCGAGAGGCGAAGGCAGCGTCTTATTACAGCTCTCATGTTGTCAGGCCACAAACTTAGCCTGACTCTTGCTCTCTTGCTAACAAGACCAAGATGGCTGCACACAAATTCCCTTTTCCCTGCCTCCACACTGGCAACGCCCGAAGGAGTAGGAAAGCTTTGCTTAAAGAGCTTGAGGCAGTTTGAGTGATGTGCTAAGCCAATGTGTTCTGTCGCGTCTGTCTCCCTGCCAGGTCTGCCCGGGACGTGAAGGCCCGATCTTCTTTGGGGATGAACAACATGGCTTTGTGTTCAGTCACACCTTCTTCATCAAAGACAGCCTGGCGCGTGGCTTCCAGCGCTGGTACAGCATCATCACTATAATGATGGACCGGATCTATCTCATCAACTCCTGGCCTTTCCTGCTGGCAAAGATCCGAGGCATCATTGATGAGCTTCAGGGAAAAGCACTCAAGGTGGGTTTGCTCGAGAGAGAGAACTCAACTATGGTGAGAGAAAGAAGGTTCAGTGGGATGGGAGTGTTGAACAGCTGGGGAGAGAAGTAAAGCGTAATGTATGCAGCTAGAGGTGTTGTCAATGGTGATATTGAGATTAAGGACCACGTAGGGATGGACCCATGCTTTGGAGGTTTCAGGCGGGAAAACAGACCTCTCCATCCCATCTCTTGGTGCCTGCAAGCAGGGGTTGAATTTAGGGGGAAGGGAGGCAGAGGGAATTGTGATTTACCTCCAAGTTGTGCCCACAAAATATACTCGCCCCATGTGGGACATTGGAATGAGGGGCCACTTCTGGTAGACAATGCTGCTGTTAAAAATATGATTGTGCAGCACTGAAACTTCACTTGGTGGGCCTTGTCCATGCCTAGAGGCTTTGCTAGGTTTCTTAGGATTGACTGTTTCCAGATTGGGGTGAGCAAAATAGGTGGTGGTATCTCCAAATGCTAATGTGTGGTCTTTCCCACTGGGAATTGGGCAGATCTGTTCTCTTTTTCGCACATGAGGAATGAAATAATGTAAATGTCAACATTAACCGTCATTGCTGGGTATCTGAGATAATGCCTCTAGGGAGTGAATGGGGCAGTTCACATCACTCAGTGCTACTGTACATTTTTTAAGTTGCTTTGGTGCTTTAGGCTCTCAAGTCCTACTTTTGAAAGTGCCTAAGTCCTAGTGACTGGGATGAGATGCTTTTGAAAATTGTTTTCAAGGTCACTGCCTATATAGACATTTCTGCATCCATTACTCTGTTCATGTTTTTGAGGTTTCTTCACAACCGTAAATGGTAGAGACTTTAGAGACTTACATTTATTTATTTTTTCTTTCTTTGCCCCCCCCCCCCCCCCCATTTGTTTCTTTCTTTTAAAGCTTAGATTCTGGAGAATAAGATAGCAGCTTGAGAGAGGTGCTGTTCATGTACCAACCAGCCATATATCAGCCCAGTCAGCCCTTGTCTGTAATAATGTCATTCTTTCTTCATCTTTCCTGGATCTAAGGGGAAAATTTGCCCATCCTTCTGGTGGGAAAAGAGGCACAGAGTGATAGTCGTGTAGCTGTTGGGAAATATGGGTTTTGTTCCATGTTAACAAGGTGCCTCTGCCCAGTTATTCCACTGTGTCCTATTTACTTAAATGCCTTTTCTGTTGCCCTCTGTTTCACTGTCTTTATTTTGTCACTCAGGTGTTTGAAGCTGAGCAGTATGGGTGCCCGCAGCGAGCCCAGCGCATGAATACGGCCTTCACCCCCTTCCTGCACCAGAGGAATGGTAATGCAGCCCGTTCCCTAACATCGCTGACCGACGACGAGAACCTCTGGGCGTGTCTGCACACCTCCTTTGCTTGGTAATGCCATCTGTGTCTCCGGAATAAGAGACATTGCCCAGCATCCTAGACTAGTGGGGACATGGGGTATTCCAGTCCTATGTGGGGTTATATCCCCAAGTCCCTGAGGTAGCCAGTAATGGGCATGCTGCTGCAGCAGCTTGCTTGTTCCTTTTCCTGTGACTCTGCAGCAGCTGTCCCAGCAGACTCAGGAGCAGTACTGACAGGCTGTGGTGGGACCTGTATTTATCAGCCTTTCTCATCCAGAGGGGCAGGCTCTGCAAAGCATCAGACAAAAGTGGCAGGAGGAAACAATGCTCGTCTTTGTCCCTCCTGCACCTGACTCGTGACCCAGTAACTCTTTGTGCTGAGCAGTCAAACTGCCATGCCTTGTACAGTAGGAGATGTTTTACCCTGCCCAATGGAGGTGTGTTAATGAAATGCCAAACAGCATGCTATGCCAAGGCCAGGCTCTGATAGGAGACTCCTCTGGAGAGATGCTGTGGGGAGAGTTTTTCTGGAGGGGTAGATGTATATTACTGCAGCATGTCAGCCTGCCTTTCGAATGCCCTTGTGTACCCCAGACCTTTGCAGGTTGCTTTGTTAGATACAACATGGGGAACTGAAGGAACACTCAAATGAGCTACGTCTCGGTGGCAGCCTGATTTGGGCTAAGCTCACTGTGCCAAGTGTCCCCCTGACAGCTCTACCCCCAGCAGAAAGGCGTGAAGAATGCTGATGTATGTTTGTTTTTTTCTTTTCCCCTCCAGGCTTTTGAAAGCCTGTGGCAGCCGACTCACGGAGAAGCTTCTGGAGGGAGCGCCCACAGAGGACACCCTGGTTCAGATGGAAAAACTTGCAGGTGAGATGCCTGGCTTCCAGAGCAGGGAGAGCGTTTCAGAATGCTTTGGCTGGGAAACCGGTGAACGTCGGCTCCTTCTGTCCCCAGCGTAGGTAGGGTTTGCCTCTGCCATCCTGAGGTACAATGGACTTAATGGCTCCTCTCCTGCCACGGGGGAAGGAAGCTGATGTGAAATGAAAAATGGTGAAGGGGCGAGGTCTCCCTGTGTGCATTCATTGTTTCCATATCCGCCTTGCAGCGCCATGATCTCTGAACCCGCTAGTTGAGACGTGGCTGGCTAAGAGAGGTGATTGTTGCCCAGCATGAGGCTTTCCCCTTTTGTACTGTTCCACGAAATTCCTAAATATATAGAAACACGGATTTCCCCCGCTAAATTAGTTTCAGTCCATCTACTCAAGTATCTGCCTAGCCCGTCTCCAGGAGAGGCTGGTATCTTCAAAAGAAGGATCCAGAAACCTCCATAGTGTGTTTGGCCAATTGTGTAGTGCTCCATCTGAAGTGAAAACTTATTTCTGGACTCTTTGGGGGTCATTTTATGCCCCAAACAAGGTGAAAGTAAATTTCTTGAGTGGGGGGTGGGGATCTGGTGGGTTTCAGGGGATGTGTGGGGGTGCAGGAGTCAGGGCAGGGGCTTGGAGATGTGGGGGCGGATTTGTGATAGGACAGTACCTGTAAGAAATTAAGTGTGGGGTGGAGTGTGGGGGACTCAGGGCAGGGGATGTGGATGTGAGCGGGTGCAGGAGTCAGGATAGAGGCTTGGAGGTTTGGGGGTTTTAGACAGGGGGCTGGTGTGGGGGGGGAGTGTAAGAGTCAGAGTTGAGGTGTGTGCGAGGAGGGCCTTGTGGCAGGGGATTGAGGATGGGGGGGGTGCAGGAGTCAGAGTTGGGGGATGTGAGGAGGGGCTCAGGCTAGGGGACTAGGGTATATGTGTGTAGGGGCAAGGGTGCTATTTAGGGAGGGCAGAGGGGCTGAAGCCCCTCCAATATTCGTACCAGGATGCTGTTTGCTGGTCCCCTTCATCACTCTCGGAAGCGAGAGGAAAGCACGCAGCGGAGGTCACTCACTAACCCTAACCCAGCCAGGCGGGCGAGGAATGCACACACACTCTATGCTTTCCTCTTGCTCCCGAATGGGAAGGGGAGCATCAAGCAGCACCCCATGTGAATCTCAGGGTTGGAGGCTTCAGCCCCCCTGCCCTCCTTAAAGGACACTGTGGAGTAAGCTGCGGTGCTGGGGCAGTCCCGGACCAGTGGAGGAGTGTGTCCCTAGCTGGCCTCTTTAACTGCCTGTTGCTTAGTGCGGCAGCCTGCCGGAGAGCCCCAGGAGCCTGGCGGGGAGTGCGCTGTGCCACCTCCTGCAGCCGAGTGCCCCAGCCCGCCGGCTCCTTCTTGCCAAAGTGGTGCACCGGGCAAGACCCAGCTGACTTTCACCTCTGGCCCCGAAGCATGAGGCTTAATTACATATTACCTTGACATGCATTATAAGCTGCAAATACTCCGATCCTGAAAAGGCCCATCCGCTTCTTCCCTTTCTCCCAAACTGACCATAGCGACTTGAGTGTGAAACGACACGAGATTGTGTTCAGCAGTTGAGCAGTGGGGCAGTTGCTGTGTTTGGAGTATTTTTGTGACTGGTCTTTCTCTTTCCTTGGAGACCTGAAAGAAGAGTCTGAAGGCTGGGATGGCTCCGAGGAAGAAGAGGAGAAGCCTTCTACCCAGTCAGAGATTGTGGAAGGGCGGGAGCTAACTAAATGCCCAACAGACGCATCTCTGTCGGATTGCAGTAGCTGGAATGTAGCTCCCCGAAGGTTGTCCATCTTCCGGTCCCTCAGGCACATGAGACAGGTAGGGAAGGAGGACTGGAGCCTTTATCTGGGTGTTTTCTGAACTCTGAGCCTGTATTTGGAAGAGAATGGCTACTTACTTCCATGATTTTTGTTTTATGCTCACATGCTTTTCTTTTGGGGTCTAAATCCAGTTCTTTCCTGGTGGTAGCTTGTTTCATCTACCTCTGAGTATCGGCAATGCTGCCCAAACGTGAGTCAGCAAAGAACTTGAAAACCATCTGGCGTTTGAGGCATGAGGTCATAATTACAAGGCGAACTGCATCTCTAACTCCCAGGAGTGAGAGGCATGCACGGAATGCAAGCCCCTTTCCCCTCGCTCCCTGATAGTCCGGGGAACGGGATGAAAAGCAAGCCATATCCCAGAGCGCACGGCTGCTGCCCTGCCTACCCGCCCAAAATGGTGCCCTTGTCGTTTGTAGATAACACGTAGTAGCTCCACACCTGTTATAGCTGGCACGCTGATCGGGGGTAGGCATGTATTGGCAGCTTCACGTGTATGCAGTTAGATTTCTGTCCAGCTTCAAGTGAGCTAGTGTCTGCCTTACCCAAACTACCAGCACAATTGGCACGAATCAGCTCACTTGTTGGCAGCCTCAGCTGTGAGGCCAACGTGTGAAGGAAACCCAGCTGTTCAGGAGCTATTTTCACACCTGTGATAAGAATGGAATTCAGTCCAAGGTGGGGGAGAGGAGTGTTGGCAGGGACGTATCACCTGCTGCTGCTGTGTTTGTTCTGAGACAGAGGCCTAAAGTCATGCTGTGGTGATTTGGCCTACATGTTTACCTGAACTGAGTGACACAGCAAAAAAGTGAGAGACGGGTTATAAAATGTCACAGTAACGTATAGCACTACATGTTAGTGGGAAAAGGGAGACTAAGGCCATTGTTCACTATGGGGAAGATCACCACCACCACAATCATTCTTCCAGAGTTTGATTTAGTGGGTCTAATAAAGACTCACTAAATTGAACTCAGAGGGTGCCCCCATCAGCAGCTAGTACTCCTGCTCCTGTGAGGACTAAGGGAAGCTGACAGGAGCATTTTCTTCTGTTGACCTCCTGCTGTGGTACATTGACTCTAGCTACATAATTAACAAAGCTGGAGTTGCGTCTCTTAATTTGACCTTCCCCTTTCGTGTAGACCTGGCCTCAGTTAGTCCAAACCAAAGGGCCTAATTGAAATAATTCAAGAACTGTGTTGAAATTTTGCCTGGCAAAGTGTAGGAGTAGAAATCAATGGACCAAACTTGGAGCATCAGAAATTAGGCCTAAAAGGTGAACAAAATAGTGAGGGGGTTGTCTGTCCCATCCATCACTTCTTTTGGGATTCTTAAAAAAATTTTTAGGGGGGAAATTAGCCGAAGCAGGGGCTGTTTGCCAGCAACTTCTGTAGTCAGTTTTACCATTATGGCTGGCACTGTCTTGTGGCGTCCCTGGATCTACCATAACACAATGGGCCATTGTTGTTCTGATCCCTAAATATCTGACTAACCTGGGCCAGAGGAAGAGGAACACAGATGCCATCACTTCCTTTGGCTCCAGCTGAATCCCAAACACCCCCTTGGCTTTGAGACATCTCCCCTCACCCTGCGTGTGTCCTTTCTCCTTCCTCAGCTCATTTATTCCTATCCTTCTCCTTTTGCCTTCTGTTTAATAAGAGCCCATTCAAGCCAGTAATACTGCTGTCAGCCTGGGACTAGAAAGGCAAAGAAAGGCAGTGCCCCACACAATCTTATGCTGGTACCAGTTTGGCAGGTCTTGGAGTGGCTGGTAAGACTGTGCGCTGGGCCTGTTGTTTTCCAGGAAGTGAAGGTCAACGCCAGAGACGGAAGCTGCATTTTCTCTTTGTTGTTCTCATCTTTCTCCTCTGTTATGTTGTCCTAGGAACCAGAATCACACTTTAACAACTCCAGCCCATTTCAACTAACTTGTCCTCTTTACTCCCCAAAAAGACCATTCTCATCATCTTTAATACCATCTCAAAGACTGTCAAAGAAGGATTTTTGTAAAGGGAAAGAACAATGGAGATTGTTAAAATAAAGCTGACTTGGCGCTTTATGTTTCAAGTCCTTGAACTATTTTCCTTCTTTTCTTCTGTATCCTTAATGAAGGTCAAACCTGCTTTTTAATCGTGTGTTTGGTATGGCACTAAGCAGGCCGAGATCTCTGTATACTAAACCCTGAACCTTATTTAACACTGTCTAATGTTGGAACGTGACATGGTCATATTAACACCTTTAGCTCTTTGAGTCGTTCTATTCCATCTAAATTAATACAACAGCCCTCAGACTGTCAGTCTGGCATCTTTCACAAATGCTAAAATACATATTTAGACTAGTGTCGTGCAGATAGACTTTATGGTACTAGTTCATTAGCATTTCCAGTGTGTATTCAGCAACGTGGCTGGAAAGCTGCTTTGCAGACATGCTTGTGATGGACCAAAATGGTGAAGGAAAGTAGTAAAATATCCAAGTAAGCTCAGTATTGTCTTGTTTCAGGTCCTGGGAGCATCAGCTTTCCGCATGCTAGCATGGCATGTATTAATGGGGAACCAGGTCATCTGGAAAGCACGAGATGCAGATCTTGTCCAGTCTGCCTTTGACATCCTACGGGTAAAAACTTGTTTCTTCATTCTTGTTGCATGGCTCTCATATTGACCTGCCTCTTAAAATATAATCTGTTGAGGGAATGTGCTCTGAATTCTATTAGAGTTTAAAATAAAAAATGCTGTTTTGTTGCCAAAATCTTTAAATTAAATAAGCCGTTATTGTTTATGTAGGGTCTGTGATAATAACATTTTGCTACTGCGTAACAGCCAGCAGGAAGAAAAGTGATCTGTTTGAAATCATCAAACTTTACTTGAGCAGTGGAGAAAGCATCACCAAATAGAATTGAAAAAGAGGTCACTAGCTCCCTTCTTCCGAGGCTTTCTAGGGGTGTGTCTACACAGCAGCCTAAACTCGAAATAAGAGATGCAATTTGTGCTATGCAAATTGTGGATCTTATTTCGATTTGTTTTTAGAAATAGTTGATTTCGAAATTTGGTGCGTCTACACAGTGCCAAATTTCAAAATAATGCACTATTTCAAGAGATCCTGTAACCCTTGCGGAACGAGGATTACAGGGATGCCGAAATAGCACGCCCGTTATTTTGAAAAACATTTTGAAATAACAGGTGTGTTTAAAAGATGCGGGGTAGCTATTTTGGGATACCTTCAGTATCCCGAAATAGCCCCACTGTCTAGACGTACCCTAGGAGAGTTTTTTCCCTTTAAAGGCTCCATAATGCCGTTTTTAAGCCTCTAAGCCAAGGAAAGCTGAGAGTGGTTTACTGCTCAGAACCATATTGATAAAAGGGAATTTTTCAAGCCGAATGAGATACCTCGAGGCAGCCCAAACTGCCTTAGCAGCCCTCCGAGGTGCAGCTGGTATGACAAGCGTGAGAGAAACATGGCCGTGAACCTGTCTAAAGCTTCTCTAGCCATGTTTGTTTCCTTCCGCAGACCATGCTGCCTGTAGGCTGTGTTCGGATTATCCCCTACAGTGACCACTACGAGGAGGCGTATCGGTGTAACTTCCTAGGGCTCAGCCCCCACGTCCATGTCCCATCACACATACTGTCATCTGGTAAGAGCTTGCCCCGATCCAGCTCCTCTCCCTGTTGTCCATGTTGAAGGAAATACCTGGGAAGGGAAAGAGTTAGCAACTGAAGTCCAGCAGCCTTGAATGAGCTACACCAGTGCCCGTTTGTGCTGTTTTCCCAGTGAGCTTCCCTGGTCTCTTGGCTCAGGGATGTTGCATGATCATTGCATGCAGTGGGCTCAGTGACTGGAAATCCTAGGTTTTGGTTAATAAAGAGGCTAATGCTGCCATACATGGACCAAACACTGCAGTCAGCCAGAGTGGCACCCAGTTTATATTCACACACAAACCTGTGACTATCCGCTGTGTTGAATTGTATTCTGAGTTTGTGTGAGACTGTAACCTCGAGCTGTTTTAAACTTTGCCCAATGGAGGGCTACGTTAGCCTTTCCGAATGAGGATCTTAATTAGGGATGTTAAATTTAGATTAATCGGCTAATCGATAGTTGAGGCAACTTGTATCGACTATTCGATTAGTCGATAAGGGCGCTTCCGTCTTTGAAGCCCCAGGGCTGTTGCTACATTTCAAAGGCAAAAGCGCTGCGGGGAGCATGGGGCCAGGAGAGGATTCAAGCAGTCCCCTGCTGGCCCCGTGCTTCCTGTGGCGTTTCAAAGTGGTAGCACCACATGGAGCCCAGGGTCAGCTGGGGAGTCTGTGCTGCACATGGTGTTTCAAAGCAGCAGACCCCGGGCTCCACATGGCGCTGCCACTTTGAAGCACCCTATCCTCTTTCCCCCACTTTGGCTGTCTCTTTCTGATAGAGGCAGCAGGTGGGGGAGGGAAGCGACTAGCCAACTATCTGATAAGCATTTGCTTATCGGATAGTCGACTAGTCCTTCGCATTCCTAATCTTAATACCATTGATGTGATTTCTTTTGTTCCTAATATTGTTTTAAAATGTCGTCTTATTGTCCTGTCACACATCGATTTATTATTTTTCCCCTGGAAGTCTTTAGCTTTTTTCATTTCAGAATTTCTAATTTATATTGATTGCCGCCTGTATTGTTCTGTGTTGCTTTTTGTGTGTTTAATTGCTGTCTTCGCTTCACCAGTGAACCAAATGGGCTTTTAGCCAAAGCCGTGCTCTTTCTTGAACGTGGAATTCTGTTTCTTTGGCCCTCTAATAAATTCTCCTCAAAGAACTCCCAATTTTCCATTCACATTTTTGCCGTCTAAAATTTTCCTCCTGAGCCAAATTTGCTCACAGTTTCCCTCCACGCCAGGGAAATTAGCCCATCTGAAGCACAGACTGTACATACTTGGATGTGTTATTTTTCGTATAGGTTGTTGGGTCTAACGTGCTGGGGGTTTTATCGTTGCTCTAGAATTTGCTGTCCTTGTGGAAGTCCGCCTTGCCACCCGGTGCAGCCTCTACCCGGTCCTGTTTGATGATGAGCAGCCCCTCAGCAAGTATGAGTTTGTGGTCACCAGTGGGAGCCCTGTGGCAGCCGACCGAGGTGGGTGCTTTGGGAACACGGAGCTCTGTCAGGAGAGGCCTATGCTACTGTGGCCAGAGGAGGAATGCTATCTGTAGCTTTTAGCGTTCTACATAGCGGCATTTGGTTGTGTGGGCTTGTTCTTGTGTTCTGGCTGCTAAGAAAATGCCACAGCAGAACACAAAGACCATCTTGGAGAACTTGGTGTTCTCTAGATAACCAGGCTGTTGACCATACAGCATTTGCCACATGAACTCAATAGACTGTCTGTGTGATATTCTTCGGAGATGAGGAAGATTCTTCCTAACTCACCTGGCCTACAGTAATGTAGCTAGAGAGACACTTTCCGTTTCCAGACCTAGGACAAGTGCTCCGCACTCAGAAGCGGGTCATTCCCCTTCTTTCCTGCTCGTCAGCTAGCAGATCATAAAATTAACTAGCGCCAGTGTCTGACACTGACTTCCTGGGGCTGTGAATTACAAGCACTAAATTCAGTTTAATCTGGTTTTTAAAAATGTGCCTGATACTCCCATATGGAGAGAGTAGCTTTGCCTGCAAGCTGCTTTCTCCAAGTGGCCCCAGTCGTTTGGACTGGGAATGATCCCAAGACACCTCTGTAGGCAATGCAGTCGGCATGTTCAGAGCAGTCCTTTCTTTCGTAGCTTGAGGAGGGATTTGGGTTGATACCAAGCTGGGAGGGGTTGCAACTGCTTTGGAGGATAGGGTCATAATT
>JANRFK010001605.1:6935023-6945234 GCA_030068395.1 Apalone spinifera | reverse complement strand
ATATTCCACGCCGAGCTTCATTTGCATAAGCTTTTCCGCAAGAAGGCTACAGTGTAGACATAGCCATAGTGTGGGTGTAACAGCTTTACCCTGGGAAATTATAAATTCTCTTGGAGATGCTGGGGATTAATACACACACCCGAAAGATGGGCAAGAAACTGGTTTACATGGAGACTTCAGAGGGTCGTGCTGAACGATAAGCTGTCAGGCTCGAGGGAAGTTACTAGTAGAGGTCCTGCAGGATTGGTCGTGGGACCAATCTTATGTAACATGTTCACGAATGACTGTTGCACAAAAAGTGGGAGGGTGCTACTAAAAGTGGCAGGCAACCCAAGATATCCCTAACCCTTAGGAATGAACAAGAATGTTTGCTATAAGAAGAAGTTACTCACCCTGCGTGGTAACAATGGTTCTTCGAGATGTGTGTCCTTGTGGGTGATCTGCTCAGGTCTCGGCGTGTCCTTGCACTGCTGATTGGAGATTTTTGCCTAGCAGTGCCTCCGGCGCCACGCCTGCGCACTCACTGTCTCACGCTGTTAGGTGTTGTCTCTTAGGTGCACGCTTGGTGTGAGCCTCCCTTTGTTCCTTTTCTACCGGAAATCCAATAAAGGACTCCAAGCAAAGAGGAGGAAGGGTGGGTAGTGGATCAACCACAGAGTGAGTAACTTCTTTTTCCGCGAGTGGTGTCCCTGGGCGTGTTCCACTCAGGTGACTTAGTAGCAGTACCTGCCATACGGTGTTGGGCATTGGAGTCATTTATGTGAAGAAGCAAGGACCACGCCTGCTAGAGTGGTGGCAGGTCTGGGTCCTTTCTGTAGAGCATAATGTGCGAAAGTCTGATAGGAAGACCACGTCGCTGCTCTACAAATGTCCACTGGTGGCACATTATGTAGGAAAGCCGTCAATGTGCTATCACACGTGGAGTGTGCTCTAACGGACTGTGGTGGTGCTTTTCCACGAAGCTGGTAGGACGTGTATATGCAACTCACAATCTACTTGGAAATCCATTGTGCAGAGACGGCTGTTCCCTTGTGGGGACCAGACAAAAAGATGAAGAGTCTGTCCAATTTCCTGGACTCCTTGGTCCTCTCTAAATAAAAGGCGAGGGCTCGTCTGGAATCTAGAATGTGCAAGATGGATTCTCTCGGAGAGGCGTGAGGTTTAGGAAAGTACACGATTAAGTATATGGGTTCATTCAGGTGGAAGTCCGATATAACTTTAGGGAGAAACCTGGGATGAGGTCTGAACATGACCCTGTCTTTATTAAAGGTGGTGTACGGTGGGTGAGCCATGAGGGCTGCAATTTCGCCCACTCATCTCACAGATGTTATTGCCATTAGGAAAGCCACTTTCACGGGTAAGTATTGCAGTGGGGTAGTGGCTAGCAGTTCAAAGGGTGGCCTAGTGCACGTGTCAAGTATGAGGTTTAGGTCCCAAGGAGGTACAGGCAGGTGTAAATTTGGATGAGTTTTCTGCAAGCCTGTTAAGAAATGCTTCATCATGAGGTGTGCGAAGAGTGAGAGATTGTCCACTGGTTCGTGGAAGGCCGTGACAGCAGAGAGATGAACTTGAATCAAGCTGATGGAGAGGCCTGCGTCGCTGAGATCCATCAAGTACTCAGCAGGTATGGGAGTGGTGTTTGGCTGTAATTGACGATCTCTACACCACTCCTGAAAACGTTTCCATTTGTTTTAGTAGGGGTATCTTGTGGAGGAGCGTAGGTTATTCAGTAGCATGCGCTTAACTCTCTCCGAGCTAGTAAGTTCTTCATTTTGGAACTATGGAGAAGCCATGCTGTGGGCTTCAGGGTTTTGATGTTCGGGGGTTCTTGCCCCGGTGTTGGGTTAGTAAGTGGGGACTCATGGGGAGAGGAATTGGTCAAGCTATTGATAGGTGACGTAGGTAGGGGAACCAAGGTTGTCTCAGCCAGTAGGGAATTACTGTGGCCAGGTCCAAGTGGAGCTTGTTGATTACTCTGGAGAGTAAAGGAATCTGTGGGAAATATAGAGTAGGGGAGTGGTCCAGTGGATGGTGAAGGCGTCTCCCTCCGACCTCTTGCCCTGACCTGCTCGGGAGCAGAATTGGTGGCATTTGCTGTTGGTTGCTATTGCAAATAGATCTATGAGTGGGGACCCCTACTGTTGGAAAATTGGGAGGAGAACGTTGAGTCCGAATTCCCACTCGTGTTGCTCAGAGAAGTGTCTGCTCAGTTTGTCATTTGTGGTATTCTGTTGGCCTGGTATGTAAGTAGCCGTGCCAGTTGGGTTATCTGGTTCTTGCAGCACCAGTTCCAAAAATCTGATTGCTTCTGCACAGAGTGAGCATGATTGGGCATTATGGCCCCCATCCCCATCGGTTGATGTAAGACGTAGACAATGTGTTGTCCATAAGGACATGAATGGTTCTGCCCTTTAGAAGTGGGAGGAAGTGAGCGCATGCTTTGCAGATGGCCCTGAGTTCCCAGATTTGATATGGAGGTGCATCTCAGGTTGAAACCATCTGCCCAGTACCATTCTCGTGCAGCAGTGGGCGCCCCATCCCAGAAGTGATGCATTGGTTGTGACCGCTACTGATGGGCCTGGGCGATGGGAAGGTGCACCGGCCAGCAGATTGTTTGGAGAGGTCCACCAGTCAGAGATTGTAGTACTAGTGGTAGGAGCGCAAGGTGCTTCGGTTGGGAACGTGGACGGTCACGAACCAGGACTGCAACACGTGCAGTCTTGCACATAAGACAACAAAGGTTGCGATTGCCCTGTGTCCCAAGCTCGGGAGACGTGTGTGCTGTGGTAAAGCGGTATGTTTGACACCCCTGATAAGGTCACATAGTGTTTGGAACCGTTGTGGTGGGAGGTAGGCATCTAACAGACGAAAACAGTGCAAGACGGTGACTGCACATGCACGGCGCGGGAGGCACTAATAGGCAAAAATCTCCGATCAGCAGTGCAAGGACGCACCGAGGCCTGCGCGGAGCACTCACAGGGACACCACTCGAGGAAGAAGCAGAGGATGCATCAGTTGGAAATGACATGGGAAGTGAAAGAGCTGGGTGTATTGAGGGGTTACTATGACGATGCAGCTGTGAAAAAGGCTAGTGCAAGCCAAGGCTGCACAGGGCGAGGTATTTCCAGCAGAGACAGGAACGTGTTAGTACTGGTAACTAACTGCCACTGTATTTACCTGCATCTCCGCTGGTACGGGTGGTCGCAGCTGGGAACAGCGCCAGTGGCCATCAGGGGCTGCAATCCCCAAAGCTGCAAAGGTGCAGGAAAATACAGAGGTCTGGGGGCCCACCAGGGGCTAACCCTAGCAGACCGGATCTGGCCCATGGGCAGGTATTTGCCCACCCCGAATCTACTGCTTTGCCCTAGGGGAAATGGGAGATTCTCTGTACTTGAGGTCTTGAAATCAAGATTTGAGGCCCTTGGTAACTTGAAGGGTAGGGGTTCTATTACAAGAGGAGGGGGGTGAGTGTTTGTGACCTTCCACCTGCAGGAGATCAGACTATGGTCCTTTCTGGCCTTAAAGTCTACGAGCTTGTGGTCTCAATTCAACCCCCTGTAAAGGTTCTCCGCTCTTCGTGAGATCTGAATTAGGGCCCTATAGCGCCCCACAATGCATCACTCCCCAAGCCCATAAACATAAAACTACAATCTCTTCCCGCAAGCAGGTCTCACAAGTGGCTGACGGATCGAATTGGGTACGAATCGCTGCTCCGGTGCTAGGAGAGAGAAGAATCATGCTGCCATTTACAAAGGTAGGTACCATCCCGTTACACAGCTGGGGAAACAGGCAGAGTGGCAGGGAGTGAACCACCAGAGGTCACATGGTTAAGTCCGCGCCATTGTTGGGGATAAACACCCAGATCTGCCTGCCAGCTCTGCGTGAAATCCTTTAAACCACTCACCGAGGGCCAGATGTTGTTTAAAGAGCTCATCTGGTTCATGTAAAAGGATTGATTTCACATTGGCAAAACAGAACAGCTGCCTTTATAGCGCCCTTATGTATTGGTCGGAGTTCCCTCAATGATTCTCCCCTGGCCCTCGGGCATACAGCAGCTCATTCAGCATGATAGTGCTTGTTGGGTACGGAGTGTCTGCTTGCACCTGTCTCCCCTTGTTCCAACACCTGTATCTGTTTCAAGCATCATCCAGTAGGAGGTGCAGTGGGACAAGCTAGTCTGTTTGTCTCCCTGTTCTAGAGTCCCTGGCAGGTAGCTGCTCTCGTGGCAACACCAGTCCTTCCTCTCCCCCCTCATCGGTCCCTGTTAACGGGTTTTGTCCCACCCATCCTCTCCCTCCTTGGAGACATCTGCAGTTGGGTCCATCAGCACAGTCGAGGGAGTAGCGCGCGCTGCCTCTTGCCCGTCATTCGTTCCCAGCAGGAAAGGTTACTCCCGTCTCACCGGTCAGGAGTGGAGATGAGAATAATAGCAGTCATCAAATATGCATCGGGTGGCAGCGGCAGCAGCCGGCAGCCTCCCTGCAGCAAACATGGCCCCCCTGGGTCTGGCAGAGTGAAACTGAGCAAGAGCAGTGCCTGCAAAGCCAGGGGCTGCGAGGATCTGGAAGGTGTAGGTCGTCCCAGCACAGCCCGGGCGGCATGCGGGCGAGCGAAGCCGCGTAACCCAGGTGAGTGGCATGTCGCAGCAGCCGAGCTGTGGGGCTTCTTGCGCTGGGAGTACGTCTCCTGCCCTCTGTGTGACGGGGGCTCAGTCACAATTACCCTCCGCCTGACTGCCCGTGGCTTGGAGGCGCAGGGGTGGGTTAACCCAGAGCCAGGTGAGCAAAGGAGGTGGACAGCTGGGGGCAGGCAGGCTGAGCCAGCTCAGGGTGCAGGAGGGATCTGCCCCGCAGGACTGGGATGCTATGGGCCAGGTAGTGCAGCCTTTTACACAACTGGGCAAGGTTCTGATGCCTTCGGGTCCCAGCACTTTCGTGTCCACCGTGCGCTGTCCTAAGCTCTTCTGTTCTCCCTACATACGCCCATCTGCCAGCTTGCTTGGCCTCAGGCCTGCAATAACCTGAACTCTTGCCCATTGCGCTGCAACATTGACCCTTCTCCAGTCTCGTGCACAGCACTTGTCTCACGCTAATTTATCAGGCCACCTCATTCAGCTCTACTTTTCTTAGAATCCTAGAACACTAGAACTGGAAGGGACTTCGAGAGTCATCAAGTCCAGTCCCCTGCCCTCATGGCAGGACCACGCACCATCTAGACCATCCCTGACAGGTGTCTGTCTAACCTGCTCTTGCATATCTCCAGTGATGGAGATTCCAGAACCTCCCTAGGCAATTTATTCCAGTTTTCACCACCCTGACAGGAACTTTTTCCTAATGTCCAACCTAAACCTCCCTTGCTGAAGTTTAAGCCCATTGCTTCTTGTCCTGCCCTCAGAGGCAAGGTGAACAATTTTTCTCCCTCCTCCTTGTAACAACTTTTTAGGTACTTTGGGCTGTCCCCACAGCCCACATTTTGGTATAATCTCTCATAATGCAGGTTCTCAGCCTTTCCCACTAAAACAACTTGTCTGAGCCTATGCCTCAGAGCCCTTCCTCTGCAGTCACACGTAACCCTCCCTGCTGCAACTCTGTACCCTCAGAGGCTTGGCTCCGCCCACAGGCCAGCCTTGGCTTAAAGGAAACCTTCAAGACTGTAGAAAATGCTGGGCCCCAGGAACCAGCAGTAGTGGGCTGCAGCCTGAAACGGAGCGCGCTGGCCAGGAGCGAGGCGGCGGCAGCAGCAGCAGCTCTGCCATCTCACTACCTGCGCCCTCGGGCTGATCCCCGGTTAGCCGGGGGGAGGTGCCATTTTAATCTTCTTGCTCGGGGAGGGGCTGGGGAAGCGCCCCCTCCGCTCCCCTCCTTTCTGAGGCAGTGAGAGCTGGCGTTAGAATAGGGCGCCTCTCGATTCCTGGCTTGAGTCAAGCTCAGCTGTGGCAGAGACTGATCTGATCTTGCTGCCCGTGGGCCTTGAGGATGTTTCTTGGGGGTGCTGCAGTGTTATCGCATCGTGAGGGCGTTGGCCAGATCCTGGAAGATGGGATTTCCCCTGAGACTGCAGGGCTACCCAGGGCTGGATTTTCTGCAGAGGCAGGGGGCTGTACATAGTGCACTACATTTGGGTAGTTACATGTGCATAGGGTTGCCAGGTGTCCGGTATTGACTCGGACAGTCCGGTATTTTCTGATTTTTTTTTTCTTTTTCCCCGGCCAGGAGGCGAAAATACCGGACACCTGGCAACCCTACGACACACTCGGCTACTGGGCCCAGCCCCCGGCCTCCCACCCCTGGACACCCTGCTTACCTGGTTCCGCAGGGAAGCTGCGTTCTGACTTGATCAAGAAAACAAAATGGCCACCAGCAACAAGTGTAAAGACAAAGGGGAAGCAACGCCTTCCCTGGGTCTTAGTGCTCAACATCTCCCCTGTTCCTATCCCTAGTCTGACTCTGAACACACTCTGAAAGGGGCCATGCTGTGGGTTTTTTGGGAGGTTTTTGTGCTCAACAACTTTGGTCTTCCCCTTTTTTTTTCCACTCCCCTCAACAGAATATTTTCCCTGGTGGTGGGGTGTGTGTGTGTGTGTGTGTGTGTGTGTGTGTGTGTGTGTTTGTGTTTTTTGTGGGGGGGAGATGTTCAGTATTTTTGGTTAAACCATCTGGCAACCCTACATGTGCAAATGCTGAACTGCCTGGCCAGTGACCCCCGTCGCATGGGTGCGTGCGGCCGTTCTGAGCGGGACGTGGCATTGCTGGCAAGGTTTGTGGGTGTGTTTCTGGGCAGCCTGCTGAAAACTCGTCCTGTGCGTGTAGATTGCCCCTTTGGCCCAGGCTGGCATTTAGAGGGTTGTAATAGTTAGTGCAGGGATGCTTTTCCTTCATAACCTGCCAGCTTGCTCGCACTGCTGAAACCCAGGGCTGCACAGCGCCCTCTAGGGCACTGGTGGGCAATCTGCAGCCCATTGGGGCTCTATGTGCAGCCCACATTTTCTTTACCGTTGCTCATGCACGAGGTTGCCAGAGACCGCTGGTTTCTGTCTGTCATTTTCTTCCTACCAGTATTACTAAAGTGACACGTACGTAAAGCAAGGGGCACATGGGCTGATTGCACACACAGCATTGGCTGTGAGAGCCGTGCGCCCCCTCTGCATCCAATCACAGCGCTGCTACGGTTCAACTGGCACCCCGCAAATTCTAGGCGCACAAGTGCAGGGAGCAGAACTACCCTGTCCTGGGAGCCTGTCTTGGTTACGACCATCTTGCAGCAGGGTCACTCATGCGGCCCGCTCGCTCGTCTGCGTGACCCATCGCTGTTCTAGGGCCAGGGGAGTGGCAGCACAAACCCAGCTCAGGGTATGTGGAGATGTTTCTCGTCAGCCAGCTTGTCACTGAGGCGGGACCGGGGCCTTTCAGTGGGATCCTTCCTGTGGAGGCAGACACACAAAGGCAGGAGCGTGCTCTTCTCTGTGTAACATGACACGTGCTGCAAGGAGACACTGAACAAACGATGGGCCCGTGTGCGTGTGTGCGTAACCAGGGGCCTGAACGCACGCAGCGGAGACAACACGCAGCAGCACCTGGAACACAGGGGCCTTCGGAACCACTCGAGACGTAAATGCAGCCAGCCGGGGCGTGGGTTGCAGGTGCGCTAAGGACCACCGCTACAGCAAAAGGTACCGTGTTGCGGGGGCAGAGGTTACTCCCTGGCTGGGGCTGGACAAGGCAAACTCCCCTGTATTGCAGAGAGGAAGGAAGGAGTCTTGCCTCTCAGCACTGCGTGGGTACGTGGTAGCTTTTCCCTCCGGGCGGCCGCTGCGGGCAGCCCACGCCGCTTGTTTCGCACTTCAAGCGATCATCTGCGTATAAATTGGTAGGCTGCTTTGGGCCCTCTTCTGAATCCCAGAGGAGCTTTACAGTAGCTTTGTAATAGCTCTGGAGAGGGGCGAGTGGCACCACCCTTCCGGGGATAACCCAACACGGCTTTCACTTGGCTCGTCGTTCTTCTTGAGGCCCAGGTTTGGATTTCTAAGGCGCCCTCCAGAGTAGTGTCTTGTGGCCAGGCATGGTATGAGGCGCATCTGCACATCACTTGCTGCCTTGAACCCCATATGAACCGAACCCCCTGCTATCTCCGAGGTACGTATTAACCAGAAACACTGTCCCATGCTGTGCTTGGACATGTCTGGCAGAGGCTGCTCTCCTGCCCGTCCTTGATCTGCAGGGGTGGTGCCATCACAATGCAGGCTCCGTTTGGGACACTCTGCTCCGTTCCATGGCCACAGCTGGGATGTCACTTAGACAAGAGCAGGGCTTTGCTTGGGACCGACCGAGCAGGAGGGGAAGCCGCACTGCATTGGGGGCGAGCACAGATTTCTGCACTTTCTGGGATGGGAGACACCGAAAACAACTCTTGTCAGTGTCAGGGGCAAGGCATCCTCTCCTGGGAGAGCCTGCAGCCTGCGCCGAGCCTCCCGACCCCTCCTGGGAGATCCTGCAGCTGCACTGGGCAGGGAGCCAGGGGCGCCAGCTACTGGTATTCTTTTGTTTGCTCCAGTGGGAATGTCTCTCTTCCTAAACCATCCCTGGGGCCCAGCGGACAGCCCGTTCCTCAGCTTAAATCTTTAGTATGATGCAAAAATCCTGCAATGGGCAGTTCTATGGGAAATGCACATGGGCAACAGTAAACAAAGTGTCTTGCCGACCACACACAGGCCCCCCACCCCCCCAATGGACCGCAGGTTGCCCACCCTTGGCAAGCTCCCTGTCATTTCCTAGCCTGGCTAGGTGGCTGCTTGAGGCCCTCTAACCGCTGCAGCATGAGGTGATGGTTAAAATGCTCAATGCCCTGCCTCAGGGCTGCAAAAACGGGGGGGGGGAGGGGCCAAGCAACCAAACTGGGCCAAATTTGAGTGAGGTTGTGACCCCATGTGCCAGGTCACAGTGTTTGGCCTGGTCACCCTCTGTCATACCAACAAGAAAGGGGGTTCCCTCGCTACACCACCTACCTCCAGTCAGGGACACAGGGGGTCCTGGGCCTTCTAGGACCCCTTCGTTGAGCTCCTGCTGAGTTCACATTTTCAAAAGGGGGGGCGCTGCATGGACCCCTATCCTGTAAATCCAGCGTCCGCTTCACTGGGTGCAGCTGCACTGTAGTTAGCAACTGGTAGGCATGGGGGGGATTGTGGGCGTGAAGCTGTGGTGTGGACAAGACAAGCTGGGAGAATTGGGATGGGTGAAGGCTGCTGGCGGAGAGGGAGGATTGTCTTTTCGCCCTGTACAAGACCCAGAAATACCATCTGTACCCCAGAGCATGGGACCAGACTCTGATCTCCACTCCGCAGCCTCCCCAGCAGAGTCAATGAAGTTGCTCTGGGTGGACAGCTGTGAGCTCAGACGGCAGCCTGTCACGTCAAACCCACTGCCACGGCAGCGCGTTGGCACTCGCCCTCAAGAGGCATTTTCCTAGCATTTTAAAATCTCCCAAGGAGCTGGGGGCTGCGCGTATGAGATGGGGAAACAACAGCCCCCAAGTCTCTTAGGAGCAAATCGTAACCAGCGCAGTGCCTTACACAGCCATGGCAGGACAGCTGTGAGGGGGAGCCTCGCGACCCCCGGGCTGGGGCCTGGAAGGATGTCAGCAGGGGAGAGGATGGACACGTGCCTCAAAATAAGCTACGCCATTGGAGCTACGCAAATGGCGTCGCTTATTTCGAAATTTGGAGCTGTCTACACAGCACTAATTCAGAAATGAATCACTATTCCGGCGTCTTCCTTATTCCTCGTGCAATGAGGTCTACAGGAAGCTGGAATAAGCCACCCGTTATTTCGAACGTATTTTGAAATAACGGGCATGCTGTTAAGGCACTCAGAACGCTATTTTGGGGTCATGGACGTTATCCTGTAATAGCACCGCTGTTTAGACACCCGAAGGGTGTAAGGTGCCCAGTGCTGTGGGGATAGGGCAAGGGGAAAGCAACTGGAGAGCTTAGGAAAGCCAGGAAAAGGGGCATCTAAGGGGCTTAGTGCGACTGGGCCTCCAGTTTCCTGTGTGAACAGAAACTACAACAGGGGTGGCAATAATTTTTTGCCGAGGGCCACTTCCAAAATTTCGGAAGCGGCCCCGGGCTGCTCTGGAAGGGGCGGGGCCTTGAGCGGAAGGGGTGGGGCCGGGATATTCCTGGGTTCCCCACCCCCAAACCATGATTGGTCTGGGGG
>JANRFK010001605.1:6911117-6930165 GCA_030068395.1 Apalone spinifera | reverse complement strand
GTAGACAGCTGGCCAGTTTTTGTGCAAAAGCGGCTGCTTTTGCGGAAAAACTTGCCAGTCTAGTCACAGCCCAAGTGTATTGCTGTGCTCTTACCAGCTAGAAGTGACTGAGCACAGAAAGGTGGTAATAGTGTTGCAGTTGGTGGTCTAGGTTGCTCCTGTCTTGAGAGGTGAGAGTGCTAAGGATGCTATTAAAAGAGCAAATGATCCCTTCAATTCCTCGGATTTCATGGAAGTTACGTATTTGGTTAAGGACTTGCAAGCGAGTGACTTGTCATTCCCCAGACACAACATTTCTCATTTTGCTTGGAGTCCATTGGATCCAAAGGATAATTTTTTGTTGAATTTGCCTTAATATCAGCATATAAACACTTCACTAATATCTAATTATCTGCACAGAGACACTCCCAGGTTGTCTTACGCCAGCTGCCATTTTATTCCCTGCTCTGTGCCCTTGCTTTTCTAAACCTATGCTAATTCTTTGCCTTTGATAAACCTCCCTCCGCTGATACCTCCTGGTCTGAGCTTCCAAACCTTTAATTAAAGGTGTCTCCACAGGAGTCTCCTATTCCAGCTGAGTCCAGATGACTTATGTTTGTCATCTCTGAAAATAGTCCTTATGTTGAAGGCTAACAGGTAGGATTCAGATTAATTTTAATGTTTCTGAGTCCTGTTGATCCAGATCTTAATTTAACCCTCCACTCATACTGAGAGAGAACACTGATTAAACAGTACTAGGCGAATAATGGATTTTTTTTCGGTTTGTTGGCAACTCCAAAAACCTTGTAGGGGAGGGAATTGTTTCAGGTAGAACCCAAACCAACATTTTCCATCATTTTTGCAACATTTTCCATCATTTTTGCAAACTGAGAAGTTTTGTTTCAGGTCAAAAATGAAAAAGAAAAGACATGAATATTTTATTTGACCTCAGATGTTTTTGTTTGATTCTGAGCTTTTTAAAGAAAAAAATAGAGGAAATTTTGAAATTAAAAGTAATTTCAAATAACAAATTGAAACTTTTATTTTTTTGGCCTTTTTTTTTTTTTTAACCAAAATGATTCAGCAAAACTTGCACACATTCATAATGTATTTTGGTGTCACCAACACTGCATTTTTTGTCAAAAAAACACTATAATATGAAATTTTTCTCTCAGTTCTGTGCTCAGAATATCAATGTAAGGCAGGTTAGCTAGGTCCAAGCATTCATACAGTGATTTGTAGTCAATCAGACCCAGCATGGGGTTGTAGAAGACCCAAAGTTGTTGCCATCTGGGGCCTTTTTGGTGGTTTATGTGAAATGAGACCATGAGTTTAAACCTGAAAGGAAGCCACGTGTTCCATTCAAAGGACATCAAATTGTCATCTGTAGCCAAATGGCTTACATGTAGCATTGTAGACAAAACGTAGACCTTTGCTCCAAAAACACAGGTTAAAGCCATTTGACTAGACCCGAATCACATCGGGTTTATAGCCTCAGCTGGCTGCAGCCTCTAGATAGTGACACACGTGGTCTATCGAACAGATCAGACATCCTGTTCTACAAAGGGCCACACAATTAGCCATCACTTAGGGCTAGTATGGCTGCTGCCCATGCTGCCACACCAGATCTGTGCATAAATGCTGCACTTCGGTAAGCAAAGTGTTAGTGTGGCCAGCTTGCACAATTCTGACATGAGTCCTCCAATCATTGCTGCTGTTTCTTAAAGCCCTAGCTCCTGGAGTCATGGGAATATGTTAAAATCTTTGGGGAGGGGGTGTTTAAGTTTTAGCCCTCGTGGATGCTGAGAAAAGCATGTAAGTGGGATGTCATTGCACCCAGAAGGTAAATAAAAAGAACCACAACATAAAAATAATCTCATTAAGCCAATCCCATGATTTTTGAGCATTTGGGGTTGGCAACACTAGGTTTAAGGGTGGCTTCTTTGCATGGGCCTGCTCTGCTTTGGTTTAACTCAGCCACATGGTTTTCTCTATTAATTCTTTACAACAACAATGTAAAATAGCTCATCAGAAAACCCGAGGGCGTATCTATGATGGGCACTGCCTGGCTGGGCCCAGAGAGAGATCAGAGCCAGCCAGCAGGGGCTGCTACAGGCCCTAGCTCAAAAGAACCATGGGGGTTGGTGTGTAAAGGGTTGGAAGGGTGGCAGTGCCCCTGGGGCAGGCAGGAATTCCACTGTCTCATTGCAGGGTGAAGCTGGGTTCTCTACTGGACATGGCAAGGAGAGGAGCTGGGGGCAGGCTGGCTAGTGGAGACGCAGTTTCCCAGATCAAGTGGCCACAAGCTGCACTACAGAAGCTGTTAGTTCACAATGAGGAATAGTGTCTTGATTTCCCTTGAGTCTGGTCAAACATCTCTATTGTCCAGGTGCTCGTATATTTCATAATATGCCTTGGGTTTGTTTGCATGTAAATTGCCATGAGATATTGTCCTTGGCATTTAGCTTTCAGCAGTTGTACGTGTAAAATATTGGCTGGCCGGCCAGCTCTCTGGCCCCTGAGATGCACGTAATCCTGTCAGGATGGCTTTGAAATCGAGCGTAAAGGCTCTGAGTGACTTTTCGGTGGGAAGGTGATCGGGGCAGGTGAAACAAATGACAAATTTAGAACATCTCTGCTTAAACTTTCATGAATTCGCAGCCACTTGAATCCAGGTCCGTCATTAATAGTTGATACTGGCAGCAAGCTGCATGGTTGGTGGGGGAGTTTGTGAATAGAAGAGGGTAAAAAAGGGAAATGTAATGACCAGTGTGAATATACGTGTCCCTGACCCCATACACGCTATTGATTCATTCCTGGGGTGCATCACAACCCACACACTATGCAGTCACACACGCTACACACACTCCCTCTCTCTCTCTCTCTCTCTCTTGCACACGCGCACACATACCTTGCCCACCTTGTCTTCTCTCCAGTGTGTGTGTAATACCTTTTATTGGACTGACTTCTGTTAGCAAAAGAGATGAGCTTTCAGCTCTGCAGTGCTCTCCTTCAAGTCTCTCCAGAAAAGGTCATTTTTTATCCTCTTCATGAATTTTCCCACTGGGATTTAGGCTGTGCTGTGCTTAGGATTTATGCGCCCCTATGCAGAACTGTTAAACTGGTGCCCTATGCCCAATGGCAGCTAAGGGGTCAGCAGTGTTTTAGGCTTTGTCTACACTGCAAGTTTTTGCGGCAGAAAATATGCTAATGAGGGACTCATTAGCATGAATCGCTATGTCATTCGCCTCCAGCATAAGGATCTTGTACAAAAGGGGGGTTTTGCGCAAAACAGAAGGAGTTACACTGCTGCTTTTTGCACAAAAGCCCGTTGCGCAAAAAGCATCAGCAAGAAATATGCTAATGACATCACGACTCATGCTAATGAGTCCCTCATTAGCATATTTTCTGCTGCAAAAACTTGCCGTGTAGACAAAGCCTCAGAGATGTGATTGTATAATCTTCAGCAACACACCAATGAAATATTTTTAAAGCAAATTTTAAACAACGACTCTGTAGACTAACTCAGTAAATTTAGAAACTAACAGCCTATACCTGGGGCTGGCAAATGCCTGTTAAATGGCATCTTTATCACTTGAATGGCTCTTTCACAGGTTCCATGTTCTGCTAATAGATTCGGCAGGCTTTGTCACTTTTAGTTAACTAGATCTTCTTTGGAGGAAGCAAAACTACAGAGCAAGGTTAGGAAGAGATGAATGGGTGGACATAAAGACCCAATGGTGCCCCAAATTTTCAAGTGCCCTATACAGCTGCATATTCTGCGGCTGGCTAAGAATGGCCCTGGCTTTAGGTTTCGCATGCATCCTAGATCAGCGTAGCTCCATTATTGAGCTTAGCCATGTGTACGTGCTGAGGAGCCGGCCTCTTGGTGACTCCTGCTCAGTTGGTCAAGAATCTTGTTGATCATGCAGGTCCTGCGCCCTGGAAGTCAATGAGAGCTTTTTACCATTGAGGTCAACTGAAACAGGAGCAAGCCCCAAGGGCCAACTGCTCATGGACTGTAAGAAGCTCTGGGCAAAGAGAGGCCTGAATGCCCTGGAAAAGACATCTTTCCCCGGGGCCCGGTGTCCACCTTGCAGAGAGCTGGCGTCAGGACTCTACTCCCCTGCTCTGTGGAGCATTGATCCATGGTGCACGTCTAGGTATGGCCACGTGTCCACAGGAGGCTGCTGGTGGGTTGGAGGAATGGCAGGGAAGGGGCAGTGGGTCCAATCAGTGCCAGCCCACTGGACCCGAGCACCATACTGGGGGAATACTAAGGGCAGGGCTTCTTTGAAAGGTGAAGAGCTTTTCGCTTGCCAAGATGAAAGCTGCAGGCTCCCCACGTCTCCTGTAACAATGACAGTATCTGTTAACAGCTACTGAAGGGGCAGGGAGTTGCGTTCCTTACCCTGCTGCAGGGATGAGTGATGCCAGCAGTTCCTGCAGGAGAAGCCCAGAGGCCATGCAGCTGGTCTGAAAATGCTGCAATAGGCTGGCGGCACATTCAGAACGGCCCTCCCTTTCTGCACCTACAAATCCCAAGTACAAAGAGCTGCATGCACGGGGTCAGGGTGCCCAGTTTGCAGGCCTGCTGAAGGGTGCTCAGGGGCAATGGGCAATAAAATCCAATCGTATTTTAATTGGAACATTCCCAGTCCCCTCTCTCTGGTGCCCTTGGGGATTTAAACTCTTGTATCACACAGTTCGAGAGAGACATCTTTCTTCAGCCCTCTACCTCTAGAAAGCCAGGGGCCCTGGGGTGGCAGGATACATCTTGGATAGGACCAAAGTAAAATCCATTTTCTTTGATTGCTTAGGAACCAGCCCTCTCCTGGAGGCATTTCCAGGTCCTTCTGCATCTATTCCTTCTGGCCAAGAGTTGAGGGAGCCCTGTCATGCTGGGATGGCCTTTGGGCGCGTGTTCTTCCTCATCTTTCCTGTGTCCTCTTGTCACAGCTGTGATGTGTCCCCTCTCCTCCTGGGGTTGCCAGCCCTTGTAGGCCCCTCGTGCTGCTGCTGCCGATCGGGATTCCCAATGCTCCTTTGCTTTTAGTCAGCTTCTTTCCTCTGGAGATGCTGACAGCTGCGATGCTCGTGGGCTGGGTGGCTCTCCGCGAACCCGCAGCCGGCAAGCAGCAGAGCCTGGGTCTGGACTCAGTGAGGCTCCAAAACGTCCTTCAGAACCCTGAGGAAAGGCCAGACATTAACGAGGCTGATGTGCCGGCGACATGAAGAGATGGAGCTCTGACCTGCTGGAGCTCCGTGGATTTACGCTAGCTGAGGATTCAGCCCTTTAGGTGTTGCCCTTTCCCAGGTGAAATGCCCCAGGCTGCATGTCACTGAGAGCGAGGACTAAGCAACACCAAGGGATATCCATCGATTTCAGTGGAAGTTATGAGCCTCAATACCTCCGGCAGGGCTGCAGGTGAAAACAAGGCCTCCTGCTGTCTCCATGGTGATCCATTCCCCTCATTGCAAATGGGGAACTACCTTAACTGGCGTCCTTCCAGCAGCGGGTGCCTCATCTATGGGTCCAGCATCTCCCTAACGGAGGGAGGGCAAAGAGGGAATAGAATCCAGCTGTAGGGACAGTCACGGGGCGGGGGGGGAAGAAGGGGAGAGAGGAAAGTCACTAAGTGGGGACCTGGGTGTGGAGGAGGCAGCATATTGCAATGAAAACCAGGGTCTCCTCTCTTTAGCCTTATTGCCTCTGTGGAAAGCCCCCACCCCCTTTATTTCATTTTTTGTTTGTCTGGCTACTTTGTCCGCATAGTGATGAATTTTGCCTGGCTGAAAAGCAAGTCCAGTCACTACCCCTGTACCCGAGCAGGCTTGGCTGCACCTCACCCGCCACCGAATTCGCCGGAGAGCAGCCTCCCCGATTTGCAATAAGAGCGGAGCAGTGAGCACGAAGGGCTGGGGGAGATTTGAGTGTCTGGTTTCACGTCAGTCGCGCGCTGATATGAAATGGGCTCCTTTGCTTTCCTTATGAAACCTGAACCAGGAGCACAGAGGCCTCGGAGTCTGAGAAAGGGCGGCGCGGCGAGGGGGCTGAAATTCAAGGGGGAGGGCTATAAAGCCCACAGCAGTGCTCAGTGACTCAGCCTTTGGCTACTTGCCACAGAAAGCACACTGCTGGGCTTGCTGAGGAGTGCTATTGGTGTCACAAGGAGCTGGCTGCGACTGACGGTTCAGAAATCATATAAGGCGAAGGCGCTCGGGCTGCCTTTAGGGTCTACCATATGCTAGAGGAGACTGTACCAGCGCGCTGCAAAAGAGTCCATGTGGTGGGGGCAGGAGCGGCCCTAGATGAGCTGCCGGCACCTGGCACCCTAGGCAAAACGCGTGATCAGCGCCCCTGCCTCCAAAGGCCATTTTTCTTGGTGCTCTAGGCAACCGCCTAGGTTGTCTGTATTAACGGGCTGCCACTGGGTAGGGGCGGGATCTCTGTATTCTTTCCACTGGGGCTAGGGAAGTAAATTAAAAACACCTGGAGATTATCCTCTTTGTCATGCAGGGGGCAATGGGGAAAGGGTGGGGCAGAAAACTTGGCTGGGCTACAAATTCTTGCAGGGCTCTAATTTCCCATTCCCCAGCTGCTGTCCCTGTCCATGCAAACACACCAGACCTGTGTGGCACACCACACAGACACCGGCAATCTTGGGCACACCCCCAAGCAAACATGCACATGCCCATCTCTGCTTCCCCCTACTAACTGCATGCCTAACCCACTGGCGAATGTGTGTTATGGGGCTCCCTTCACATGCCTGAACCCCAAAGGATGTGAGCTGCTACGTTCCCTTCCCCCTCCAGGCAGGTTTAGTGCAAGCCCTGCTGTAACAGCTCATGCTTTTAGCCGCAAAGAGCTGTCCCAGAAGCACAGGCTGTCTGGGATGTGAACTGCTGTAGGGCCCAAGCTGTCAGCAGAAAGCTGCGCGGTCTTTGCATGGCAGCTTATGATCATTCCAATGGCCCCTTCCTTTTCTCTGAGGTGTATTTACTAAGTTGGAACTCACCTGATCCTCTCTGGGCGTTATTGCCCTAGGCCGGCTTGTTCTCATGTCCCCTTAGGGAGTTTGAGAAGGCTGAAGATTGAATGCTTGGACACTTAACTCGAGAATTCAGGCCCATCAAAGGAAGGTGCTGCCTTTTATAAACCCCTTTTCACTGGCGCTTGTGAAAACCTCCATATAGAAGAATGGGCTCATTAGTCATTCCTGAGGGTAAATTTCACCACAACTGTCAGATCTGCAAGGTTAGAAAAATCCTATCGTGAAGGTCTCCTCCTGGAATCAGAGGGTGCATGGCCGTGAGAGTAGAATTTGTTTCTGAGGGCCATGAGTCTTCTTAGCACAGTAGATCTGCCGTCTTATGGGAAGTGACTGCCCCTGGTGCAAATGAAAATTGAATCTGACCCACCCGCTGTGACAGGCGCATTGTCTCCTAATTTTGACCATGTCAATGTAGCCTCCTGGCTTGGGGAGAAATAGACAGACAAGCTCCTGACGCTCCTCCCAGGAGGGACTCTGGTGTCTCCCAGTGATGGACTGCAGTGGGTTGCTCCTGACTTACGGCACAGTGAGCAAGAGGAGAATCAGAGCCCCTGTTTCAATGCGGCTCTCCCTGGTGGTGATCAATACTGGGAGGAGAACTTATGGAAGACGTTTTCTGTCTGGGAGAAATGCATCTGAAGGCAGAGAGATTACGCACCCCTTTATCTGATTTAAGCCCTTTTGGTGACTTGAGATGTGGCTGCTAGCCATGAATATGAATTTCACCCTCTAAGAAGGGTTGTTTCCACTCTTTGCCTGCATTCAGATTTCTCTTCCGATTGCTGTGGCCGGTGCATTTGCAGTGCGGGCCAGAGGCCATTTCTGAATTCTCTTCCTTTGCTTCTTCTGTCTTCTTTCTCCTTTGGAAGAGTCTCTGAGTAGATGCAGGGCAGCCCACTTGCATTATTCATACAGCCAGGAGCTAAGAATATACAGTTACAGTCTAGCAGAACAGAGGCAATAACTTTGAATTCTTAACTCCCAGTGCTTGGCAGAAAGGTGCATCGCAGGATAGGATGAGACGTCTTGACGGAGGAGTCATTATGGAATGTTAAAAGGCAGGTCCAGGGATTTCCCAGAGGAAGAAGGAAGCAGGGTGTCCCAGAAGATGCAGCAGCGAGCTTCAGGGGATGTACTCCTCGCTGGTGGGACACTGCATTCACATTCTAAAGTGCAGCAGAGGGATTGAGAAGGTCAGCCCCAGGACGACGAAGCTAGGAGGGGAAGGATGGAGAACTGCTCCATCTCGCTGAAACCCTGTGAAGGTAAATAAAGCCAAGATCTATATATGAGCACTAACTCCTGGCAGTGCGCTCCGCCCTTTCAGGGCAAAGCAGAAGAGCTGTCCTTGCTGCTAGGAAAACATTACAATTGGCTCATGAATGTGCGTGGGCCGCATGAGCGTTTGGCTTTGAGGGCTGGCTGCTGCCTGGCTTTGGAGGAGTGACCACCCACGGGAACACTGTGGTAACCCGCACCTCCACTTGGGACTACGAGGGACGTATGGGGACCCTACTGCACCTGGGAGCTAGAGTATGAGCCTGGGACACGAGGAGCATGGGTGGCAAAAAAGGTGAGACCAAAAAGCCTGCTGAGAAGGGGGGCAAGGCAAAGAAGGACAAGGATGAGGGCAAGGGCGGGAAGAGCGATGCCAAAGCGGGGAAGGGGAAGGAAGCGGCAAAGGGGAAAGGGAAGGATCAGAGGAAGGGGAAAGATGCCAAGAAGGGGAGGAAGGAGGTCCTCAGTGAGTCAGAGGAGGCCTCGGACTCTGAGCTAACGAAAAGCAATGCCGAGGAAGACAGCGATGAGGAGAGTGAGATGGTGGAGGAGGAGGAAGACAGTGATGAAGACCCTAAAAAAAAGAAAGGGAAGGACAAAAAGGGGGCCTCCAAAGCCGTGGCGGCTAAGAAACAGGGGAAAGGGAAAAAGATGCTGTCCGAGGAGGAGGAAGAGGAAGAAGAGGAGGAGGAGGAGGAGGAAGATTATTCTGAAAAGAAAAAGAAGAAGGACCTGCACCTTAAAGGTGCCTCCCACCTGTTGATGGGGCTGGCGGGCGATGATGCCAGGAAGAAGAAGGGGGCGAAGAAGGAGCATGCCAAGGCTCAGCTAAAAGGGGCTACCAAGGCCATGGCTGGTCTAGCTAGGAAGGAAGTGGCACCACCCAAGTCCAAGATGAAGAAGAGCCTGAAAAGTGCGTCAAAGCTCTTCATGGGCTTCAAGAAACTAGGCCTCAAGCGCTCTAAGAAGGGCCAGTTTAAAAACACCTCCCGGTTTTTCTGGGGGCTGAAGAAATACAGCACGAAGAAGAAGAAGAAATCGAAGAACAAGGCCATGCTGAAATCCACTTCCAACCTCATGATGCGCTTTAAGAGTATGGGGAAAAAGAAGGAAGAGGTGGCCAGTGGCAACCTGAAAAAGCCCTCCTTCCTGCTACTACGGCTGGGAGGTGAGAAACCGAAGGAGCAGGGTGGGTTCTTCAGCAGCCTCTTCCGCCAGAAGAGAATGAAAGCGAAATTCAAACCTCGAGCTCAGATCCTGAGCAAAGCTGCGGCCGCCACCAGCTGGCTGACAAGAAAGTTCCTGTCCAAACGGGCCAGGCTTCCCTCAACTGAGAGGTCCATGAATGAGGCCTGGCTGTCTAGGATTGGAGCTAAGAAACTCCCCTTCCCATCCGAGGATGAGATTCTAAGGCACCGAGCCAACATGAGAAGGTTCTCCGGAGCCAGGAGGCTCTGTGGCCAAGTGGAAGAGGAATATGGTTACCAGCCATATTTTGAACACGGTGGCTTTGTGAGGCAGCCCTCTGGTAGGTTCTCACAACCAGGGCCAAGTGGGTATGAGAACCCTGCAGCCTCACTGGACTATTACAACTGTTACCAGGATGACAGCAGCTTTTATGACCCGCCGGCCCCAGCTCAGTATGGCTATCCTGAGGTGGAAAGCTACCTCCAGGCACCAGCTGACTACGCGGATGGATACAGCTTTCATAACAGAAGGGCGTCTGATTTCGAGGACTACCCTGGGTATGAGATGGAAGGAGACTTTGGGCTTTATGAGGAGCCCATGGACCACTATGACGATCCACTGCAAAACCAATCTGACTACTATGACTATGAAGATCAGGATTATGAGCCACCTTCTGGCTATTCACCATATGAACCCTATGACCAATATAGCGGTGATATGGATTACTATGAAGAGCAGACAGGGCCATACGGCTCTTTTGAAGACCAATATGGTCCTTCGGAGGGGCCCTACGATCTGAGGGGAGATGAAATGGGCTATCTGGATGATTATTCTCCTCAGCATGAAATCAGTTACAGTGAATGTGAATGGGGCCCTCCAGCTCAGTCTTCCTATAACCCTTATGCGTATCCTTTGGACGATATAACGGAGATAGATGAGCCAGAGGAGTTGGCGGAGGAGAATGGAGATTACCCCTTTTTGCTCCCTAATTCTTCCTTCTTCGACCAGCAGGGGATCGAGGAAACGTTGCCTTCTAAGCTGTCGTTAAACAGGAAGTTCAGGCTCTTCCCCAGGCCTCAAGTGAAGTTGTTTGGCCGGGACAAACTGGACATTCCCCTCCCTCCTTCTCCACACATCTCCCTTGCTGGCTTGGATCAAGATGAGGATGACTACGATGAATACGAGTCGCTGGCACCTCCCTTCGCCCAGTTCAGCAATGGGTATCTCCAACCCTCAGTGGCTCAAGGCCATGTTGGCCAGGCTCATGGCAGCAGGCTTCTAAGGCCTCACTCTCCGAAGTTGGTGGGAAGCAGGTTCAGCCCAGATGTCCAGCCAGGCACTATCCAGGGGGCGCATTCGCAAAGCTTCTCTCCACGAGGATGTGGGAGCCCCCTCGGGCAGTTCTTACAGAAATCCCTCACGCAACCAAAGCCCATTTTAAAACACCGTGAGAGTGTGGTGAAGGGCAGGCCCTCCACACCCTCTCCGGTAAGGAGGGCAATATCCTTGTCATTTGGTGAGAGCGGGCCTCAGAGGCAGCCTTCCCCTCAGCCATCAATTAGACACAGCGACATGCCGAGAGCCACCTCTTCCCCCAAACTTAGCAGGCACAGTCGGAGTCCAGAGGGACCGCGCTTTTATCACCCTTCTCCTCAGCCTTCTGTGAGACATTTTGACATGTCCCAGGAAGAATCACATGGCCAGCATCCATTTATTGAGCCTTCCTATAAAAAGTTTGGCCACAAGTTAGCAGGGATGGAAACCTTGGACTCAGCACCTGTCTTGCCTAGGAGAAAATTTGATTACACAGCCACTAATAACAACAATTCACAAGGGCCTCCTTCCCCTCAGCCTTCCCGGAGGAGCATCTCCTCCTCCCCACATCCTTTAAGGAGAGTAGGAAGCAGAAGCAGCCTGGAGCCCCCCAGGCCACCATCTCATTCTACTGCATGGCTGAGATCTCCTTCCCCGAAACCCAGTGTGAAAAGGCTCAACTTTAACCAGCCACAGCCCGATTTTCAAAAGTCAGAGGCAAACAACCCCTTTCTGCAGCCGTTTGGTAGCCACGTGACTGGAAAATCTCCTCAGCTGCCCTCTCCCCAGCCACCGATGAGACCCAGAAGTCCCCCTCCCTCACCGCGATCCTCTCTGAGGATGAAGAGCCCTACTCCTGCTCCTTCTCCCTCTTTGAGGATGAAGAGCCCTACTCCTGCTCCTTCTCCCTCTTTGAGGATGAAGAGCCCTACTCCTGCTCCTTCTCCCTCTTTGAGAAGACTAGGGTCCCCAGTGGCCAGAGAAAATGTCTCCTCTTCCACTCTACCAAGGGGACAGAGCTTCTCCACCAGGGGGAGCACAGTACCTATAGATTCCACCTTCCAGCCCACCTCATCTCCTAGGTCAACCGCTCAGGACCAATTCGTGAGTCAGAGGAATTGGTCTTCACCCCCTGTGCTAAAGCACATCAGTAGCACAAGGGGTGAGCCACCTTCCAGCCTGCCGTCTCCGCAGCCACCAAGACGCCACCCAACTCCCCAAGGCGCCACCCCAGCGACCCTGGCTAGGAGCTTAGCCCCTCAATGGCTCCATAATTCTGCCTCTGGGGAACTGAAAGGCCCCTCTTTACCTCACCCCTCCATGAGGCAGTTTGCGTCTCCTCCTGAGGCAATGTCTCCTGGCTTTTTGGCAAGGGATGCTAGGAGCAGACAGTCTTCCCCTCAGCTATCCATGGAAATACATAGGCGGCTCCCCCAGGCTTGGAACAGGCAGCCCGAGCCCCCAACGAAAGCGGTGAAGCCTTTAATGAGGAACTCATTCCTGAAGCAGTTGGGCCATCCAGCAGGGGCTCAGTCTCCCCTCCCCCCATCCCCGATGCCGTCCGTCCGAGGTGTGCCACCTCCCCAGGCATCAGCAAGAACGCCCTCCCCTCAGATGCTGACACGCCAAGGAAGCCATCGCGTTACCATGAAGGACTCTGCTCACTTTCCACCTGGTTGGTCCCCGTCCCCCGTAAATGCTAAGGGGCCATCAAGACACCTGCCTGCAGGGCCACGTTGGGATGGGGCTTCTGAGAATGAAATACCGGCTCAGCAAACTGCGTCGCCCAAGGTGGCAGGAGGTGGAAGCCTGAGGAGCATTTCAAAGCTGCCTCCACCTCCCAGCCCTGCTCCTGGGGCCCCGAAGGCATTTATCAAACGCATCGGTCAGCCTCTGGCTGGGATGACCCAGACGCCTTTCACTGGGAGAGCTTCTCCCACAGAAACCAGCTGCATGCTCGCGGGCAGAGCAGGAGGTGGGAATACATTGCTGAAACGGTTTGGACAGCCAGCGGCAGGTCAAGCACCAGGACCCACGGGTTTCAAATTCTCAGTAAGGGAGGGTGAACATGTAGCCCAGTCACAACGCCCACCATCACCGACACATCCTAGACACCCCCTTGGTAGGAGCCCTTCTCAGAAGCCGGCCTCCCCCGCTCTCTCTCTAAAACACGCTACAATGCCAATGGGAGAAGCAAATAAGTCACGGGCATATCTGGGCCTTCAGTCACAAAGAACAGTGGCCTTCAAAGGCTCCCATGTGACGGCAACTGGTCCCGCCTTTGCCGGGTCCCCATCCTTGCGGAAAGCATGTAGTAGACCAGCCAAACTCCCAGCTGAGCTCTTGGAGAACGAGGATGTGTCTGGGGAGGATGGCGCGGGGAGGTATGCTGTGGTCATGCCGCAGGTCCAGAGGCTGGGCTCCTTCAGAAGGATGTCCTACCTGCACAAGCAACACTGGTCTAAGCAGCAGATGGTGAACGTCCATGCATCGCCCAGTGCACGGTCGTCTGAGAAATTACTTCATAACCCTCCGGCTGAGAGCTTTAACAGGTGGTCAGGTCAGCGAGGAGACAGCACGGCAAGGTACCTGACCCATAGACCGTCAGCGCAGAACTGGGGTGATGGGAACCGCTGGGAGCGTGGGAGCACGGGCAAGACGCCACTCTGGCACAATAAGGTAATTCCAGAGATTTGGAGCAATGTGGTGCATTTTGAGCAGAATGTAGACCTGGGGCCAGTTTACACTTTGGTAAACTCACGGGGATTAATCCGAATATAGGGCCGGATCCAAAGCTTGCTGATTATCAGGGGGCATTAGATCAGGCCTCTACACTGAAGAGAGTGCAACATTTGGCCCCTGGATAAGTAGGCACAGCTCTGTTAAAACCCTCTGGACCAAATCTTGAAGTGAGATAAGGGGTGTAAGTTACACATTGGCCAGAGAAACAAATTGGCATAGTGCTGCAGAAAACACCAGGGTCTGAAGGGTTAAAAACAGACATTGTCTATCTAGTAGTTTTATAGCCCCTGGTGGTGACCCTTCCCTCCCATCCCCTGCTCCCTCCGCCTTCCTCACAACATGGGAATGAGCATCAGGTTCTTACAGCCAGCCAGCCAAAGGAACCCAGGAATCCTACCAGCCATCTGCTCTAACCACTAGACATGACTCCCTTCTCTTGCACTAGAGCTAGCCTCAGATCTGAACATTAAAATACATTTTCTCCTCCATGCCAGCTACTGCCGCTTCTCTCGCCTGCTCTGGGGTAAGGATGCTCAGTGGGGTCACTCGTGCTGGTACATTCCTTGGGCCTCAATTGGTGTCTTGTGTCCAGTTCTGGGCACCACATTTCAGGAAAGATGTGGAGAAAAAGGAGAAGGTCCAGAGAAGAGCAACCAAAATGATGAAAAGGGTTAGAAAACATGACCTATGAGGGAAGACTGAAAGAACTGGGCTTGTTTAGTTTAGAAAAGAGAAGACTGAGAGGGGACACGATAGCAGTGTTCAAGTATCTGAAAGGGTGTTACAAGCAGGAGGGGGGAAAATTGTTCTCCTTGGCCTCTGAGGATAGGACATGGAGCAGGGGTCTTAAACTGCAGCAAGGGAGGTTTAGGTTGGACATTAGGAAAAACTTCCTGCCTGTCAGGGTGGCTAAACACTGGAATAAGTTGCCTAGGGAGGTTGTAGAATCTCCATCGTTGGCGATATTTAAGAGCAGGTTGGACAGACACCTGTCAGGGATGATCTGGTGCTTGGTCCTGCCGTGAGGGGAGGGGACTGGACTCCATGGCCTCTCGAGGTCCCTTCCAGTTCTAGGATTTTATGATTCACCATCCCAGTGGGTGCGCAGCTGTGCCCACGTGGCCATGCTGAGCAGGAGAGAAGCTAAGGCGGCCAGTCTGCGCTCCCATGCAAACAACCCCAGCTCAGGCTGACTTATCCACTGACAGCCAAGCCCCCGGAAACCACAGCTGGTGCCATGAAGTTGGTTGGGCAGGCTAAAAAACATGTCCTGTTTTGAAAGAGGTTCCCAAACATTGGGCTGCAGGATCTAGGCTGTATGGGCATGGCTAAGGAGCTGGCATGCCCTCTGGCAAGGGGAAACTAATCCAATCCCCACTGAGGTTACATAAAGCCCCAGAGCTATCCCCGGGCCCTGTCGGTGTAACGCTATAAGCACACTGCAGCCAGGGTGACAGCTGTTATTTTTGGAGCCATTTGACCTCTCTCCTGGCAAGGGAACAAAAGGGGTGTATGTAAATGCAGGGACTTGATCTGGGGCAGGTTGCTGCATTGGAACAGGAGGGTTTATTAATTAGAGCGGCACTGCCGGGGCCTCTCTTGGCACACACTGGCTGACAGAGCTCATCTGAGCCCTACCCCGGTACGGGACTGACTTCCCCGGAAGGGCGATCTGCTTACCTGCTTGTTGCCTGCCCTGGGCTGAGCCCAAGAAGCGCTGGATGCTCTCCAGGTTAGGAGCTACCGTGAGGATTAAAAAAGCGCCAGGGTTTATTGTCTGCTCTTCCAAGCTGGTGACTCTTAGTTACCTTGGGGGTTTTGCGAAGCACCAGACGCTCGGTGGCTCTCCTGTGCGTTCAGCTAACACTGCGCGGCATTTAAAGTCCTGGCGGACGAAGCACAGGGATTGAGATGAGAGGGACCCGGCTTGCACTGGCTAGGGGGAGACGAACCGGAGGCCCAGTGGCTACCTCTCACCTCCAAAATTCACACAGGGATTGTAACCATGTCTCAGCTACCCCTTGAAAGCTAAATAGGTGCCCGTGTGTGTATGGTACACAGCCGCTCAGGGCGTGCTCTGTAGTGGAATGCAGAGGGATTCCACACTGCGGAGCTGCTTTCGCACACTGAGGGACAGTGTGGTCTAGTGGGTAGGGCACTGTTTGGCTTCCCCCATCCGCCTTGAATTAGATGGTGATCGTTTTGTGTCAGAGATTGTCTCAGGGCCTGCTCTTGGCTGGGACCAGTTTTCCCTGTAAGCTGTGTGCTTGGATGGCCACCCAGAAGAGATTCAGATGCCACCCAGCTGATTAGCAGAGTGCCCACAGCTGGCAGAATGTATTTCCACTGGTGGTGCACATCCGCACCTGCCTCAGTGCACAGAACAAAATGTATTCCACACATGGCTGGAAAAAAATGAGAGGGAACATTGGCGGGGGCATGTAGGTGCTACTGTAGTGCAAATAATTAATTGTCATTTTCCTTTTCTCTCTCTGTCTACATGGGGATCCTCAGGAAAATAAATTCACACCTTGCGTCAAATGCATAAAAATGGATTAGTCAAACCACATTAAACTCATCTGTGGGTTCTCATTCAGAATTCAAGTGACCTTGATTTGGGTTAGCCTAATTTACAAGAGCATGCACAAAGAGATTTATTGTGGTCAAATGAATTCACTTTGAAAATTAATGTGCATTAATTTTCCTAAGCGTCCCCAGAGAGGCAAACCCTCAGCCTAATATTCTCTGTGGGTACGTCTACACAGCAGCGTTATTTCGGAATAACTCACATTATTCCAAAATAACAAAGAGCGTGTCTGCACTGCAAGCCGTTATTTCAAAATAATGTCCAGCTGGTGGCCTTCTTACTCCGACTCTGGTAACCCTCATTTCACGAGGAGTAAGGGAAGTCGAAGGAAGCGGGCTCTTCCTTCAACGTCCTGCTGTGTAGACAGCCCCAAAAGCTGAATTAAGCTATTTCAACTTCAGCTACCAATTGACACAGCTCAAGTTGCATAGCTTAATTCGACTTTTGCCCTGCTGTGTAGACGTGCCCTGTGTGTGCTGCATGTGTGGCGGGGGGGAGGGATGCAGCTTGTAGAAAAAATGAATCTTAGGGATGGATTTGAATGGGAGGGGAGAAAGTGCTGAGCTGATCACACCGAGGGGCCAGCATGAAAGCATGGGCGAAGAGGGGAAAGGCAGGGCAGCAGGGTGGAGCAAAGGGGAGGAGCAGGGAATTTGCTCAGAGAGGCAGACCAGGGCCGAGTTGTGCAGGGGTTGGAAACCAAAGCTGAAAGGTGGAGCTGGGCGTGGCAAGCGAGGGGGAGCCAATGGAGTGATGCCAGAGCTCCTAGGTGGGGCTGAATGGGGCTTCCGGCATGGCCTCCATCCTGGGCATAGGCTCGGGAGGGCGGGTGCCTGTGGGCGAAAGCAGCATGCAGAGCCACTTGTGCACCTCTGCCTAGGAACCAGACCGGCTGCTGGCCACTTCCGGGGCGCAGCACCATGAGGACAGGCGGGAAGCTGCATAGCATCCCTGCTACACGGCTACCTGGGAGCTGGCAGAGAAAAGCACAGACCCAAAACCAACCGCCTGCCCCAAACTCAGAGCCGCCTCCTGCACTCCAAACACCTCATCTCCCTTCTACCCCAGCCCAGAGCTCCCCTGAACCCCTCTGCCCTGCCCCCCAGCCTAGAGCCCCCTAGTATACTCCAAAATCTGCATCCTACCCCACCCCAGAGCCTGTACACCCAGAAGGAGCCCCCTCCACTCCAGCCCCAGCCTTGCTCCGCCCCAGCCCTCACTCGAGTCAAAAGATATAATGCTGTTGGGTTGCAGGCATCAACAATTTTCTTCAACGGGAGTGTGAGGAAAAAAGTCTGAAAACTGCTGGTCTAGGCAGCTTCCGGCTCAAAGGATCCACCCGTAGCAGCCCACAGTCAGGTCTGTTCTCTGATAAGGGAATGCCACCTCCACCAAGCAGCCGATTTTGTCAGTGTCCCCGTCGCGAGAACTGGCTAGTGCGAGGCCTGCCCCAGGCTGGGACAAGCCTTCGCTGCAGGGCAGGCTCGTTCGCTCAAGCTGCAGCCGTTCATGCTCTGGGCTCTTTCCCTGGCTCAGTCTCAGCCACGCGGGCCAGCATGGTGGCCGTTACACCCACACCAGTGTTACCCCTAAGCTGAACGCTTGGGCAGCCACCCAGGTGAGATTCAGGTGCTGCCCAGCTGATTGGCAGAGTGCCCATAGCTGCCCACAGCTGGTAGCATGTGTTTCTGCTGGTGGTGCACATCTGCATGTGCCTTGGCGCACAAAACAAAATTTATTCCACAGATGAATGGAAAAATTAGAGGGAACAGTGACTCCCCTCCCACTCCCAAAAATAAGTGAGGGAACAGAAACTTCTTCAGGGCCTGGTGTCCCCACCCTGTCACTGGCTTTGCAGGGTAGTGCCCTGGAGGGCTGCTGCAATGAAGGGACTTGGCCTCAAAGGATCAGAGTCAGATCACTCCTTTGCAAAGTCCCTCCTGTCATCTCACGCTCCACTTGTGCAGCCTCAGTGCTGCCTAGGGCTTCCCCTTGCTGATGGGAGGGTCGATCCAGCAGCCATCGCTAGAGAACAGTGGGGTCCTTGTCCCCCTGGCCCTGGCAGATAGACATGCCAGTGGGACCAGTTTAGCCCCAATAGCTCGACATGGGGTCCGACCCCAACTCTCCGTTGTCTGAGTAACGCCGCCCCGTGGCACCTGCAATAACGGCCCGATCTGCATGTCTTGCTCCCCGAGTGTAGATGCACTCCCTCGGCAGCCCACCCTCCGCGAGTCCCCGAGAAGAGCCGAAGGAAGATGGCGTGGAGGACATGACCCAGCTGCAGTAAGTTGGCATGCTCTGATTGATCGGGTAGGAATGCTACCCACCCTGGGCTGGCTGGTGTCACTCAGCAGAGTGCCCCTGTGGGCCAGCGGCCTGGGAGTCAGGAATCTGAGGTCTCGGCCCAACTCTGCCACTGACCTGCCGCATGACCTTGGGTGAGTCCCATCACCTCGGTGTCCCTTCCTAACCTCTGTCTTAGCTGTTTGGGTTAGGGGTGTCCTCAGGCCCTAGCCCACTGCCGTCCTTCCCAGATCCCCCCCAGCCTGGGCAGCGGATTCCCTCCGTCTGACTCCACTCTCATTTTCCGGAGGGTGTGCCTGGGGCCGCTGCCTTTTCTTTGCACGGTGGTGGCACTGGGCTGCTGGGTTTTCAGGAGTGGATTTGCCAGATGTCGGCCTGGCCCCTTTTCTGCTGGCGCCGTGCCCTGGGGCTAGGCCATGCTCCCCTTTGTGCTCTGTGTTCCAGGGACCTCCAGGAGGGGGCAGTGCTGCACAACATCAAGACGAGGTTTGAACGGGAGTTGATCTATGTAAGTTCCTGGCCAGCTGAGTTCCGCACACTGGAGCTGCGTCTAGACGGGCATGATTTTGCGCAAATACTTTTAAAGGAAAAGTTTTTT
>JANRFK010001605.1:6896820-6911017 GCA_030068395.1 Apalone spinifera | reverse complement strand
TGCTTTTGCGCAAAATCATGCCAGTCTAGACGCAGCCTGGGTGTTCATTACAGGCCACCAGGGTCTTCTCGGCCTGGCCACTGGAGGGGCCGGCCTGTCCTGGACAGGGCTAGCCTGCTCCTCCCAGGCCTATGGGCTAGATATGCAGAGCGTGTGGCAGCTGGGCTGATTGCGGGACTGCATGTAGGGGTGTTTGCCCCCCTCTCTCGGCATGGGTTTTGTGCAGTGACTTAACCAGCTGTCCAGAGACCGACCTTCCCCCACTTGTGCAAAGTGCCCAGAGAGCTTTTGGGAATCGGTGTTAGGCCAGTTGCCGCCGCTCATCTTCTGCCGAGCAGGGCTGAGGCTAACGGCATAAGCAGCCATAGGTGACTTGCGGTAGCACTCGGGAGAGGCGCTGCTCCCCATGCTCCTGCCAACGTTTAATGGCTAAATGGGGTGCCCTTGCATGCCCCCTCCGTGCCCCTCTGGGTGGCCTTCCCTGCACCCCGCCCCCTGCAGGCACCAGGCACTGCATCTTCCTCCACATCTTTTGCTCTTGCAGACCTACATAGGCAGCATCTTGGTGTCCGTGAACCCGTACAAAATGTACAACATCTATGGGACGGAGCAGGTGCTGCAGTACGAGGGGAAGGCGCTGGGAGAGAATCCCCCGTAAGTAACTCCCTTACAGCCCCCTTCCGGTTGGTGCCTGGCTGCTCAGCGCCCTTGACTCTCCTTGAGCTCAGATTGCCCTGAGGGAACCCGAGCCTGCAAAGTTTTACTGTGGGGCGTTACCCTTTCTCGCCACAGTAGCCCCACCGCAATGCATGACCCCTTGGGGTACTAAGGGCTGGCAGGATCAGACCCTGAGGTTGGGCAGGACCAGGTCCGAATGGGCTGTCTCATGATGAAGCAGCAGTTTTCTCTCTCGAGTGGAGATCCCAGCACAGGTGACAGCTCTGTCCTGCCCGTGGGGAGCAGCCGGGGGGTCCATCCGGCTGGGTGCACTCAGACTTCCTTTGTGCCGGGGGGTGGCCTCAGGCAAAGGAGCTGGCTCAGCTCAGAGCATCAGCAGCCTGGTCGGGTGTCTGGCTGGTGGGACCCTCTCTTCTGCGGGGGCCGTTTTGCCCCTAACACTCTGTGCCTCTGGCTCTTTCGCAGGCACCTTTTTGCTATTGCAAACGTCGCCTATACCAAACTGATGGATGCCAAACACAACCAGTGTATTATCATCAGGTGAGAGCTTGCAGCTTTGCTGAGGAAACGGAGCTCCCCTTTCTTTCCAGAAGGGGGCTCCCTAGCGCCGGGCTAGGACCGCCCATGCCACCTTGCCCCTGCTCCTGCCACACCTGGCCCGCAGGTAGACTTGAGACATCCCTGCCCGGGGCTGTGACGCTGGTATGTTCCTCGTCATAGCAAACCTCAAAGGGACGTTGGTTGAGCACTGCCCGGGTCAATCTTTAGCTGGCATCTAGAGCCAGTGCTACAGGATTAAAATCAATAGAAGCGTAAAATGGCCAGGCCTGGCCCAGCCCCGGCTGGGGTCCGTTGGATTTGGGCAGTGGATTTCCATGGGAACAGCGCCCATTGCGTGTGTGGCTGCCGCCCGGGGCTGGGTTCAGAGGACGGTCTGGGCGCTCAGCGGCCGCCGTTACGTTCCCTTCTTCTCTTCCTAGCGGCGAAAGTGGGTCAGGCAAAACGGAAGCCACCAAGCTGGTCCTGCGTTACCTGGCAGCCGTCAATCAGAGGCGCAACGTGACGCAGCAGGTACAGCGTCCTTTCCAGGCCCCACAAGCCATTGTGCTGTGGCAGCTCCTGGCCAGCGGGAGCGGCTGTGCTCCCAGGAGCCCCCCACGTGCCCCGAGAGCCAGCAGTGCTAGGGGAGAGGAGCCCCAGGGGGAGGGGCAGCCGCCTGGCTGGTGCATTGGACCTGAATGGACTGGCATGCTCTGCAGCATGGCAGGTGTGTTCCCCTCAGAGGTCCCAGCCTGGCTGGCAGCTCGGCAGGTACGTCCCCAGGAATGGAATCAGCCCAGTTTGCAACCCACCATCCCCCCAGAGGCACCTGGGACATTCAGCATTCGCCAGTTAAAACTGAAGGCTGTGTGAAGCTGCTTCCTGGAATGTCTTTCAGGGCCTTATTCCCTGCGGCCGTTTTCCTTGGGACCCATTTGGGATTTCTCGGCTCCCTCTAAATCCCTCCCTCCCTTGCTCGCCATGCCTGAACTCGGGGTCTCTTGGGACACCGAGCTGTGCCCCTCCTGCTGGAGCAGGGGCCTTCCTACCCCATCGCAGCAGACGCCCAGCAGCGTGTTCTGCCAGGCAAAAAGAAGAGCATCAGACGGCTCCCATATGAAAGCCAGAGAAGGGTCGGCTTGCTAGGATGGTCCCTAAAGCCCCTCTGCAGCAAGATGAGCAGAGGTCAGCCCCGTTCTAGGGATGGGGGTCCCATTGCTGGACCCCATGCCCCGGACGATGCCTGGGTACGTGTACAGTGCTTTGCCACAGAGGGTGGATTCTTCTCTTCTCGCTGCTGGCGTGTTGGTGACCCTGCGCCTGCTGTTGTTCCTCTGCGTCCCTGCTGCACAACCATAGATAGAGGTACGGGGAGTGTCTGGGGGAGGCAGAGTTTCCACTTACCTAACTGAGTGATGCTGAAGTGACCTGCCGTGTTATCTCTGCGGGGGCCAAAGTCTGCAGCTCAGAACTCCCCTAGGAGTCATGGTCGGGGGAGGTTTGCCTGCAGCCTTGAGCCCCGTGTGTGTGTGTAGCTTTGCAGTGACTGTCACTCCCTTCATTCCTTTCAACCATCCTGCCCTCCATCAGCCATAATTGGTGGGGGAGGGGGGAGAAGCTGCAGCCTTCTGCAGCCATGCTCGAGAACCCAGGTCCCCTCTCCCATTAAAACTCCAGCCTTGTGCAGGAGCTGTTGCAGAGCCGGCAATGGCTGTTGCATTTGCAGACAGGATGCTGTATTTCCCTCCTTAACTCAAAAAGAATTCAAAGGAAGCCAGACCCTGGTCTTGCCCCATTGCTCGGCCAAATGTTTAATTTGGAAGCACTGTTTTCCCTGAGCCTGCTTCCAGGAGGAGGTTTTACTGTGTTCAGCAGTTCTCTTTGACATGTCTTTGTTGTGTGTTTCATTGTGTCCTACTGGCTGCTCTTCAGTCATTGGGATGCTACGTCCAATGGGCTTTCTCGTTGCTGGGACATTGCATCCAATAAGAACGGCCATAGTGGTTCAGCTCAAAGGTCCATCTAGCCCAGTAGCCCAGTGTTTCTTCAACTGTGTTCCAGAGTGCCACAAGGCAGTCGGAGGTGTGCCGCGGAGAACAACAGAATTCAATATGGCTGCCCTTAAAGGGGCAACTCTTTTTTCTCAATAACTTTCCCCTAACCCTTCCCCCACCTCCAACTTCTTTTTTTTTTTGCTCAACAAAAAATCCTTGGTGTTCCTCATAAAAAAAAAATTATAGGTGTTCCTTGGTCTTAAAAAGTTTAAGAAACACTGCAGTAGCCTGTCTTCCAACAGTGGCCAATACCTGAGGCCCCAGAGGGGGTGAACAGAAACCAGAACCCCCAGGTTGCTTTCTGCTTGCTAGGATGTTGTCGCCAATGGATTCTTTCACTTAATCAAAGCTTTGCCCTGAGTTCAGTGCCAATGAAGTCATGGCATAAGAGGGAAGGTCCTTTCCTGGATCAGTAACCGGGGAAAGGACAGGAAACAAATCTTAGGAATAAATGGTCAGTTTTCCCAATGGACAGAGGTAAAAACAGAGTCACAACAAGCTGTCGTGGGACTAGTGCTATTCGATATATTCATAAATGATCCAGAAAAGGCGGTAAATGGTGAGATGGCAAAGTTTGCAGATGAAACCGAATTACTCCAAATAGTTCATTCCAAAGCGGACTGCGAGGAGTTACAAAGAGATGCCACAAAATTGTGTGACCGGGCAATAAAATGACAGGTGAAAATTTAGGGTTGATAAATACAAAGTAACGAACTTTGGAAAACATAACCCCAACTGTACATATACTACAATGGAGTCTAAGTTAGCTGTTACCAATTAAGAAAGAAATGTTGGAGTCACCATAGATAGCTCTCTGAGCCATCTGCTCAGGTGCAACAGCGTGAATAGAATGTTAGGAACTACAGTACTGTAGACTTCCGATAACCCCGCACCTTTGGGACCTAGGTGGTGCCGGATTATTGGATATGCCGGAGTATCAGGAGGTACTGCATACTCCCAACACAATCCCCCTACCTCCCCAACCTTATGCTCAGGTCCCCCGGAGCCGCCGGTACAGCCACGCGTCTCCCTCCGGGCACTGGGGCGCGTGCTCTGAGTGGCCGGCTTTTCAATGAGCTGGCCAGGATGTTGTGCGTAATCCAATCCCCCTTCCCCTCCCCTTTCCCAGAACCAAACACCTCCCCTCCCTGCTGTAACCCACATGAGAGCAACTGACCTGAGCAGTTCCGGGTTCTGTCCCAGTTCCGTCAGGAGCGCTTGCCATTTTGATGCTGGACTATCAGGAGTCCCGGACAGCTGGGTGCCGGACTATTGGAGTTTTACTGTATTAGGAATGGGATATAACATAAGACATGGTTTCCCAAACTTTTTTGGCCACAGAATCCCGATGCGGTCTTAAAAATTTGGCGGAGCTGTTAAAATATTGTGATTTTTTTTCATTCAATAGGTACCCAAATAAATAGACAACTCTTTGGAATTTGATGTTTATTTCTTCCATATTTCTTATACATTTTTCCCCCCCAAGACAGCTATCAGAAAATTAGTAATAAAATAACAGGGTCATACGACTGCCATTAATATTTTCTTGTGGTTCCCTCTTGACCCATTGTGCAAAGCCCCAGGGCTCCATAGAATCATAGGGCTGGAAGAGATCTCAGGAGGTCAAGTCCAGCCCCCTGCCCAAGGCAGGACCCATCCTAACTAAATCAACCCAGCCAGGGCTTTGTCAAGCCGAGACTTAAACACCTCTAGGGATGGAGATTCCACCACCTCCCGAGGGAACCCATTCCCGTACTTCACCACCCTCCTAGGGAAATAGTTTTTCCTAATGTCCAATCTAGACCTCCCCCTCTGCAACTTGAGACCATTGCTCCTTGTTCTGCCATCCGTCACACAGAGGACACTTTGGGAAACCCTGACATTAGACTGTGTGTGTGTGTGTGTGTGTGTGTGCGCGCGCGTGCGCCCGCGCCCACACCTTAAATACTGCAAGCAGTTCTGGTGACCCCATCTCAACAAAGATATAGTAGAATTGGAAAAGATACAGAGAAGGGCAACAAAATGATGAGGGGTATGGAAGAGCTTCCAAATGAGGAGAGATTAAAATGACTGGGACTGCTGAGCTTAGAAAAGAGGCGACTAAGGCGGGAATTTGATAAAGGTCAGTAAAATCATGACTGAAGGAAGTGCATCAGGAACTGTGATTAGCCCCTTCACGTAACACAAGAATCAGCGGGTCACCCAGTGAAATGAATAGACAGCCAGTTTGGAAACCCCGAGGAAGCAGTTCACACTTCCTTGTCAACTTGTGGAACTCCTTGCCAGGGGATGTTGTGATGGCCGGGAGTATAACCAGATTCCAAAAAGAATTAGATAAATTCACTAAGGATGGATCCCTCATATGGTTATTAGCCAAGATGGTCAGGGATGCAGCCACAGGCTCTCGATGTCCCTAAACCTCTGACTGCCAGAACCTGGGACCGGATGAGCGGATGGATCACTCAGCAATGGCCCTCGGGGGCATCTGGCATTGGCCACTGTCAGAAAATAGGACACTGGGCTAGATGGACCTTTGGTCTGACCCAGGATGGCCGTTCTGATGTTCTTATGTAAAGGATGGGGAAGGCTTTACTTCCTGTCCTCAGGATGAGCAGGCTGGACCTGGGAGCCTGATTTTTATCTTTGGCCCAAGGCAGCCATGAGGGTTAATCCAGTTTTGAGCACCTCGCCGGCCTTTTGTTTCTGCACTGTGCCCATCACCGCAGCGTCTTGGCGCCTCTGGTTGGACTGTCTCACCCTGACTGGCGCTTGCTGTTCTTTTTGTTTGGCTGGGGTAGATCCTCGAAGCAACCCCCCTGCTGGAATCCTTCGGAAATGCCAAAACCGTGAGGAACGACAACTCCAGCAGGTTTGGGAAATTTGTGGAACTCTTTCTGGAGGAGTAAGTAACGACGAGCCTACGAGTGTGCCCCTAACACCCCGCTCTGTGTGTCTGATACTGGCCCCAGCCCTGGGGAATCTGCCCCGGGGTCCTGTCTCTAGGCTGCTGACTTGTGGGGCCATTAGAAACCTGGGGAGGGGTTAGATGCTTGTGCTACACAGCTGGGATGGGACGGTTCCGTTCAAAGCATGGGCCCAGTGCAGCTCTGTGGGCTGGGTGGTTGGATAACCCAACTACAGCTAACACTTTGTGGAAAGGCGGCTCCCCTGGCAGATTGTCTCCTTGTCCCTCGTGGGGGGGGGGAGGTTGTTTGAGTTGCGGGGCCTGCTTTTCAAAACCCTGTGTGTGTGTGTGCGTTGCACAATTCATTTGCACTGCCAGTCGTGGGACCCTGAGCACTGCCCGGCAGTCGTATCACCGGCCACACACACACCCAATTGCTAGAGCGGCACATGCGGTCACGGCAAATATCAGGCCTTACAAATATTCCTCCTGTTGAGCTCCGCCGGGCCCAACTGACACGGCCTTGGAGAGGGGCGGCTCTTTCTGCACTCTGGGCATGATTCAGATACGCGGATGGGGGTGTGTGTGTGAAAAGCTTCCATTTACGAGGCCGCCAGCTCTCTTGCACAAATGGCGTCCTCAGGGGTGTGTTCCTGACATGTGCAGAGAAGCGAGATAAAAACACAACTGCTCTCGCTGGAAGCTTGCAAAGCAGCGCGAGTTTGTTTCTTGGGATGCCGAAACTGAAATCAGAGCGACAAAGCAGGCTGCTCCCTGAAACAAAGGTGCACGATTCACCCTACATTGCTCTTGGGCAGGCTGGCTGCAGACTGACTGCTCCACTACAGAGCCCTCTAGCATGCTAGCAGCACCGGGAACCCCTCTCCCCCTTGCACCCCCCTCCCTGCTCGTAAAGTGGTAGCTTGCAATTCCTACACAGTCCTCAATACACCACACTCAGCAGCTCAAATCCTCCCGCTTAGACTGGCAATCAGGCAGCTATTGTGGTTTCCTAACTGCCCCTCCACCCATAAAGACACTGCTGATGTGGCTTAATGCACAGCTGGAAGGCACGCAACCGCTGATGTGGCTTAATGCACAGCTGGAAGGCACGCAGATGCTCTGGTGATGAAGGCAGGGCGAGATCCTCTGCAGAACACACTAGAATCCATCTCTCCCCGCTGGAGAGTAAGGGGGAGGTCCTCTCCTAGCTGCCCAGCATGCCACTCTTCAACACTGGCTTTTAGTGCATGGGATTTCACTGCCACCCGTCCGACTCAGTCTGCCAGGCTGCAACAGCCAAGCCATTGTCTTGAGTGGCTGTGCATGGTCAGCTGGCAACAGCAGGCAGGCACCGTACTAGCTCAGCTGTGCAGGGGACTGCTGCGCTGGTAGCAGGGTATCCACAGGGCTGAGCTCTGCAGCCCATTCAGCTAGGCGGCAGGCAAACCCCATGGACAATGCCTGGTTCTTGGGCCCCTCAGCACAGTTGGGGAGGAGATGCAGGGCTGGCAGGGCCTGCGGTGGGGGATGGAGTTGAACAGCACTGGAGTAGGCCGCGTCTCACTGAACAGACAAGCTGGGACCTCGGGCGATGTTCACGTTCCTCTGGGCAGCGCAGGAGTCACTGACTGGCATCAGCTGGGCACCTCCCACACTGCCAGTGCCCTGCGGTCGCAGGGGGCTGGGAGCAGCTGGCCCTCCGTGGCTTCCTTGTGTCGGACATGCCGAGAGGCCCAGCCCCCAGGTGCTAACCTTTCTCTCTCCCAGAGGCTTGATCTGTGGTGCCATAACCTCCCAGTACCTTCTTGAGAAATCAAGGATCGTGTTTCAGGTGAGTGCCAGTCCCTCCCCAGCCCTACAGGCCATCGCCGTGTCCGGCTGCTTCCTCAGCCTTCTCCCTCTCCTGCCTAGGCCAAAAACGAGCGGAACTATCACATATTCTACGAGATGCTGGCTGGCCTTCCGGCTCAGCAGAAGCAGCAATTCTGCCTTCAAGATGCAGAAACTTACTATTACCTGAACCAGGTATGGAGCCCATGTCCGTACGTGAGCTCAGCAATCAGCCCCCCTTGAGTTATTATTTCTATGGTGCAGCACCCGAAAGCCCCAACCAGGATCCTGGACCCCCCGTCCCCGGCCCTGGGCAAATACGCTGGCAGATGCCGCCCTACCCCCAAAGAGCTGACAGTCTCCGGTGGTGCAATTCCATTTCTTCCTGCTGCTGACATAGCACCATGTCCTTGTGACACTCAGGTGGCTTCGCTCCCCGGATTGCAAAATCCCCAATTCCAGTAAATTTGCATCCCCTGTAGCGGCTAACGCCTGGGCCTCAGTTTGCATGTTACTCAGATGCACTTGGTGTGGGACCTTTGCAGGGGGGGAACTGTGAGATCCCTGGCAAGAGCGATGCGGAGGATTTCCGGAGGTTGCTCAGCGCCATGGAAATCCTCAACTTCAGCACCGAGGACCAGAGCAGCATCTTCCGAATTCTGTCTTCCATCCTCCACCTGGGGAACGTCTACTTTGAAAAATACGAGGTACTCGGGCGACGGGGAGCGGGCAAAGGGAGAGGGTTGGCCAGGATTCTAGATGCATGCCGCAAACCAGGGCTTTGAGCCCCTGTGGAGCCAGAGTGGCTTTGGTGGAATCTGGATCAGATCCTAAGCCTCTGTGCAGGGAGGAAGCTCTGGAAAGAAAATTGATTTTAGCTAGTCTCCATTGAGTGTAACCTACGGAGAACAAATCCCCTACCCACTGGGGAGCAAAGCAGCACTGGGCACCTGAGCTACAACATCCAGTGAACCTCGTTGCTGCTGCTTCCTCATTGAACTGAGCAGACACAAAATGATTCTAAATTAACACTTTTCTGAACTTTCCAGGAGCTGAGAATGGGCGAGGGGGAGGAGGGGGGAATCACTCGGTGATGGTCTGTTCTGTTCTTTCCCTCTGGGGCACCTGGCATTGGCTGGCCAGTCTAATCATTCTGATGTTCTGTTCTGCAAGATAAATTGAGGTTTTGACGTTTTGGCTTCGTTTGGTACCAAAGCCACCGTCAGAAAATCAGCCTTTCCTCCAGTGCTACTCCAAAACGTTGACAATGGGCCAGATCCTGTGCTAGTGTAAATCAGCATCGCTCCGGTAAGTCAGTGCTTCTGTGAGCACCAGATCAATGAAGCTCAGACCCGCCGACAGGGAGGGGTGGGCATTCAAAAGGGCCCGGGATTCCCGGTCGTTGCAACTGCAGCAGCATTGGTGGCTGGAGCCCTGGGCCCTTTAAATGGCTGCCGGAGCACTGTGTGGCATGCTCCTGGCAGTGCTGAAGGCTGCCTGCATGGCCCCGCCCCTTCCACTCAAGGCCACGTCCCTTCCAAGGGCGCAAAGGCATCTGTTTCCTACCTTGCCCAGGGGCCGGGTGAATCTGTCAGCCCCACTGAGAGAGCTGCACTGATTTACGTTAGCTGAGGATCTGGCCTAAACTCTTAAACAGAGATGGACAAAGGCCTTCCATTGGAGGCTGTCTCTGAGTACCACTGTGCTGGCCCCTGGGAGGCTGCCTGCCAATGGGCCGTCTGTGCATTTCCCAGGCAGACTGCCAGGAGGTCGCGTCGGTGGTGAGTGAGAGAGAGATCCGTGCCGTGGCAGAGCTGCTCCAGATCTCGCCAGAGGGGCTGCAGAAGGCCATCACCTTCAAAGTGACGGTAAGGCTTGCGGACGCGGCTGGTTGGACACACGGCCGCTGTGCCTAGAGGGGGGATTTAAGCGACAGTGAAGAGAAGTCTCCGCTCTGAGACCCTGCACCTGCTTTTCCAAGTACTTTTCATCAGCCGGTGTAGTTTCAGTATCTGATCTGGCAGGACAGGACACGCCTGCTTTGCTTTTTGTGTTGTCGGACTCCGAGGCAGACCATCCCTATGGAGTGCCCCCTTACCTCTCTCTCCATTTATGCAGCATGTAGTCGTGTCTTGGCATGTCCCACCAATGGGCAGTCACCTCCGCTTTGTCCTATCCATTTTTGAAGGACTCAAGAGATGGGGCATCTTGGGTCCCCTATGGATCCCCTATGCTCTCACAGGCCTCCCTGACAGCAAAGCTTTCTCTGAATTTTCCCTGTATCATCTCATCCCTCTTCTCCCGCGCTTCCGTCTGCCGGATTCAGAATGGAACAGTGCATTCTGGGACGTGTTGTCACTCATGGGCCACATGTCTGCGTTAAAGGTTCTGGGAGGCCCATGTGGGCTACACCTGTTTGGGGGGGGATTTCAGCTGTTTCTTTGTTTGGTTTTGTCCTTCCCAACAGGAAACGCTGAGGGAAAAGATTTTCACCCCCCTCACTGTGGAAAGTGCCGTTGATGCCAGGTAAAAGGCTTCTGGTAGGAGGGGCTGCAAACTGTCTCTGGGTCATTAGCAAGCAGCACATGGGACTGAGGGATTCTGAATGAGGAAAGGCTGGCAGCATATCAAAATATGCAATAAACACAGCCAAATGCTATGGAGAGCGTGGCAGGCAAGCTCAGCTATCCTGCTTAGGCAGGATTCAGCAGCTCAATCCACTTTGTGCCTGCTCTGTCTACTTATACAGCTCTGCATACCTACAATATCTGAGCACCTCGTCGTCTTTATGGTAGTTGCCCCAGTCAGGTAGGGCAGAACTATTGTCCCCATTTAATAGATGGGGGACGGAGCCAGAGAGAGACTAAGTGACTTGCCCAAGGTTGTACAGACCACCTGTGGCAGAGCAGGGAGTCCAATCCAGCGGTCCCAAGTCCGGTTGATCCAGCCCACAGCCACTCTGCTGCTCCCCCACCCCCAGTCCAATTGAGACCTGGGAAGGGGGAGCATGTGAAGTTACCTGCCCCTGCCAGGGGTGAGCTGCACCAGAGGGAACTGCCAGCTGTTCAAAATAGTGGCCCCCCTTCAAAAAATTTTGCTAATCTCTGATCTAGATCATCCCTGGTAGATGTCTATCTAACTTGCTCTTAAAAATCTCCAGTGATGGAGATTCCACAACCTCCCTAGGCAATTTATTCCAGTGTCTGACCACCCTGACAGGAAGTTTTTCTTAATGTCCAGCCTAAACCTCCCTTGCTGCAATTTAAGCCCATTGCTTCTCGTCCTATCATCAGAGCTGAAGGAGAACAATTTTTCTCCCTCCTCCTTGTAACACTCTGTTAGGTAGACACCCTCTGGTTTTGGGTGCGGCCATTTGGTCACTTTCCACTATGCCCCAGCTATTTCCATCATATTATTGATAGAAGTATCAGTGCTGCAGAGGGGCTGCCGGGGACAGGCTGGGAGAGACGGCCCGGGGAGGTGATGGGAGGGAGCACTGCTTGTCTCCCAAAGCGATCGGGTCTCAGCCCGGCAGCCCCGTCCGCCTGCCCCTCTGTATCCCAACAGCTGTGCTTGTCTCCTCCTTTCCCCAGAGATGCCATTGCCAAGATCCTGTACTCCCTGCTTTTCAGCTGGCTCACGGACAGGATTAACAAGCTGGTCTATCCCAAAAAGGAGGCTCTTTCCATAGCCATTCTGGATATCTATGGGTTCGAGGTGAGATCAGCACAGGGCTGCGTGCAAGATGCCGGCCCATCCCTGGTGTTCTTATGAAGCAGGGGTCTCCAACTCAGTTTACCTTAGAGCCAGTCCTCAAATCCTTCTCCTTGGCTGCTCTCGCACCGGCTCTGGGAGGATGGGGGTCTCTGTACATTCCTCCACCTGCCCGTCTGTTCCCGCCAATGCTCCCTCAACCCAATCTGCCATCCCTAGATGATTTAAAACACACTGGGGGTCCCGACCGACAGCACAGGGGAGCTAGAGTAGCTTCCAGCTGCTTGCTCCACGCCACTGCCAGCGCATCCCTGTGGCCTAGGGGAGGTGAAGCAGAGCAATTGCGTTGGCCTGGGAAATGACAACAGCCTGACTCCTCCTGCCACCCTGTGTCAGGCTCCAGTAATCCCTAAGGCCGCATCCGCAGGGGAGGGGTTTGGGGAAGTAGTGCAATGGAGGGAGAGGGCAGAACAGGGGCAGGAAGAGGTGGGGTGGGGGTCAGAGCAGGGTCTGGGCTGGGGGGCGCGCACACACACACACACACACACACAGAGCCACTCAGGCTAGATTGTGAAACTGCAGATGGCCCACCCTGGGCCGTAATTGTGAGACCCCTGCTATGGCTTACCAGGAGAATAATAACGTGGGACTCAGCGTGGACGTATGGGCATCCCCTGCTGAGGGCAGCGTGGGTCTGTGGCCAGGGCTGAATGCAGCTTCCCATGAGCTCAGCAGATGACACGGAGAGCCCTGGCAGTATAAATGTTTGTTACCAACTCAAACGGGCACCGGCGTGACCTACCAGAGCCATGAATTATTGGGACCATGGGAAGGAAATGAGACACGCTGAACGGAAATGTTCAAACCCTAAATTAACCCCTCCCCCTCAATTCCCCTCTCGGTTTCGTGAGAATCCCATCCGTGACCTCAGATCCACCCCCCTGGTTGCAGATGCTGCCGCGACACCCCTCTCCCCTCGTGGGCTCGTGGCCCCTGGGTGTTTCACTCACCACTTGTCTAACTACACCTGTGAAGAGAGTTGTTATAAATGGCCAGGGCTCCCCCTTCCTCCTGCCTGGAGCCTGGCCCGCCTTTCCCTGCATGCTTTGTGCTTTGCAGCCATGCCCTCAAAAGCGCCCTGCCTCACGGCCAAGCCCGCAGCTGGGGTAAACCATCGCTGCTCTTCTGGGTCGCTGGAGCGACGCCAAAGGTCACCAGCCAAGGATCGGGCCCTTTGGTCGTCTTGCTATAAAACAATGGATCCATGCACATGGGTGGCAGGTGAAGGCCCAGCTGGGGAAGACAACCCCAGCCTCACCCTTCCACCCAAGGCCCCACCCCTGGACCAAGCCCCATCCACCCCAGTCCAATCCTTCCTGGCCACCTGGAGAGCGGCCGGGGCGTGTAGGCAATTTGGGGAAGACTGCGCCTTCACTTGCCTCCATTACCGGCCGCCCATGTCCATGGCTTTTAATCCAAACGGGCCTGGGTGACACAGGCCTCGTTGCCCTGGAACCATGCCAGCGGCAGGTCTCTGGAGAGGATCTGGGAACGGTGTGGAGATGCAGATGGTGTTGCTGCCTAAGGCAGGATGCTCACTAAGGTCCAAGTCCAAAGCTGCCACTTCTAGTCTCTTCCTATCCTCTGCAGAACAGAGCCCCCCGAATGCGATGTCAGGCCCCAGCGTTGCTGCCTCCAGAACTGGGGGTGTCTGTGTGTGTTCCACTCTTGGCCTCGCCGCCCCGGCTCTGCGGGTCCTCACCCACCACCCCAGCCTGCCTTGAACTCTACTTCTGTCTGCTGTCACGCTCCTGAGCCCGTCCCCCTTAAAACTGCCCCCCGCCTTCCTGCCCATAAGAACATAGGAGGTGCTAGGCAGGATCATGCTGGCCCTACACAGTCCAGTTCTCTGCTATGCCAACCCCAGGCTGTTTCACTGCTCTGCCAGCGCGACTTTGTCTCGCATTACCTGCTGCTCCAGTCCAACTGGACCAGTGCATCTCAGCCCTAAGCCCCTTCTCTCCTCCGCTGCTCCTCCCAAAGCCCCTCGAGCCCTGGCCTGCAGCACACCAGGCTGTTCCAGTCCTCGAGAGATGCAGCCGGCTGTGTCAAATGAGGCCATCTTACATGGTCCTTCTCTGTGAGCACGGAGGGCAGTGAGGCTGTAGCCCAGCAAGTGCATTTGCAGTTTGGAGCAAAGCCAGGAAGAACATGCGAGCTCCCAGGGTGGGGGAGAGGGGGATAGTCTGTGCTTGCTCCCTATCCCTTAGCCCTGCTGCGCCTCCTTCCAGGTGCACTTCACAGAGGCCTCTGTTTTCCACAGGACCTCAGCTTTAACAGCTTCGAGCAGCTGTGTATCAACTATGCAAACGAATATCTGCAATTCTTCTTCAACAAGATCGTCTTTAAGGAGGAGCAGGTGAGCTGGGGGGAAATCGAGGCAGCTCCTGGCCTGTACTCTGGGGGTGGGGGG
>JANRFK010001605.1:6884174-6896580 GCA_030068395.1 Apalone spinifera | reverse complement strand
AAGCTGGGGGGAAATCGAGGCAGCTCCTGGCCTGTATGCTACCTGCCAACCTGGCAAGTGAGAGAACAGTCCAGTCCCCCTTTATAACACCAGCCTCTCAGGGAAGTCCGGGGGATGGAACCATTTTTATAGTGGGGGTGCTGGGAGCCGTGAACCAAACCCTGTATCAAGCTAGCGGGTGTAGGAGCACCCCCCACATCCCAAGTTCCAGCACCCGGAGAAGGCTGCCCTGGGTTCAGCCATTTCCAGTCCCCAGAGCTTACTTCACAACCTGCAGGGCTAGCTCCAGGGTTATTTGAAACCCCTCATTCTGTGTGCCTTTGGTTGCTCCCTGTGCCCTCAGAATAATGAGGACTTTTCTGGGAAAGGCCATCCTGGTAAAACTGTGTCAAGGTCAAACAATCGTAATAAAGATCAGTTGGCCGGCTGATGAAGCCCAAAACCCGGAGGCCTTTTGCTTCCCCATGATATGCACTTCCTGCAGGAGGAGTACATCCGGGAACAGATCGAGTGGAAAGAAATCGCCTTCAGTGACAACCAGCCCTGCATTGACCTCATTGCGCAAAAGCCACATGGGATTCTGAGGATCCTGGATGATCAGAGTGCCTTCCCTCAGGTAGCGGCGCTGCGGTGGCTCAGCATCGTCTGCGTCTTGTAGGCAAATTGCTCTTCGTTTTTACACGTGATCACGAGTCGCTAAGCAGAGAGCTCCGGCAGAGGCAGCAGCGATGGGACTGATCTGCCAGTCCCAAGGTTGACCCTGATGTCGGTCCCTGTGAAGGCAGGCAGCCTTAGTGACATACTGTGATCCTTGTGCACATAAGCTTTCGAGAGGGACCCTGGAGGCATCATATGGTCTCACGAAAGGGACTGATCCAAATTCAGAGCTGCTGCATGAGCAGGTGCAATTCCACTGCCCTCCCAACGGGGATGAATGTGGCCAAGCAGGGCAACAAGCCAGTTCGTTCCTCTCCTTGTGTGCACACCAGGGCCCTCTGCTGGATCGAATTAGAGTTGCATAACTGCGTGTCACAGACCCTGTGCTGCTGGACGAGATTCTCCCTTAGCTCGAGTGTTAAGAGGGCTTGGGTTTTAGGCTACATCCCCACTGGGATGTAATTTTCCAGCTCAGGCAGCCATACCTGCACTGGCTAAGTGAGCTGGTGTGCTAAAAAGAGCAGGCTAGCTTTGGGAGGGGGGACAAGTTAACCTCCCTGTGTACAGTCCTGTCTGAAACCTAGGAATGTGCTCAGAGCACCCAACTCTCCCATTCAGCTGGGGCTACACTGTTAAGGGTATGTCTACCTAAGAAATTATACTCTAGCTCCGGTGTAGACATACTGCCAGGTCTACACTAAAGGGGAAAGTCAAATCAAGATACGTAACTCCAACTACGTTAATTATGTAGCTGGAGTCGACGTACCTTGATTCAAGTTTCCCTGCTGTCCCTATAGCGGGAGGCTGAGGGGAGCAAATGCTTCTGTCAGCTTTCCTTACTCCTCTCAGGAGTACCGGCTGATGAGGGGGCGGGGGAGGGGGGACTCTCTGAGTTTGATTTAGCGGGTCTTAACAAGACCCGCTAAATCAAACTCCGGAAGATCAATCGTGGAAGTGTGGATCATCCCCAGAGTGAAGACATGACGTTAGAGCAGGAAGAGTCTACAGTCCAGCTATTCTGCTGCAGTGGTGTTGTGTGTGGTCATGGGGATACCTCTGGGACATGGAGAGGTTCAGGACGTCCCAGGTGGCTATAGATAGGTTAAATACTTGGTATGTCTACAGAGGTTTCCAGCCAAAGATCTCCAAGAGCTTTTAGAGATGTTAATAAATTAAGCCTCCCAAGCCCCCTGGGAAGGAGGGAAGCATTATTATTCCCTTTCTGAAGATGGGGAAACTGAGGCACATGGCAATGAGGTGACATACCTGAGGTCACACAGTGAATCAGTGGCAGACCTGGGAACAGATTCCCCAAAACCTGGCAGTCTGACTGAGAGTTCTGTGCTTTAGCCAATGCTCTTTCCGGCTTGTAATTCCCAATCAGGCAAGTTTTACCTGCTTTCGGGTTGCATTCCAACTGTTTTGCCAGCTCTGCCAAGTGCTCCCTGTGGTGTAATACCCCTTGCCTCTAGGCCAATGTTTCCCATGGTGATGTTTAGCGGAGGTATCAGAAGTTCCTTCCTGACCCTTCTGGCTGTCCGTTTAGATGCCCTGAAGCATGAGAATTTTTTGAGCCCCTAATTTAAAGTTAATGGTTACAAGTGTTACCCATGCCCATGTAATCATCCAGGCCAGCCTTCAATCTGGCCGCCTGCTGATGCAGAGTGTTCCCAGGGGCTGGTTAAACAGTGACAAAGGCTGCCTAGAAACAGCGAGGCGGTCTGCTTGTGGCTGCAGCCTGCAGGCAGTCAGGATGCTGAGGTAACCCCCTGCCCCTTGCTCCCATTCGCAGGCCACAGACCATACTTTCCTGCAGAAGTGTCACTACCACCACGGCTCTAATGTATTGTACACCAAACCAAAGATGCCTCTCCCGGAGTTCACCATCAAACACTATGCTGGCAAAGTCACCTACCAGGTGAGCAGCTGGAGGATTGGGATTCGGAGCAGGAGACAGGCACGTGTGTAGAACCAGTGCTCAGTAACTACCAGTCTGGCTCTCGCCCCCCTGCTGTCCAGCTGGGGCAGGATCCTCAGCTGGGGTAAATCACTACTCCGGTGGCCAGAACCTCTGGCCCTTAATTTCTAGATCTTCCTTGTTATACCAGATGGGTCTAAATCACTTCTATTTTTCTGGTGGGTGCTTCACCCCACTCCATCTCAAGGCCCTGCCCTCACTTCGCCCCTCTCCTGAGGCCCCCACCTGCCACCCCCGGCCCTTCCCTGACTGCCTCCTGCCAATTGCCGAACAGCTGAGTGGTGGCCCTGCCCAACAGCTGTGGCTGGTGTGGGCTGAGCACCCGCTGTTTTTTTTCCCAGGGGTGCTGAAGCCCCGGAGCAGGAGTTGGCACCTCTGATTCGAGTAACTGGGGGGAGGGGCTCTGTTTGTTTTTTCAGGTGCACAAGTTTCTGGATAAAAACTATGATCAAGTCCGCCAGGATGTTCTGGACCTTTTTGTCAACAGCAAAACCAAAGTAAGAGCTCCCGCCAGTCTCCGACTCTTTGCTGCCAGCGCTGGTGATGCTGGCTGGGAGATAGACAGGGAGGGAGCTGGTGATGGCTCTGGGGGTTGGTACAGCAGCACTGCATTGTGTGTAGGAAGCAGTGTGGCCTATAAGGCAGAGCAGCTGATGGAGAAAGGAAACCAGGGTTCTAGTCCCAGCTCTGTCTCTGGCCTACTGGGACTAGACTTTTCTCCCGACCTCAATGAGTCAGTGGCAGACCTGGGAACAGGTCCCCAAAACCTGGCAGTCTAACTCAGAGTGCTGTGCATTAGCCAATGCTCCCTCCAGCTTGTAGCTCCCAATCAGGCAAGTTTTACCTGCTTTTGGGTTGCATGCCAAATGTTTTGCCAGCTCTGCCAAGTGCTCCCTGTGGTGTGATACCCCTTGCCTCTAGGCCAATGCTGAGGATAGTGGTGCTGAGGGGAGGTAGCAGAAGTTCCTTCCTGACCGTTCTAGCTGTCAGTTTAGATGCCCTGAAGCATGAGAATTTTTCCCACCCTTTATCAGGGGTCTCCAACCTTTTTAAGCATGAGATCACTTTTTGAATTTAAGTGCAATCCAGGATCCACCTCAAACCCAAACATTCTTGCCCCGCCTCCTTCCCACCCCTTCTCCAAGGCCCTGCCCCTGCTCACTCCATCCTCCCTCCCTCCCCCATACCCACGCACTTTTATCAGGCTGGGGTGCGGGGGAGGGGGATGTGGACTCTGATCTTGGGCTAAAGGATTTGGAGTGTGGGAGGGGTTCGGAGATGAACCTGGGGCAGGGAGTTGAGGTGCAGGAAGGGGTTCAGGGTGCAGGCTCTGGGAGGGAGTTTGGGTACAGGGGGACTCAGGGTTAGGGCAAGGGTTTGGGGTGCAGGAGGGGTTCAGGACTGGGGCCGGGGTTTGGAATGCAGGCTCCAGCTGGGCACCACTTACCACAGGTGGCTGCTGGTTGGTGACTCAGTGGAGCTAAGGCAGGTTTGCCCCTACTCTGGCCCTGCACCACTCCCAAAAGCAGCCAGCAAACTCTCTCCATCCCCCCCCCCGCTCTGTGGAGATGGGGTACAGGGTGGAGGGAGAAGCATCCTGATGTCAGCACCCCTCCCTCCCGTCTTTCTGTGCCCTGCACTTAAAAAAGTGCTGGCACTTGACAGCTTCTCCGGATCACCTGTCAAAGGCTCCAAGATCTACCAGTAGATCCCGATCGACTGGTTGGTGACTACTGCCCTAATTTAATGTACCAGTGTCACTGATGCCTGTATAATCATGCAGACTGCATCGCGGTCTACCACTGAGAAGAGCTAAATATTACTGGTGGAACATGCTGCCACTGAAGGGACTCTTTCCGAGTCTGTAATGAACACATCAAGTGGCCATGGGCCTGCTGAGGGATTTCCTCTCTTGGAACTCGGTCATGCCTCTTGGCAGTATCCGTTATTTGACGCCGAAGAGCAGCCCGCCAGCTTGCTCTCTGCCGAACAACGCAAGCCCTGGCTGCCGAGGCTGAACCATGGGAATGCGTGCTGGAGGCCTGTGATGTCACGTCACCCTTCCCAGGGCTTGGGACAGGGTGGGTCGCTGTAATAGGTTTCCCAAGGATTTGTTCAGCTGCTACCTGCATTCCAGAAGCTTATGTGGATGTGAGTGGATGTAGGACTAGAGGCGCCTGCAGAACATGGGTACACTTGCCAACCTACAGGCACTTGGTAATCCACCTGGCCAGCTAGCCAACGGGGTTAGTAAACAGCCCACTCTCCCCCCAGACCGTGCTCCTGGGGATGGTGCGCACAATGGAGCAGACGAGTGTGAAGCATGCTCCTGTTCAGATGCTAGAGACAAGTGCTTGACCAGTCATTGAACTCCACTCACTCCTGGCATGCGCTTGCCCGATCTCACTCCAGCTACCCTGGCACTCTGCTCTTCTGTTGCACCTTTGGTCTCGGACAGATCACGTGGCAAAAACCAATGAGGCCTCCTAGCGTCCCGTGAGGACACAGTACGGGTGTTCCCATTTTGCAGTGGGGGAAACTGAGTCACGGTGACTTACCCAGGGTCACGTAGTCAATCTGTGATGGGGCTGGGAAAAGAACCCAAGAACCCTCACTCCATTCCTGGGCATTGAACTCTCTGAGGATACGCAGCAGATGTAATGAAGAATAATAACCGCTAGTTCTTAGCAGCAGCAGAGCTCAAAGTGCTACACAGAAAAGGTCAGTGTCTCCATTGTACAGAGGGGGAAACTGAGGCACAGAGCAGGGCAGTGACTTCCCTAGGTTCACCCAGCAGGCCATTGGCAGGGCTGGGAATAGCACCAGGTCTCCCGAGTCCCAGTCCAGCGCTCTAGCCACTAGGCATCACTGTCTCAACACAGCCCTATTCCTTCCCCTTTTTCAACCGTCCCTCTTTCTTCCAAGGTGGTGGCCAACCTCTTCTTCAGCCATGCCCAGCAAGTGGCCCAGCAGAGGACCATGATGGGGAAGAACAGCACAGTCACCCGGCGGTATAAAGCCCCAACGGTGGCCGCTAAGTTCCAGCAGTCGCTCCTGGACCTGGTGGAGAAGATGGAGAGGTGAGTGAGGAGGGAGCTTAAAGAAACAGGGATTCAGAAATTGTCTATTTGGGGAGGGGGGGAAATGGGCTGGTGGGAAAATCCCGGCAGATCCTCCTCTGGAATGGGGCATAGACTTGCCCTGAGTCACCCCAGAGTCCTGGTTTGGACCATGGAGGGAAGAGATCTTTCCAGGATGTTGTAACCACAGTATTGCAATATACTGCTCTCCAGAGCCAGAAGTGAGGAGTTTGTGGGGCCTAGGGGAGTTAGATGCCTTGGAAAGTTGCTGTCAGCCTGGCAGATGTGCCCAGAATGATCTGGGGTGAAGCCAGCAGTTCAGCTGCTCGGCTCGATTTCCTGGCCCCCGAATGCAGCGGAAACTTCCCAGCATGTCCTGGCATCCCCACTTGTGGGTTCCTTTCTCTCAGCTTCTCCAGCGGATAAGTGCATCTCTCTCTCTCTGATTCAGGTGCAACCCGTTCTTCGTCCGCTGCCTCAAACCCAACAACAAGAAGGTAAGAACGCACCCATGACGGGTGTGGCAGTGGGGCCGGATGCAGGGTTAGCAGCGCCAAAGCCACGTCTCATTGACATAATCCCCGCGAGGGAGTTATCTCTTCCCTCCCTGTATCTCTTAACTGTGGGCACTCTGGAGATGCTGGGGTGGGGAACAGGCTGTAGGGAGAGGGGCTAGATATCCTGAGAGGTTGTATCTGTAGCAACAGCCATGCACCCTGAAGTCAGCCATGCATAGCAGCAGCTCTGTAAATCATGTCCTAGCCAGGCACCCACAAAGAGAGCCCATTTTTTAAAATGGAAGAAAAGTGACATGCCCAAGGTCACCCTGTGAGCCAGTAGCAGGTTGGGGAATGGACAATGCCCTGACTCTGAGCCTTGGGCTTTTTACCCACTAGATCCTGCTACTTAGCACAAGGAGTAAGGTGTCCCATATGGGCATTGCAATACGTGTGCCCCACCCTGGCTGGCATGACGGCGGGGGGGCTGCTGGTAGCCCATTGCTTTTCAGTTCCATGCCACATGGCTTGCACTCCATCGGGTGCCTCTCCAGTTACAGCTTCACCCTGTTCCCAAGCCTGGAGCCTATCGCTCTAACGTGAGGTATCGGCTTGCATCTGCCTCTTTTAACAAAGGGAGACAATGCGCCGGGACTGGACCTCACCCACCGTCCCTCCTTGTTTGCTCTCCCCCATGCCCACAAGCAAAACGCACTTCCTGCTCTTTGCCCACTCCCCTTCCTGCACCGATGTCTGTCTCTGGCCTCACACAGCCTGCGTCCCTGCTGTTCTCAGCTGGGTGGAATCTTGGGGGGGGGGGAGACTCTGACCCTGTTGCCCTCTAGAGGCTGATGCTGAGAGACACTATAAGCCAGGGGTGGGGCGCGCTTTTTTGGATCCAGAGACGGCTGACCCACAGAAAAATCAGTCGCGTGGGAAGTAGCGGGGGCTGGAGGGCCAGCACAGGCTCCCCAGGGATGGCGGGGAGAATCCCTGAGCCTAGGGGGCTGGATCCAGGCAAGCCGGGGACCACATCTGGCCCCTGGGCTGTCGGTTGCCCACGCCTGCTCTAAGACTTAATACCACAGTCCAGACCTGCAGGGGCAGCATAAGACACATCTAGCCTTGGCAGCTCCTGTCCCTTTGTCCCTGGACTAGCATTTTTCCAGCCGAGCCAATAGAAACTCTTTGTGGACGTGCTGCTTGGCAAATAATGGGACAAAGGAGCTTTGTCCGGAGAGGAGACTCTCCCTGGAGACCCGGCTGCAGTTGCCGGTACGACAGGAGGTTTGCAAGCAGGTGAACGGCACAAAAGCGTTTCGGTAACCGCAGGAAACGTGTGCTCCAGCCATGCTGTCTTGAATCCTCGCTGCCTTCTCCACCTCGCCCTCTCTCTTCTCCCGCCGGCCTCCCGGGCCCCGGGCCGCTCCCCGAGTCTAGACCCCCATGCCACAAAGCTCGGAAAGGCACCACGTTAGGTCCTGCTGCTGAGCATGTGTTTGAGGGCTTTGCTGAATCGCCGCACCAAGGCCGAGGACGCGGCATCGTCCCCATACAGCCACCAGCCCCGGCTGCATCACTTGCAAGTTGTCTGGTCCCTGCTGCTCCACCAGGCAATGAAAGCCAGGCCGTGACAACTCTCTTCTTGCCTCCCCCTTGTCTCAGGAGCCAGCTGTCTTCGAGGCAGATGTTGTCAGCAGCCAGCTCCGGTATTCTGGAATCCCAGAGACCATCCGCATCCGCAAAGAGGGCTTCCCGGTTCGCATCCCCTTCCACATCTTCATCGACAGGTGCTGCCGCCCGGAGCCGCTGGCTCCAGACAAAGAAGCTTTGGGAAGAGGCCTGTCCCAAAAGGGAGCCCGAGTAGATGGGAGTGGGGCAGAGGGAGAGCAAAGCTGATTCCTCATCTCTCGAATCAGCTGAGAAGGGGCTGGTGCCCCACACAGGAGGGACGCACCGTAAGAAGCAATCCTGCACCTCCCCCAAAGGCCTCCCAACAGGTCTCCTCCCTCTCTAACTTACTGGAGAACTGGGGGAAGCGGGTCTCCGGTTTTCTGTCCCGGGCCCTGCTCTTGGCTCCGGTGTGGGGTGGAACCGCTCAAGAGAGTTTGCCTTGACTCGAGTCTGGGTCTCCCACATTAACTGTGCTCCTGGGCTCGATAGGTACAGGTGCCTGGTCGATCTCCGGCCTGACGTCAGCCCAGATGGTGTGAGCTGCGTGGAGGTGCTGAAGAAGCTGTGTGCTGTGAGCCCCAACATGTACTGCGTCGGCGCCAGCAAGGTACGGCAGCAATGGTCTGCAGCAGCAGCAGCAAGGGATCCTGGCTGGGGGCCCATTCGACTGCCCTCTCCTCCCTGCTGGCTCCACCCATGCCCTTCCGCGGGATGGAAATCGGATGTCCCGGGCCACCATTGGTGCCTTCCCCTGCGGCTGCGTGTCCGCGTGTTGTTAACCCCTTGGCGTCCGGACGCGGGATAATGAGATGCCCTGTGGCCATCTACAGGGAGCTCATGTGGGGCAGAGAATTAAACCAAACCCACCCCACCTCTGCTTTGCTAATTCTCATAGAGCCCGGCCCAGCCCCCCTGGATCAGTGAATCTTTCCATCCCCCCCTCAGCCTTGGGTCAGGCCCCGGGCACTAGGAGCAGAGTTCCCGCTGAGACTGGTGGAAGCTGCTAGAGCCTGGGGCAGGAGCAGGATGGGGCCCTTTGGCCAGGTGAGTGAGCCGGGCAGCAGCTCCCCTTCCCTTGGGGCTGATGCCTTTTCTCTCTTCCTCCCGCCAGCTGTTCATGAAGGAGCACGTGTACCAGCTGCTGGAGAGCAAGCGGGACCGCGCCCTGCACCGGGCCGCGCTCACCCTGCAGCACTACGCCCGCGCCTTCTTCATCAAGAAACGCTTCCGCTCGCTGCGCCGCAAGATCATCCTCCTCCAGAGCCAGGCCCGGGGCTACCTGGCCAGGTGCGGAGGCGGGGCTGTGCCGGGGGGCTGCTCTGCCCTGCCAGGCAGGGGCCTAGCCGGCCGCTCGTGCTCCCACGTGGGACGAGACAAACTACTGGGGGACAGGGCTGGGTCAAAGCCCACGCCAAGGCCTCCTGCCCTTTGGGGCACCCTGGGGCTGAGTTTCAAGGAGCCTCGTGCGGCAATTTGGGACCAGGTGGGATCCAGGCAAAACCAAACCGTGTCGAGGGACTGAGCGTAGGCTGCTGGGTCCAAAATGAAACACGGGGGGGATCTGACCCGCCTGCACAGCTGTCAGAGCCTGTGGTCCCCACCCCGGAGGACCTGATCCAAAGTCCTTTGGCAAGATTCTGATCAGGTTCAGTGTGGTTCGGGTCAGGCCCCCGGCCTACGTGTTGCATGTATGTTGACTCCTCAATAGGGCAGCCACGCCACGCTGCTGGCTGTCCTTAGAACGGAGATTTCCAGTCCTGTCTCCCTAACCATCCAGCCAACGTCAGGGAGGAGCCGGCCTGGGCGTCCGGCAGCAGACAGCGACAGGCAGATTAGGGTGGCACAGGAGGAGTCTGGTGTCACACGCCCATGGCCGGTGCTGGTCAGGCAGAGCTCAGAGTCCTTTCCCTGTGCCTGATTTCCCACCGTCCCGTTGCTGCCGCTTGGGCAGCACCGGGGCTTTCCCCATGGGCTCAGTGTTCGGGGCCTGGGTACAGGCTGCCCCCAGCCCCGTTAACCGGGGGGTCGCTGCTCCCTGCAGGCAGAGGTACAAGCGGCTGAGGAAGAGTCTGATCAAGTTCCGGTCCCTGGTGCACGTGTATGTGAATCGCAGGAGGTACCTCAAGGTGAGAGCCGCTGGTGCAGAATGGGCAGGCGAGACGTGGGGCGGGAAAGGGGTCGTGCGATGGGCCATGGGCCTGGATCAGAAGGAGCTCTGTCACTCAGGACGAAGGGGCAGCAGAGCTGTGAGGGATTGGGGGGGTGGAATAGCAGGGGCTGCAGGTCGGGATGGCAGGGCACTGGCAGAAGCTCGCACTGCCTCTAGCTTGTGCTGTAGCACTGCCTTCCCCCCGAAGATCCAGCGTGCGGTTGGGGCAGGAGGTGTAGTTCCCAAGAGCCCAGGCTCTAAGAACACAAGAGCAGCCCGGCTGGGTCACACCAATGGTCCCTCTAGCCAGGATTCTGTCTTCTGAGGGGGGCAGGTTCCAGGGGCTTCAGCAGGAACAGACCGAACGTAGCGCGTGACCTGTCCCCTGTCGTGTAGAGCTGGCAGGGCCTGGCTCCAGCACCGTGCGAGGTGCAGTCAAGCCACCTGGCTGCTATAGGCCTGTGCCGCACGGGGCGGGTGTGAGTGACAGCTGCTTTGCACAGGGATAGCTGCACTGCGTCATTGTGCAAAACAGCTGGGACTCTGATACCGACATGGATTGAATTCGCCCAAACCTGGATGGCGTCTTGGAAAGGGAGGGGGTCTGCTCTTGCCCCAGCAGCACCGGGGCATTGCCTGGCGGTCACATGGGCCAGGCACCGGTCTGCCTAAGTGGGGAGGGGACTCCCAATGCTGTGTGCCCGCAAGCCCCTGGAGAGAGGAGATTGCAGAGGGAACAGCTTCAGATCTTAGACTCGGGGGGCCAGTCCCGTGGGCCGGGGCAGGATCCTGTGGGCCCGAGCCAGCTGCTGAGCACCCTGCAGACGCCTGGCCAGCTGTCAGCAGTGTCTGATCTTGCCCACGGTGCTGGCTGGGGGCGTGCGTCCCTGCAGGCTGGGGACTCGGGAACCTTTGCTGTAGCCTGCGGGCAAGGGGCAAACCCAGCGTGACCAGAGGGTGAATGGAAGCAGCATGGGGCAGAGGTAGAGGGTTCCCAGCCATGCTCCCTGCCGTGGGGGGTGGGGCATCCTGACTGCGTCCAGTCTTACGAATGGCTCTTGGGCCCCCAGCTGTGGGGCCCAGGGAGATCCAGCCGAGCCGAGCCCTTGCGGCCTATGGGACAAATGGGCTTGGAGCTGCAGGGTGAATGTTCCCCTCCCTCCAGGTGAGGAGCCCCCAGCTGTGCTCATGCCCAGCCCTGCCCAGGGCTCCCTCCTCACCAGCTGGCCCCCAGTTCAGAGCTGCTGTGCTGGGGCCGGAGATCCTGGCCAAACCCCCGGGCGCCAGCGCAGAAGGGTTAAGCCTTGGCTTAGCCGGCAAACACACAGAACAGCCTCCAAGCACTGAGTCCCGCCCTGGCCAGCTGTGCCGAGACTGGCACATCCCCTGCCCCAGGCAGGGCAGCAGCCCTGGCGCCCGGGAGCCTGGCGGGGCCCATGAAGCGCGTCCGCTTCCAGCTGGATGGCAAGGCCGGGGTGAGTAACTGGCAAGAGCGTCCGGCCCCGCTCGGCAGGGCGACAGGGATGAGCATGGGGGAGCCAGGCTTGTATGGTCCCCTGCTGCCTTTCGCCAGGGTGGGCCTGAGCGCTCAGGAGAGAGAGAGGATGGAGTCGGGCTTGGTGCAGGCAGGGACTGAACACCCTCCCCTCCCCCTGCAATCCCAGCCTGCAGCCCCCTGCACTCTCAGCTCTGCCGAGGGGGGGCTGGCAGGAGCGGAACCCCTCCGTGTGGCCATGTGCTGTCTAGCCCCCGGTCCAGCATCCGGCTGTTTGGCTTCATTCCTGCCGCATCCTCCCGGGCCCCTCCCATCCCGACCAGATTCCTAGCGGGCAAGGGACCCGGCCCAGGCAACCGCCGCTGGCTGCTGCTCTCCATGTGCCCGTGTGCTCTGGTTGCAGAGGAAGGAGGAGGCTCACCGGCGGGCGGAGGAGGAGAAGAGAAAGGCCGAGCAGGTAATGCCTAGTGCCTGCCGGGGGGGGCCTGCTGGCGAGTGTCTAGCATGTGTCGTGGCGGGTGCGTGAGTGCCCTGGTGTGTGTGTGTGCATGTGATGGGAGTATGCACGCATGCTGGCGCGAGTGGAGGGCATGGGTTGGCAGGCGGGGGGGTGCATGCCAGTGGGGTGTGTGTGTGTGTATGTCTGTGGTGGGTGAGTGTGCATATTAGGGCAGCTGCCCACTGGAGCAGTTCAGGGACACATTCTGCCCACAGTGTCAGCTGAACTCACCGCCCTGCCGATGCTGGGCAGGCCCGAGCGAAAGGCTCAGGGCCCCGCTGTGTAAAGCGGGTGGCTGTGTCTGCATCTTCAGTGGCTGGGTTCTGGGCAAGGGCGAAAGTCACTTAAATTTCTTGCAGGCACTGTCCTATCACAGG
>JANRFK010001605.1:6844634-6862303 GCA_030068395.1 Apalone spinifera | reverse complement strand
CAGGCTGGGCCCTGCCCTGCAGCCCCGGGGCCCGGGGTGGGTGTTGAGGACACGGCTCGCTCTGTGGGCTTGCCGGCCCCCGCGCCCCTCCCCTGCAGCTTCCGGCGAAGTGGGAAGGAGGCCAAAGGTGGGAACAGGCGGCTACATTTTGGCCAGCGAGGGAACAAGCTGCGTGGCTCTGGAGAGGCCCCAGGAGGGGGGCTGGAGCTGGGAGCGGGCGGTGCTGGAGGGGCAGGGGGCTCCCCGGCGGAGGGGCAGTGACGCCCTTTCTGTCTCCAGCTGTGCGCCGAGCACGAGGTCATGAGGGATGAAGTGTACTGCCAGGTCGTCAAGCAGACCACGGACAACACCAGCCCCAAGACGTGAGCGAGTCCCTCTCCTCCCCGCCGGCCTGGCGCATCCCCCACCCCGGTTCCCCCTCCCTGGCCGGCGGGCCTGTGCCTTGTGGCCTCGCAGCAGGGTCTGGGGAGAAGCCCAATTGTCAGGAGTCTCCTGCTGCTCCAGATCCTGGCTCTGGGCCTGACCCTGGCCCAGTCTGGGCCCTGCTGCCCTAGCCAACCAACCTGCCTTCCGCCCAGCCCCGCACAGCCACCCCCTCCATGTTACAGCTCCCCTCTGGGCCCCTCCCCTCCCCCGGCTCTATCGCGTCTCCTTTTTACTCCTCCTCGCCCCCCACCGGCACCCCAGCGCTGGTCGGGCAGGGTCCCACCTGCCTGCCCGAGGCCCAGCATGGAAGGGGGCCAGCGGCACAGGGTCCAGGCCTGTCCCAAAAATTCTGGGATCCCTGTGCTAGGCAGCCTGGGCCTCTCCCTCTCTGAAACCTCTCCCCCTCTCCTCCCCTGGCTTGGGCAGGGACAGCTGTCAGAAGGGATGGAGGCTGCTCTATATCCTCACCGCCTACTACAAGTGCTCCGAGGTCCTCAGGCCCTACCTGCTGCAGCACCTCCAGCAGACCTGCAGCAGCCCCGGGGTGCATTTCCAAGGTAGGCTGCGCCTTCTGCAAAGCCGGGAACCCCGCGCGGGACTGGCCTGGGGGGCCTGGCACTCAGCCCGTTCTGCAGAGCCACTGGCCAGCTGGCAGGGGGAGATGCAGGTTGTGCAGTTGTACACCTGGCCTGGGTCAGGGTGGGTGACAGACAGTGCCCCAGGGAGGCAGGGTGGGGCAAGCCAGTCTCGTGAGCAGGGAATTGCGCCGGGACTCAGGAAATCGGGGCTCAGTCTTGACTCTGCTGCACCTGGAGAGAATGGAGCCAGGACATCCCTGTGTGCTCCCGGAGTAGTCTTGGGCAGGTTGCTTAAGCGAGCTGGTGCCTCAGTTTCCCCCATAGGGACAACAGCCGTGCCCTGCCACAAAGATGGGCTGTAGGGGTGAATCCATTCAAGCAGCGAGGTGCTGAGATGCTGCAGTGGTGGGGGCTGGCCAGGTGCCTACGTCCACAAGCGGGTTTCATCAGCCCGCCCCGGACAGGGAAGAGGAGGTGCTGAGCAGGGAGCCATTCACCCCGGGGCACACAGGGATTTCCTGGCTCCATCAGATCGCCCGGGGCGGTGGCCTCTTCCCCGCTGGTTGTGCCCACGTGTGTGTTTGATGCCAGCTCGTGGGCGCTACGGCTCAGTGTAAACACCGCGCCCGGGCTTCCTGGCGCAACGTGGAGATACGTCACCGCCACATCCCTGTCCGGAGCGGCTCCAGGCGGCAGGGCAAGCGCGGAGATGTCAAACAGGATCACGACAAAGCTGATAGAATCCCTGGGCTGGACAGGGCACGTCGGGGCATTCACTGGGCCCCTTTCCTCTGACTCGTCGAGACGGGGCACAGGGACAGAGATCGCTCGTGCCAGAGCATTGGGGGGACCCTCCCAGTTCAGCCACGTACCAGGGGCATGGCCGAAGCTCAAACCTGACGGCCAGGGATGCTGGAATTCTAGACCCAGCTCTGACACCAAACTCCCTGGGGACCATGGACAAGTCACGTCCCCTCTCTCTGCCTCAGTTTCCCCCTTGGTGAGAGGGAAATCTCAAGCTGGCTTCTCTTATTTGATCGCTTGCACCGCGGTGACCTGCACCGTGCACTGGTGCTGCCCCAGTTCCACTGCTGCTTGGAGAGAGAGTGCTTTGCACGGGGCTGCCAGTGTCAGACAAAGAGAGGTGCCTGCCTGCCACAGTTCACATGCTAGGTGAGACAACCTGACGTGCCCTGACTGTGCGCACTGGGCCACAGTGCTATGAACACTGGTCTTCTACAGCTGAGCCGTGCTAGCCTGTGTCTCCTGCAGCCCTCGGACGGCACTGGCTGCCCGTTAGGGGTGTAATAGCGTAGTCGCCGAAACGAGCGGGTGCTTATCGATTACACACAACACACACCCCACAAATACATTTTTTAGCAGGCTGCCTGACAAGCTGGCTCCGTCCTAGCTCGCGCTGGAACCCGGCATCAACCCTGGCACTGGCTCTTGGTACTTGTAGTGCAGAGTCACAGCGGGGGTAGTTGCCGGTCCTGTCGTGAGCCCGGACTGAGCCAGCCTGCCTGCGCACCGGCTCTTAGTGCCAGGACCCAGAATTGACCCCCCCCTGCGGCTCTGCAGTAGAAGTGCTTGTAGTGCAGAGCCGAGCGGGGGTAGTGGCTAGACCCAGCAGGAGCTGGGACTGAATGGTAGCAGTGTTACCCCTTATCGATTAATCATGTGGTCGGCAAAACTTTTGCCGACCACACGATCAACAAAAGACACGCTTCTTAACAGCCCGACTTCCCGGCTTAGCAGCCTATCCGGCCCAGGCCCTGTCCTGGTCCTGTCCCTGGCTCCATTCTGGCTCCTCACTTTGGGATCCTGCTCTCCCCCCTTTCACGCCCCACACACAGAAGTGAGCACCGGCCATTGCTGTGTGTGGCTGAGGAGCCTTAGTGCAGAGCAGGTTCAGGCTGGTCTCCTGCCCATGGGGCTTAGGGACCCAGAGGAGCGGGGCTGTGAGGGTGGGGAATTAGCAGCATTTGCATACAGCGATCCAGGCAGCTCCCTGTTTGGGATCAGCACCAGGAGGGCTTGCCTGCGCCTGGCCCAGAGCAACCCCTGAAGGGCAGTGCTGCCCATCTGTGATGCCTTGAGCCCTCCCCCAGCCAGCAGTAATTTCCTCATTAAAACTCCCTGGCTGCAGCTGTCAGGGAGAACTGTCTGCGGTGACAGATTATTCCAGCCGGACCCGCTTCATCAGCCTCCCGCAGCTCTGCATCCAGCAGAGGCTGGCGCAGCAAGGCCCACCGGCGCCAGGGCGAGAACTGAGCCGATCTGGGGACACTTACACCCTGATCCGATCCTTCCTATCGACCCCCTCTTGTGTTTCTGCGGCGTGGTGCAGGCAGCGCGGCTGGCAGGCTGTGCAGCCTGCAGGGCAGGGGCTGACCCGTCATTAAATGTGTGTGTACAGCTCCTAGCACAATGGGGCCAGATCCCTGATCGGGGCCACTGCAGGACAATTCTAGTCACCGCACCAGAGCCTCTGCCATGCTAGAGCCAGGCAAATGAGGGAGGAAGGGGCAAAACTTGGGGGTGTTTGAAATAAACGTAACTTTCCCTTCCAGATCCCCACACCTCCCGATTTTGAATTTGTTTCCCCTCTGCACCCTGAATTTCCCCGTTAGTCACTGTCTTCCTAGCGAGCCAAAGCCAAGGCCTGGTTGCCTGCTTCCTCCCTCTAGGGGAGGTGGAGACCGGGCACCCCGTGCCATGCCTGGGGCCTGGCTCTGCTTTGACAGGGCTCCGGTGTCCGTCTCTCGAAGGGATCGCAAAGGCCTGCACGCAGAACCTCCGGAAGACCTTCCAGTTTGGTGGGCGGCGCGAATTCCCCAGCAGCATGGAGCTCAAAGCCATGGTGGTGAGTCCTGAGTGTGAGCCGGGAGGGGGAGGGCTCCTGGAGGGCTAGATTGGGTCATAAACAGCTCACCTAGCGGGTGGCCCGGGACTGTGTCCCTTCAGCTTTTTGGGCTACAAAGTCCGAATTCCCCCAGCGGGCTCCACTGTCCGGCCTCCCCTGCGCTATTTGTCTGTGCCTTGCCTCCAGCTGGGCGGGCTAGAACGAGGCTGGGCACGTGGCTGGCTCTTTGGGTGGTACAGGTGGGGCATGTCACCCCTGTGCAATGTTCCCTCTAATTTTTTTTCCATCTGTGTGCGGAAAATGTTTTGTTCTGTGCACCAAGACACGTGCAGATGTGCACCACCAGTAGAAACACCTGCTGCTGGCTGTGCGTGCTCTGCTAATCAGCTGGGCAGCACTGGAATCTCTCTGAGTGGTCGCACAAGCGCCCAGCTTACAGGGAACACGGCCTCTGGGATCCCTGCGGTAGGGCAGAGGGGTGGAGATCAGAGTCTCAGGGCTGGAATAAACAGAAACTCACCTGGAGGAGGCTGTTTTAGGCCTGGTTTCCCTCTCCCAGTGGCTGCAGCCAGAGCTGGGGGAGTTCAGCACATCTGCCCATCAGGACAAGGTTTTCCCAAGGGGCAGGTGTTTTTTGGGAAGCGCTGGGCGCCTACCCTTTGGGAATGGGGGAGGAACTTGGGAACCGAGAGCCCCAGGATCACGCCTCATGTCTGCAGACCAGGGGCTGGCGAGTGCCTTGTGAAACCAGCTGCCTGCCTCCCGTGTCTAACCGAGGGTTGTGAGCCCCGCCGACGCAGGGGTGGAAACACCGGGGTGCTGGAGCCAGCCTGAAAGCGCCTGGGGTTTGGGCTAGGCAGAACGGGGTCCCCTGGACAGACCCTCCCTGCGCCAAGTTTGGGGACTCTCGCCTGGGCGCGGGAGCCATGGATGGCTGAAGAGTCAGGAAACCTGCCTGCTTCTCTGTGCTTTGTCCCCCAGGCCGGCCGGAGTGCGAAGCGCCAGCTGTTTCTCCTGCCAGGAGGGATTGAGAGGCACCTGAAGATCAAAACGTGCTCGGTATGTCAGCGCGGGAGCATGCCGCTGCCCAGATCCCCCGACTCCTGCTTGGGCAGCGAGGGAGGCTCCATGCGACTCCCAGCAGTAGCTCCGAGCACGGGAGCCGAGAGCACCCGATGGGGCTTGGCCCCCCCCGACAGCGAGATTAAGGGAAGCGCCCTAAAGCTTGGAGAGCCGGGGGAGGCTTTGCTTCCAGGCAGGGCGCCGTGTTTGGTGGGTTCCAGCCAGGAGGCTGCAGCATCGGGCAGCTGTCCCTCCAGCTCAGCAGCGCTTGTGTGGGGAGAGGGCACGTCAAGGCTATCAGCTTCACCGAGAGCTGGGCTCAGCACCGGGGCTCGCAGGCTCAGGCCGAGGGCAGGGGCGTGCAGCTGGTTTCTAAGGTTTGCCCAGAGGGGAGCGTTTTCTTGGAGCCTCGGCTAACCCCAAGTGGCTGGCACCTGCCTGCCCTGCAAAGGCGGGGTCCGGTTCTTCTGTCCCTGAGGCGGAGCCTGGGGCGCTCTCACCTGAGGGGGGAGACATCCCCTGGGGTCGCCGGCCCAGCCCCAGCGCCAAGAGGCAAAGCCCCCCCCAAACTTCTGGGCACGTTCTGAACCCACCAGAGATTCCCCGGCGGCTCCTCTCCAGGGCCTGCTCTGGCATGCCAAGCCCACCCTGGGCAGCAGTGCCCAGCCTGTGGCACGATCAGGACCTCCAGGGGTTTGCCAAGCAGACAGGAGGGGTGGGGGGGTCGCTTCAGGAAGTCCCATTTGCAATTCCGCCCGCGCTGGACCCTCCTTCCCAGCCTTTGAGGGGCAGTGGGTGGTTTCCCCTCTCCCTAGGTCGCGCTGGACGTGATAGAGGAGATGTGCGATGAAATGGGGCTGCATCGGCCCGAGGCCCTGGAGGAATATGTCATCTTCGCCGTTACCAATGGAGGTGAGTCTCGGGGGCAGGGAGCGGTCTCCTCCGAAGTGGTCCTGGCCATCCCGCCCGTCCTGTCCATCGGCCTGCCTTTGCCACTGGTGTTCCCCTGTTGCCTGCCCACAGACGGGCAGCCAGAGCTGACCAGCATCTGGCTTCCTCAGGTCCCAAATGCATTGGATGGGGGGGCTTCTTGGCTGACCCCATTTCCACGGTCCATCTCCAGCGCCCTGGTGCTCCCCCTCCTTCGAGGAGCAATGGTACAGGCCATCATTGGGGTCAAGATGCTGCCGCTATACGAGAAGAGAAATGAAATCCCGTACTGACTGAAAACATGGGAGAGAGATTCACTGCGTCACCCTGCTTGTTATTGCCTACAGATCCCAGTGCGGCCGTCATGCTGGGAGCTGGGTACACACAGACAGGCCTTTCCCTTCAGAGTTTACAGTGTAAACAAGCACAGGTGGGAGAGGAAACTGAGGCACAGAGCGAGCAAGTGCTAATGAAAAGGGCCCTACCAAATTATCTGGGTCATGAAATCTGCACTTTTGGGTGTTTTTACCCTGGACTCTACCGATTTCATGGGGCAGACCAGCATTTCTCAAACTGGGGGCACTGGCCCAAAAGGGAGTTGCAGGGGGTCGCAGGGTTCTTTTAGGGGGTTATGGTATTGACACTCTTATTTTTGCCCTGCCTTCAGAGAGGGCTGGCTGCTAACAGAGGGCCCAGCTCTGCAGGCAGCTGTGCAGCTATAAAGGTGTCAATACCATAGCAGCCCCTCCTTCCTTCTGTGCTGCTGTTCCTGCTGCTGGCTCTGCCTTCAGAGCTGGGCTCCCGGCCAGCAGCCATCGCTCTCCAGCTGCCCTGCTCTGAGCACAGCGCTGCCAGCAGCTGTGCAGGAGTAAGGGTAGCAGTGCTGCAGCCCCCTATAATAACCTTGTGGGGCCAGCACCCCTCCATTTACAACACCATGAAATGTGAGATTGAAATCACTGAAATCATGAAATTGACCATTTTTTAAAATCCTACGACTAGAAAATTGAGCAGCCCAGGGAGCGCCAGCTGGATTGCACGTAAGGGATGTTTTAATCTTGGTTAAGCCGTGGGTGTGTCCGGAGGCTTAGCCCATGTGATCAGGAGCAGCTTGAGGCCGGCTGCGGCAGCTGATGCCCCAGGCAGAAGGCGCGATCGGCGCCCCCGCCTGCACGGCCATCAATGGCCGTGATGTCATCACAGGGCTCCCCAGCACCCCGTGATGTCATCATCGGGCACCTGGGCCGGCAGCGCCGTAGGCAACTGCCTAGTTTGCCTAGCCTCACGGGCCGTCCCTGCGTGTGATGCACGTTCCTGGCTGGGGTGAAAGCCCATCACCATCCTGGAGAACGGGCCTCCCTGTTCTGTGCCGGGCAGGTTTCTATTGTAGTGTATTCCCAACAGCCAGTGGGCGTGCGAGGCAATCGCCAGTCGATCCAGTGCCCGGTGGGCTGCCTGGGCACCAACAGGGTCTGATTGAGTGAGGCCTGCGATGAGCGAGGTCCTAGCCCACCCCTTTCTGGCAGCCTCGGGCAGTGCCAGGCCTCTCCAGACGGCTCTGGCTTCGCAGGCAGATACCTTATCCACCGCACCACTAGAGGAGGCCCCAACCTCCCTACATTCTGCCCCCCCTTATCCTTCCTTTGCTCCCAGGGTGGGAACGTGGGGCTTCCCGCCACTGCCTCTGCCTTTTCCTTCCTCTCTGCACCAGGTGAGAGGAGCAGAGAGGAAGGAAAAGGCACAGGCAGTGGTAGGAGGAGGAAGGCGCCCGAGAGCTGCAGCTGCCAAGCTCTGTCCTTTCTCAGCAGAGTTCAGGGCGGGTGAACGGTGCCGGGATCGCAGCCTGGGCGTTTCTAGGCACCGGATGGGGACAGTGCAGGTAGCGGAGCAAGTTTCCCTCTTGCCCTTCCCTGGGCCCGGCAGTGGGCCTGTGCTGCCTTTGAGGGATGGTATTTTCACCGCGCCCTGGCAGCTCCCCCCCTCCCATGCCAGCCCCAGGGAGGTGCTGGGGGAGAGGTGTGAATTTCTGGCCTCAGCTTTCTTCTGAATGGCTGGAAAGGCAGGAAATTGCTCGTGTTATCCTGGGGGGAGCCCCCACTTCCCTGTCTCCTCCTCGCCACCGCTCCCCACAGCCCCGTTGGCCAGTGGGCTAGTTAATGCGCGTGGAATGGCGCTGCGGGGCTGGGCCCGCAACAGCCAGGAAATAACATCTGAGTCATATCCTGCTTTCTGCTGCATCACCCTAGGAATGTCACCCGCCTTCTTAGCCCCACCATCCCGCTCACTCCTCCGCTGCCTTTTACGGGGCTAGCGCCAGCTGAAAACAACACGTCTCTGCTTGGAAACAGAGCCCCAGGGATCTGAATGTAGAGTCTGCCCGGCCGATCTGACGCCCGGCAGGGGAGCTGCACTGGGACGGGGGCGGCGTGGTCCAGAGACACCGGCTAGTGGGATCTAACCCTAGTTCTGCTTTCGATTTATTCTGCGACCTGGGGCAAATCAATTCAGTGCCTCTTGCCTCAGTTTCCCCGTCTATAGCATGGGGCTGATGACACCCATATTCATCCGGTTGCGTAAAGGCTCTGTGGAGTTAGAAAGTGCGCTCAGGAGTTCTGTGCCCCAAAGCCTGAAGCTTTCAGAGCCGACCTGCAGAAGGGAACCCGGACTCAGCATGTCTCCTTTTGGGACGAGGTTAAAGAAGGCCTGGACTTTACAAGAAAAGTGTTTTAGTGGGGCGGTTCTGCCTGGTCTTTCTCTTAGAACGATCAGGAACGGCCAGTCTTGCCTTCCCTGTTTCTGACGGACAACTGAGGCTTGGTCTACACGTAAAACCCCTCCAGCAGAGCTATGTTGCTCAAGCCAGCGACGTTCCCACACCACCAACCCCCCCAGCGTAGCCCCAGCCCGGCTGCCATAGCCAACGTGTGGGGAGGTGTTGTCCAGACATGGGCACACGATCTCATTGGTGTTTGCGGCGGTGCCTTTACAAAGGGGCAAGGGCGGCGGGGAGATGCTGATGGGGCTATGCCAGCCTGTGTAGACACAGCCTTGCAGACTGGTCCAGTAGCTTTCTCTGTTTCCAGTGGAACGGGCTGGGGGGTGGAATCCGAAACAAGAGAGCTCTGCTCCCAAGGGTTACGTAGCTGTGGAGACAAGCCAAAGCATCAAAGAACAGCAGAGAATCCATTTTCCTGCCTGCGTTAGTTCGGCTCTGCATACCCCGTTGAGACATCCCCAGAGTCTCGGAGGGGAGACAGGAACCTTTCGGGCCTGGGATACATCGTAAAGGAGTAAAACCAGAGCAGCCCAGATGGCTTTCCCTTGGCAGGCGGCCTGAACATCACAGCCGCGCGATTGCCCCTTCCCCTCTGCTCCCCGCAGGTCAGAACGTCCGTCCCTTGAGCCGGCGGGAGTACATCCTGGACGTGGCCACGGAGATGGAGCTAGTGGACAGCAGCTACATGTTCTGGTACCGGCGCGTCATCTGGACCCAGCCGCTGAAATTTGACAATGAGCTCTATGTCACCATGCACTATAACCAGGTAGCGTCCCCGACCCAGCAGGGCGGGGGCTCTGTTGGGTTAGTTGACGGAGGGCCTAGTTCTCCTCCTCCGCCCTTCCCTGCAGCGGAAGTGGGAGGATGAAGTGCCACCTTTCAAGCTCCCGATCTCTCGCGGTTATTAAAGATCCCCTGGCAGAGCACTGGTGTCCTGCTGCCAAGTAATTAGTAGCGGTTCCCTCTAAGTGCTGCCTGCTGCATGTCCCTGGCGGAGGAAGGAGACTAAGCGCTTCCCCACCCCTAGGCCAATCAAGACCTGGGGGCGGGGCAATGCACAAATTCGTTCGCTCGTCAAAGCGACTGGTGGCTCCCTCTAGGTGCCGTGCACCCCTGGCGGGGAGAGGGAGCCGCCACCCACTTTGAACAGCAAATGACTTGGCGCACTCCCCCTCGATTGACCCGGGGGCGGGGATGTGGCAGGGCGGCGGTGGGTCAGATCAAACGGCTTGCTGGACCGGATGCGGCCCACGGGCCGGATCTTGCTCACCCCTGGCCTGTACGCTCCCTGTCGTTGCTGTTTCACACGCACACAGATTACACCAAAAAATGACGCTAGGAAAATATTAGGAAGGCTGCAAAGCCAAGCACTGAAAAGTCAGAGGATGCCAAAATTGCTGGTGCACTTGTCACTCAGGCGGCTTGTGCCCGTGCATTAGGATACAGCCTTTCCTAACATGATCACGGACTAGTTTTTTTCCCACCAGACACAGCCTCATTCAGTGCACAGGGGGTCGTTTTCATGTAATAAGCAACTGTTCAGTATTTTGGTTTCGCCTTGGCCAGAGCGTGACTGCAGGTCTTAGCTCTGCATGCTCTTCAGACCCAGCTCTGAACACAGAACCGTTCGTTTCCACCTGGGCTTTTCTCTGCTGCTCATCGCTGTAGCATCTGATCTCTTTGCAGATGTTAGTGGCTTTATCATCACACGATCCCTGGGATGTGGGGGCGGGGTTATCCCCATTTCACAGCTGGGGAACTGAGGTACCAGTACAAATTTTCCACTAATTTTGGGTGCCCCGTTTGGGATGCTTCAGCCCTGGTTTTTCACAGCCCCTTAGCTCTGTGGGTTCAAAGCCCAGCTCCCAGTGACTGTAGCTGCAGCTGTGAGCTCTCAGCACATCTGCACATCAGACCCCTTAGCATCAAGTGTCCACTGAGAAAATGAAGAACACACCAGTCAATCAGTGACCACTTCTGAAAAGTTTGGGTTAAGGGACATGCCCAGAATCACACAGAATCTTGGTGGCAGAGACAGGTAGAATCCAGTTCTCCAACACAGCTTTCAACGGAGTCTCCTTTCTCTTCCTGCAGTCCCCTCGGTCACTACAGACCTTTTCACTTCTGCAATAAATCAGAGGCCAACAGCCAACAGCCGCCTTCATTACAGAGCCCTGACTCATCCCCAGAGCAGATCGGTCCTGGGCATTGAATGAGGCCTGTGGAAAAAATAAGATGTGATTAAAGATTGTATCCTATAGTGCATGTGCAAGGGGGCCACGTTAAGGCTGCAAAAGCACCTTAATTCTGGCCTTTACTTTTTTTTTTAACAAAGTTATCAGTATTGTCTTATTTAGCCTGTGCTTTGTATTTATTTGTTTACGTGCTTGTTCTGGCATTCGCTAACATGCGTGCTTGACTTGGCAGACTTAACACCGTTCTTTAATGTCACTTGCTGTGCGCGATTTCCTCGGTTTACTGACAAGCAAGAAATCCCCCTGCAGTCTCATCATGTGGCCTCGCATTGCCATCCATGTGGGTCGTCGGGAGGGTTGGAACCTTTAGATCTGTCGCCCAGACCTCTGCCACGTGAGCTACCGGAGTGCTGCAATAGAAGGTTGTCAGCATGCCAACCTGGAAACTGTGGGGTTGGGTGGCCACCCAGGAGAGAGCCAGGTGCCACCTGGCTTATTAGCACACAGCTGGCAGCGTATGTTTATACTGGTGGTGCACAGTGGCACATGCCTCGGCGCACAGAACAAAATTTATTCCACACGTGGATGGAAAACATTAGCGGGGACACAGCTTGTCATCTTCTGTGTGGACCAGCACTAGCAGGGATTGGGACTGAGCCAGGAGGCTGCAGGGATATTTGCTGCTTGTGGAGGAATGGTGAGACTCCGGCATCTGGGGTCCCATTCCAGCCTGTGGCGGGGAGTGTGGTCTAGTGGGCAGAGCTTCTGAGCCCATTTCCCTCAAGCTAATCTCCTGCTGCCCTTTTCCCTCCACATCTCCACCTTCTTCCCTCTCTTTCCCCGGCCCAGTCTCCCTGCCCAGCCAGTCCCCGACTGCCCCTGGTCCCCTTGCATTTCTCAAGTGCCTCCCTCCCTCGGGCATCCCTCCCTGACTCATCTACGCGTGTGTCCTGGTGCACAGGCACCTTGTGGTGACACTCAAGAGGTACATCCCCCCCCCCCGTGCTCCCGCCAATGGCCAAAGGGGGAGCCCCTCGGGCCCCCCACCACACACCGTCCTCCCTGCACCCCCTCGCCCTGCAGGCACCAGGCGCTTGTGTCCTGAAGGGGGGGTCTGGGTGTGCATGTGCACAGTCTGGATGGAGAGTCCGGAAAGCATCTCTGGTCAGGAAGGCTCTTGAGCCCACACTTCTCTCTGAAGTCCATGGGAACCGGGGTCCCTATGGCGGTCCCTTCCCCTCCCCCAAGTGATGCGCCGCGAGAGCTGAGCGAGCAGGGGCCGCCTTGCTCCGTTTCCCCACTGCTGCTGGGGGGGTGTGGACCCCTGCTGTGGGCACCAGGCTTCCCCGCTAGCTCCCGGGTCGCCCAGAAGCTCTGGTCCTGCCGGCTGCTGGCCGGCCCTTTGCCCCTCCTGCCCACGGCTTCGGGGACACATCCCCCCCGGGGTTCACCCCTTCATGGGAAGTTACATGCTTTCCTGACTCGGGGCCTCAGTCTGCGTCCGGTGGGGTTGTGCCGTGGCCCGTGCTGTGGTGTCTGTGGGTGTGAACGAATTCGCACCAGGACGAGCCTTTCCTAGGTCCAGCAGCTCCTGTTTACTCCTGATGGAGAGTCTGACGGAGCCCGCCCTGCTCTGCGCCTTCTTGCAGGTCCTGCCCGATTACCTCAAGGGACTCTTCAGCGTCCTACCTCCCCAGCAGCCCAGTGACCAGCAGTGCCAGCAGGTCTCCAAGCTGGCAGCCCTCCAGCACCGAGCCAAGGACAGTATCTACCTGCCCTCCGTGTAGGTACCTGGGCCTGGCGGCACTGGGCGTACCCCGCTAGCCACGGCTGGTGTCTCAGCACGGTGCATTCGCGCCTTAGTGAGGAGGGAGCCCGGCTAGTGGCTGGCGCAGAGGAGTGAGAACTCCTGGGTTCTGTTCCACGCTTTGCCACTTACTCGTTGGGCGACCGTGGGGGAGTCACTTAGCCGCTCCCTGCCCAATCTTCTTTGGCTGTAAAACCTACGGGTGATACGGCCGGCCCCATTGCTTGCAAAGTGCCTCCAGGTCCGCCGAGGGCGCATGCTATAGACAGATGAGGTGGCATCGGCATCGGTATGACCTGATGGGCCACCCCAGGGTCTGTCTTCACCGCAGTCACCCCGTGTCTAACCCACCTCTGACAGTCTGGGCCGAGTCTAGTGGTGCTTTCGACCCAGGTTGCTGGCCTGGCTGGGGGACTGGGTAGGAGAGCCTGGGATCCACTGCCACTGAGGCTGATCTGCAGTGAGGATGCTGGTTAAAGAGCGTGGATCGCCCTCCCAGGCCTTCCCACAGTTCCCACAGGAACAGACAAGTTCTCCCACGATTCACCGGGAAAGGATTATAGGGCGGCGCGGCTGCCTGCAGCACCTAGAGTAACGGGGCCGTGTCCCCAGCAGTCCCAGCGAGATCCCAGGGGGAGCCAGAGTGGATGCAGGAACTCGGGGAAGGCTGCTCGCACCCCGGCGGTGCTGACCCCGGGGGCTCCGAACCCCTGGGCGACGGCGCAGAACAGCCCCCAGAGCGGCGCGCGTGTGGGGGAGTGGCTGCACGCAATGAGACGACGCAAAAGGCGGGTCTCAAATCGGAGTCTAACCATCCCTGTGGCGGTGAATTAAATCCCCCACGGCCCTGGGGGCTGGGGAGTTCCTGGAGTTTGACTCCTGGGGGGCAAAGCTTTCAGGCAAGTGCGAAGCTGCTGCCCCACGGGGAGCAGCCTGAGGCAGGAGGAGAGGTGAGAGAATTCCCTCCACTTCCATAATCCCTAAATGAGCAGAAAGATGAACTCAGGTAGGAGTTTCGGTCCTGGACCAAGCACCATGGACTGAGGCTGCCTTGTGCGGTTGGGTGTTCTGGTAGCAGTGTCGGCTTGGTGGCTCACCTCCCAGGCCCTCCAAACTGAGCGCGTAGCTGCCTGCGGGCAGACCCTGCAATCCGATCCGCCTGGGTCTGCCCAGCCCCTGGATCTCCTAACAGATTCCTAACAGGACGCAGATCAGCTTGCAGGTCCAGCCAAGGTTTGCCGCGTATTCAGACTGAACTCTGGGTATGTGCCCTTGTCTCAGGGGCGCCCGCTGTGGGGCCCTGCGGGGAGGTGCAGAGCTGTTCTGACTTTCCCTGCGAACCAGACCACGGGCTCCCAGTAGTGCCCTAGGGAGCAGAGTGGCTCTGAGGGAAGTGGCAGTGAGCTGAGGGCAGGCGGCCTGCGGGGGAAACGCTCATCAGCCCGCTCAGTCCCCCATAGGCATGTGATGGAAGGGGGTACACAAAGCTAGGCGCGTGTGCGAGTGGCTGCAGGGTGGGGCCTGTGCTCGGACGCACCCCCCTCCCGTACGGCTCCGTGATCGACTGGCAGCAGCGCCCCGGGGGGCACCGAGGCAGGACGTGGGGAACGTGCTGTGTTAGGAGTGGGTTGGGGAATCCCCCCGCTGGCAGTGCATGAGAAGGACACAGGGATGAGGGACTCCCCGGCAGCAAGGGGACCGGCAGGTGAGGAGTTCCTCTCAGGGCTGAGCCTGGTTGTTTTAGCCAGGGCGGGGTCTTTGTTCTCCTCTGCGGCCCAGCACACACTGGAGGATGGATGGGGCGGGTTTTCCATCCTGCGACAGGGGCAGGGGGTGTTTGCCTGGGGCAGGCTGTGACCTTTCCCTGTCTCTCTCTCCCTCCCCCCCGCAGCCGCGAGGTGCAGGGTTACGTCCCGCCCCAGTTCTGCCGGGCGCTGAACCCTCAGTCGTGGCTCAGCATGGTGCTGCAGCATATGCCGCAGGTCCAGGCCCTGAGCGCCCACCAGGCCAGAGCTCAGTTCCTTGGTAAGCCAGCCCCTGCCGGGACCGGGGGGTGGGCAACGTGGCCACGCTCGCAAGGGAGCCAGCCGAGCCGGGATTCGGGGAGCTGTTAGATCAGAGGAGATTGTGGTTGCAGGTGGGGTGGAACAACTCAGGCCTGCCCTAGTGATGAGGGGCCCAGCAACAGAGAGGAGCCTCCCGGCTGCCCCACCCCGTGGCTGGGCCTTCGCAGCAGCAGCTCTGGGCAGGTCTCGGCAGTGCCCCCCAGGTCCCTGCCATGCCCTTAGCGCTCCCCTGGGCATCCTGGTTTCTGCTCATTCCTCAGCGACGCAAAATGTCGCTTCCCAAAGCGACTCCCGAGCCCGTGGCAGCGGGTGGGGCGGAAGCTGTGCAAGAGACTGGGTGTGCCCTGTGAGGAACCGGGCCTGCTGAGCTGGGGGGGAGTTAAGAGGCCCCTGCGGTGCCCCCCAGCCAGCGCGCCAGCTGAACCTTCTCAGCAGGTGCAAAGAGCTGAAATCCCCCAGGACAGGCTGCCCCTGCTGTGAGGGTCCCCGCCCCAGAGTTAGACTGAAGCATCTGTCAGGCTTGGTGCTGATTTGATTCTAGCCCTTGCAGAGGGCCTGATGCTCCCCAAGGGCCCAACACAAGGGCTGGGCTATGCTCACTGCTGGCCTCCACGCGCCAGAACGGACAGCCTGGGAGAGCCCAGAGGGGGCGGGGCTCTTTTGATGGGGCGGGGCCAGAGCAGCTTCCACCAGCAGGGTGGTAGGACCTAATGCCACCCCCTACTGGACAGTGTCAGTACTACCGCCTGCCCCAATGGGCCCCCCTTACATCCCTGTGGTCCTATCCCAGCTGATCACCGCAGCTCAGCCCTGGGCAGGTCTTTGCTGACTGCATGTTGTCTGGGCAGGGCTCCTGAGCGCCTTCCCCATGTTCGGCTCTTCCTTCTTCTACATCCAGAGCTGCAGCAACAACGCCATCGTCTCGCCATGCATCCTGGCCGTCAACCAGAATGGGCTCCATTTCCTCAACAAGGACACACACGTAGGTGTGGGGGGCAGCAGGCAGCCCTTGCCCGGTCCCTCCGGGGGGGACTGGCTCCTGACGTGCCGGGTGCAGTGACAGCCGAGGCCTGGTGAACGTGTGGGCTGGCTCGGGCTCGGGGGGCTACCCGCCAGCATGGGGGGGGCTCCAGGAGAGCTCCCGGGGCATGCAAAGAGCTGAACGGCCCCTGCAAGTTTGGGCCAGCTGCTGCCCCTCTGAAAGGGAGAGGGAAGGGACAGGAGCACGTCGGCCTGGCCGTGGCCCACTGGGGTGACTTCTGCCCTAGGAGGGCTGGCTCTTAGAGTGGAACCCATCCAGACAGGCAACGGGCAGGTTGGCAGGGGGCTATGGGCTCTGGAGCTTCCCAGCAGCCACCTGCTCCCGACCAGGCCAGTAAAGGGCCAATGCTCTCAATTTGGAAGTCGGCGTGAAAGCACCACATTGTGCTGTGGGGGCTGAGATCTCCCCCTCTCACCTGTCTGCCCTGGCAGCCCTGTCACAGGGAGGCCCCCCGGATCTCAGCCTTGTGCCTTGTGTGGCAGAGACCCGCCTATGAGACACTGGCGCCTCCTCTCTGTTGGGCGATGGATTAATTCTGCTGTCGCTGTGACCCTCACCATTGCGGGGGGGTCCTGTCCATAAAGTGGCCACCCCAGCTTGGGTCTGCCTCTCGGTGCAAAGCTGTTGCCACGTGAGCCCCAGCAATTTTGCAACGACTGCTGGAGATGGATTATCCAAAGGGCCCAAGGCAGGGGTAGCTGTTCTTGTTTCCTGGTGTTCCCCTCCCACCTCGGTATCCATAAAAGTCTCCTGTCCTAGGGTTAGATTGGAAGCTCTTTGGGGCCAGGACTGTCCTGTTGTTCTGGGTTTGTATAGCCCCTGGCACAGTGGAGTCTGGTCCGTGACGCTGGCTCCTAGGCATGATTGCAATGATAAAGGGCCATAGCAGGGTAGGAAGGGGTTCATAGGCTGTACATGAGGGAGCGTATCCCTGGTGGAGGGGGTGTCTAAAGGAGCTGCCCTGCCGCCCCCAGGAGCTGATTGTGAAGTTCTCGCTGAAGGAGATCCAGTCCACCCGGACCCAGCGGCCCACGGCCGGCTCCAGCTACCCCTACGTGGAGATCATGCTGGGAGACTTGGTGTCACAGAGGGTGACGCAGCTGCAGCTGGAGCAGGTACGGAGGGCAGATGAGCCGCCTTCCTTCTCCCTCCTTAAGCCCCCCAGCCCTGTCCAGAGGCAGGAGGTGGTGCGGGGCAGGGCCACAGCGAAGGCTCCCAGGATCTTATTACCTCTCTGCAACTTGCATGGCCCTTTAGTCTCATTTAGTGACTCCTGGGAGGTTGGCTGCCTGGGGATTTGTGGGTGGAATAGCCCCACTCGCTAGCAACAAGGCTGGCGGGATGCAGCCCCGCCGGCCTGGGTCCCCTCTGCAGGGCGCAGGCTGCCAGGAGCCCACGTGGGTCAGCGCTCCCCAAGAACTGCCCTGCAAGGTCCCTCCTACACCACCCTGGGCAGGGGAGGGGCTGGCAGATCCTTGACTCCATGCACCGCACACCTGGAGCTAGGCAACGCCCTCTCCCCAGCGTGCCCCATGGAGCCTGGGCGGTGTCATAGGTGTGGCTGTCCTCCATGTCGCCTGGGGAGGGGAGAGCCCAGCAGGGGATCTGTTCCCTATCTAACCCCCTCTCCCCCCCACAGTGAAGGGCTTCTGTGTGGTCTGAGAGTGGGGAGCGCAGGCTGCGGAGCTGCCACGGTCCCTCCCCACAAACGGCCGACTGGCTCAGCAGCCATTCGGCAGAAAAGGGCCTGGGGATGAAACGCCGGAGATGAGTCAACTGGGCGCCCTTGTAGCCAAGGAGGCACATTGGGCTGCATTAGGAGGAGCATTGCCAGCAGATCTAGGGAAGCGACTATTCCCTTTATTCAGCACTCGTGAGGCCGCATCTGGAGTAGTGTGTCCAATTCTGAGCCCCCCCCCCC
>JANRFK010001605.1:6801445-6829974 GCA_030068395.1 Apalone spinifera | reverse complement strand
GGGGGCACCCAGCGTGGAGCAGCACACGAGACCTCTCTTCTTCCCCTACCCAAAAGAAAGGGAGGGACTTCCTGTTTTGGAGCAGAGCCTGGCCCTCTCCCCGCCAAGGAGTCGGGGTGCTCTGTGGAAGAGCGGAGCTGAGCTACCTGAATCAAAGGTTCCTACCCCACCCCACCAAAGCAGTGAGTTGGGTGGGTGCCCTGTTTGTGGAATTCGAATATAGAATCTGCTCTGTGGATCTCTTTCCTTTTGGAGCTATCCCAGCAGGACAGGGAGGCCATGAATAGCCGCAGCACTTCCCACTCTTTAACCCAAAGAGTCGTGCACCGAGAAGATCAGTAGAGGAGGTGGGTTGCAAACGCACCATGGCGGGGAGTGGCTACACAGACCTGCGAGAGAAGCTGAAGTCTATGATGCCTTATCGAGACAACTACAAAGGCAGCAGCCTGCGGGAACCCACAGAGTCCCCCTATGGGGCAGTTGGGGGCGCTGCTGCCACAGAGCGCAAACGCAAGTACCATGAGGACTCAGACTCTGAGCCCAGTGACTATGAGGAGCAGCAGAAGGAGGAGGAGGAGGCCCGGAAAGTCAAAAGTGGCATCCGGCAGCTTCGTCTCTTCAGCCCGGATGAATGTGCCAAGATTGAAGCTCGGATTGAGGACGTGGTATCAAGAGCTGAGAAAGGCCTCTATAAAGAGCATACGGTGGACAGGGCCCCTCTTCGGAACAAATATTTCTTTGGAGAGGGCTATACGTATGGGTCCCAGCTTCAGAGGCGAGGCCCTGGTCAGGAAAGGTTGTACCCTCAGGGGGAAGTGGATGCCATCCCTGAGTGGGTGCATGACCTGGTGATCCGGAAGCTGGTGGAGCACAGGGTGATTCCTGAGGGCTTTGTGAACAGTGCCGTGATCAACGACTACCAGCCCGGCGGCTGCATCGTCTCGCACGTGGACCCTATCCACATCTTTGAGAGGCCCATCGTCTCTGTGTCTTTCTTCAGCGACTCTGCGCTCTGCTTTGGGTGTAAGTTCCAGTTCAAGCCCATCAGAGTCTCCGAACCAGTCTTGTTCCTGCCAGTGAGGAGAGGAAGTGTCACTGTACTAAGGTAACTAAGTGGAAGGCCTCTGAGTTTCAGCAGCTAAACCTGAGTCTCCTTAGTAGCTTAATAGGGACACAAGTTACACAAACAATCATCAGCAAAAATACATGCCTGTGTGTGTGTGTGGTTGGTTTTTGGGGGGGGGGGGTTTGTTTGTTGTTAACCCACCAAAGCTAGTGATTCTATATATTTTTGGTTAGTCTCTAAGGTGCCACAGGACAACTTGTTTTTAAAGTTACAGACTAACCTGGCTACCCCCAAGACTTTTTAACATGCTCGAATTGTTTATATTGCATCATAAACACATGGGCTTTCCACTGAGTGTCAGGATTAAGGAAAGAAACTTGGGACTGAGGCTTCATGAGCAGTGAGGGTCAGGTGAGAGCAGTGATTCAGCTTGGGCAGCAGGCAGTGACGCAGCTAGGCCTAGGAGGAAGACAAGCCCGTTTGCAGGGGCCTCTAAGAATCTGTCTGTGCATGGAATGTTAGTGGATTGACGCTGACTGCTATCTAGGGTCAGGATACGCAGGGAGACATAAAATGGAGCCCCTGCCCAGCAGTGTGTCTGTTATGGAGCAACTGATTTAGGCGTTAGTAACCAAGCTAAGAATAAAACCCAGAAATCCTGACTTCCTGTGTGACTGTAAACAGAGAGGTGAGGTGGCCTCATTTTTGTTCTCCATCTGTAAAGTGGGGATATGAAATCTTAGCTGACTTTCTGCAGAATACTCTGAGATCTCCTGTGTATGCAAGTGCAAATTGTGTAGTCCCAGTATAAACTGCACAGCAGCCCTGTCTCATAGGTACAGGAAGATTCTCCCCGTTACCCCTTTACAGATGGGGAAACAGCCACAGAAGTCAGATGATCTGCCCAAGGTCATGCCGCAAGTCACTAGTAAAGCCAGGATTGGGACTTGGAAGTGCCTACCTTCTAATTTCTTTTTCTGTCCTCTGGGTCATGTCTCCTCTCAACTACATAAAGAATATTGAGATTGTCACAGGGAACAGCCAGTTAAGTTGCATGTGGTTTTGTGGAGCAGGTGGGTTTTTAGGTGTCTCAGGAAGGAGGAAGTCAGATGTTGGGAGTGCGTAATTTTATGATCAACTTTTATAGTATAGCCTTTAAGCTAAGGGCAGTCCTGCAGACTTCATTTGACATGGAGAGCCAAATATCCCTAACTTTTTCAGCAATGCCAAAGGGAGGTATTTTAGCTATTGTATGAGCTGGTAAATGTGCATGCTGGCAGCAAGGCAGTGTGTGTATAATACCATGTCATGCTTTGGCTTGCAAAATGATTGCTGCAGGGGGTCAGGAAGGAATTTCCCTCTTCACGTACATATAGCATTGTACAAGTGACTAGGTGCATTAATAACAAATAGTACTCATACTGCTTTGTGTCTCTAAACTGCTGCACAAATATTAGCTAATTCTCCCCAACACCTCCTGTGTTACATGACTTTTAGACTGGTGGAGATAGAAAATTGACAGGTAAGTAAGTGAGCACTGCTCTCTGAGAGCTAACTAAATTCTACCTGCTCGTTCCAGTGGTGAATATTGGCCTGCGATGAGGTCCTAGAGACTGCCAGAGACAGGATCCCCTGCCTTGATGGACTAACAGTTTATCTGGAATAGTAAATCTTACATTGTTGCGAAGCATTCTATCTGGAGAAGTGTAAAAGGAAAGAATATCGGTCTGTTCCTGCTCCCAATTAAGTTAATTTCAAAACTTTCATGTCCTCCCATTGGAGGACATCAGCTCTGTATCGACAAATAACTGAGACAAGCATAGAACTAAAACAGATTTCTGAATGGTGCTTTGAGAGTTTCTTGTTACTGAAACATTGATGGAATTAATTTGCTTAATCCAAGATGAGAGATTCAGTTTCCGGTAAACAATATTTTTAAAATAGGGCTTATTTCCCTTTAAATGCAGCAGTTAGTCAGTATTTAGCTCTTACAGGACATCCTGCTGGAGGGATTGGATTGTGATATTGTGATCCAGGCTGCATCAAAGTTGTAATAACTTTGTTAAAGTTGCCAGGTTAGAGAATGAACATGACTTGCAAGCCTTCTAGATTCTGCTGAACATGAAGCCTAAGATCCAGTCCTCTCCGGCACACTGTAATCAGTTCTCCAAACTGGGGGAGATGTGTGTGTGGAAATCCAAGCATGTACACTACAATCTCCGTACTCCGGATGTCCCTAATTTGAGAATACCCGTGGTACGGATCCCAGCAGGCAGAAGCGGTTCTGCCACTGCTACTTCCCCTCCCGCCAGCTGGGGGAAGAGCAGTGTAACTTCGCACTCTGCCAGGGACTTTTTTCCCCTGCCACTCCCATTGTGGCAGGGCTGGGAGGGGGGTGCAGTGCCTGGGAATGGCTCACCAGATAAGCATCTCCCCTTCCCCTACTCTCTGGCCTGCCAAAATCTTCAATCCAGCAAACCCTGTTTCCTGTGGGGTGCTGGATTGAAGAGGTTTAGGTATAGTTCCTGAAGGCAGTTGTTCTGAAAACAGGGAAGCTGTGTGGGTAGAAGTAACATGCTTATAAAAAGGTCTGTGTGACTCGGGTATTGCTGGATCAGTGGTTGTTCTCAGCAGGATTATGTTCCTGGGAAGCCAGCATACCTGCATTTATTTGGCTGCATGTATTAGAGGGGCAGGGAGCCTATGGCCCACTAATTGCCTGGATCTAGCCTCTGAGGCTTGGGGCTCCCCCCTCTTCCCCCCCCCCCCCCCCCCCCACCACCACCCAGCATCAGGGAGCTGGTGATGGCACTTCAGGCCTGCCCCACCCCCAACATGTCTGGAGAGCCCCAAGCCTTGCAGGAGTCAGGCAAGTCGAGGCCAGGTCCAACCCATGGTCTCTGCCTGGCAGGAGGAAGAAGCAGAAGCTCTGTGCACTGCTGCTCCCCCTGGCTGGGAAAACAACGGGTTTGGGGAGTGCTGCCTGGAGGCTTTGCCCCCACTGCTCTGACTGGCCAGAATCGCAGCCAGTGGGGGGCAGTGCCTGAGAGTGGTGTGGGACACGGAGCCATGTGCATCCCCAGGGAGCTGCAAAGGGGAGCATTCCCCCCCCACCGCTTCTTACACACACTCTCTGCTCTGGGGCAGGTGTGCAAGAGGAATGTGGGGTGTGTCTGTCTTTCTGCTTCTCAGTCGGGGGCCATATCAGTGAGGGAGGGGTTTTTTCCTCAGTGGTGTGGCCTCCAACTGATTTTTTCTATGGTTCAGCGGCCCCTGACACACAAAAGGCTCCTCACCCCTAGTGTGTTAGGTCTACTGTGAGAACTGTCAAAGAAGCTGCATCTCTCCCTCTCATTTTAACTCCCTTTCCCACCTCTCTCTTTGTCCCTTCCTGCGTCCCCTTTACTATGTTCCTTTCTGGCTCTCAGAGCTCTCTGTGTGGTTTCATTCTGACCTTGAAGCCACCCATTTTCCCCTTCCACTCATTCTGTTCCTGTGGCCTATGCCTTCTATCATTTGGCAGTAGAGTTTTTGGAGGCTTGTGTGGAGGGGTATGAAGGAAGGGCCACTTCTTGCTTCTTCATATCCCTCCTTCGAGCTATAATGGTACTTTATATCCTTTTGAAAAAGGTCAACTTGAAACCTCTCTTCTCTCCACCTTTCAACTGATTGTTGTATTTCTTTTCCCATTAGGAAGTCTGAATCAAGCTGGGTGTCGTTTCAGTGCCGTGCATTGTAGCCTAGATGCTGTTGATTACAAACTCAGCCATATTTAGTTTCCTTTTAAAAAGGAATCTGAATATCAGTAGGACAGGTCTAGAATCTGCATGAGACAGTGGTAGGAATATAACTGCTTCCCAGGCTTTCTGAGAATGCCTTGATGGAAGGAGAATACCTAGACTGTCTCTCCTCTTCCCTTCCCCCCCCCCCCCCAAAAAAAAAAAGTTGCATAATGGGAGAGCTATATTATATCGAACAACATGTCTTGATAGCTATTGGTATATCACCATGGATATTAGACTGTCTGGAAATGTGAGGTGATCTTCGCAATGTACAAAATTCAGCAGAAAGCAGATCTTTATCTTTTTGCTAAAGATACATCTTTCAGTGTGGGTCCTGAAGACAAATTATTAGGCTTATATTAACTAGAGAATAGATTTCCTAGCCAGAGCCCATTAATGGAGATGTTCACGAGAGGGATAGACATCAGTGAATTTCATGAGTAATGCCCACACTAGAAACCTAGCATCTGGAGTTAGGTGTAGGGATGTGTAATAGTGTAGTGAATTAACCAATAAGCAAAAGCTTATAGGTTAATGCTATAGACTGCACACATTTCCCTCTGCCTCCCAGTAAATTTTTTTTTAGCAGGCTGGCCAGGAGCCTGGCTCACTCCTGGCTTGTGACAGGTCTGGGGCTTACCCTACTGCAACTCTGCATTTAAAGTGTATTAGGCACTGGGCAGGCAGCCGGTTCAGTCCTGGCTCATGCTGGGTCAGGACCTACCCCCGCTGTGACTCTACATTTGAAGTGTATTAGGAGCTGCATGGGCAGGCGGGCAGGCAGCCAAGCTCCGTTCTGGCTCGCGCCGGGTCTGGGAGCTCAGGCGTCCCCTAGACAGGGCCTACTGCCACCCCCGTGCTGCTGCCACTTCATCTGAGGCAGCAGCACTGGGTGACAAACAGCCAGTCCGCAAGGGGAGCTGATTTTTAAATTGGTTCCCCCTTCCTCCGCTCCCCTGATACAGAGGAAGCAGCATGGAATGACAGAGAACTCCTCAGGAGTGAGGCCGGAGCACGCTGGCTGCCAGCTCCACCCTCGGGGACTATAGAATAGTTGACTAACCAATAAGAATTTATTAGGTTACTCGACTATTCAATTAACCGATAGTAACATCTCTAGTTAGGTGCTGTGTCTGAACTTCACTGGAGTGGCAGAACTACATCACTTATGTCAGTCTTAGGGTAAAGATCCTCCCAACCAGTCCCCATTTAGTTAATGTAAGGGGAGGGGGAGGGCTTTCTTTCTTCTTTTGATTCCCCTGGATCTCCTGGTTGCTATGAGGGGAAGATCTCTAACACTTTCCTTCCCCATGCCATTCTTTGGACTCTCCTCAGTGTATGCTCTTGGGCGTGATTTTTGCTCACCAATCTGAAACTGACACGATGTTAGTTTCACTCTCCTGTTACAGAGCAAGGCTTTGAACAATAGGAGAGCTGGCTGCAGACTCAAGATGAGCCTGTTTTCCTTATAGTTGCAAGATATCTTTCCTAGCTATTTAGAAACTTTATTAAAAGAGAGCTTAAACTTCAGAAATTGGTGTGGATCCCCTTGCTTATCAGAGGAAACGTCATGCTCGCCAGTGATAAGTAGATGTGTAGATTTTTGAAGCTCTGCTTCAACCTGTAGAGTCCAGTCAGCTGAGTCAGTGAAGAAGAGCGCCTTCAAAATCACTGAAAATAAGGCCGAGGCCTTAAACCAAATAGCCAGTGATTTCATATCTATAAATACCTTATGGTGATGAAGTAAGATGCAAAGCATTTTGAGATTGCCAGCTCTTTTGGACACTTTCAAACACACCTTGTCTAGTACCCTAATAACTTGCACTGGCAGTAACAAGTAGAACGTTTGTGTGTCTCTTTGCATCAGGGTTGAGGTTGTGGCAGTGTGTGGGGAATATGCTGTGCTCCACCAGAGATGAATACCTCGTATCTCTCAGCAGTTCTTTGGACTAAGGAACAGCAGTGCCTGGGTCAGACTCCATTGGGAGCATTTCCTTGTTAGAGTGAGCGGCCGTAATATGTCCTCTAACGGACATGGTATGCAACTGGAATACCAGTCAGTATTAAGGCAATGCGCTTAAACAGGCGGCACTTCAGTTTCCCTGTCTGTGAAATTAGGATGAAACTTCTACTTGTACTAGATGGCATCGCTGAGAAACTGAAATCACTCCAGACAGTAAGTTAAGCCTTTCTTCTCCCCCTCCCTCCATGAGGTATGTATTTACCCCATTTTACAGATCAGTAAACAGAGGCACACAGGTTAAGGTATTTGACCAAAGTCCCAAAGGAAACCTCAGTAGAACATGGAATAAAAGTGCAGTATTCTCTGAGATTCAATGAGGAGGAATGAATGTTTGCTTTACAGCTTCAGGATTAGTGATCTTGGGAGGCTCAGGGACGTAGCTGTCTGACTTAGCAATAGGGACTTCGCTCCTGCCTGTGGAGGGCTCAGCAGGAGGGCTGCAGTTGCCGGGCTGGAGCAACCCCTGTCTGGGAGGGGGGGAGTTCCAGCCCAGTGGTAGGGTCTGGAGTAGGGATGTTAGATATCAGTTAATTGAATAATCAATTAACCTCCATGAATTCTTATTGGTTACTCAACTATTCTGTAGTCCTTGGGGGTGGAGCTGGCAGCCAGTGTGCTCTGGTCCCACTCCCAAGGAGACTCCTGCAACTCCGCTGCTGCCTCTGATACAGAGGCAGCAGCATGGGGTGCTAAGCAGGAGCTGGTCCGTGAGGGGAGTCAGTTTAAAAAACAGCTCCCCATGCAGACCAGCTGCCTGTCACCCCGCGCTGCTGCCTCTGTGCAGCAGCCCCTGTCCAGGGCGGGGTGTGAGCTCCTGGACCTGGCACGAGCCAGAACTGAGCGAGGCTGCCTGCCCACCTGGATCCTAATGCATTTTAAATGCAGAGCCACCGGGGGGGTAGGTCTCAGACCCGGTGCAAGTCAGGACAGAAGCTGAGCAAGCAGGCAGCCTGGCTCAAATATACTTTAAATGCAGAGCCACAGCAGGGGCAAGTCCTGGACCCGGCTTTCTGGCCAACCTGCTAAAAAATGTATTAGTGGGGGGGGGGGGCTGGGGAAATGCGTGTTGTCTATAGCATTAACCAATAAGCTTAAGCTTATCAGTTAATCAACTATACTATTACATCCCTAGTCTGGAGCAGTCCCCCAGATTGCCGCCTCTTTTAATCAGTTAACCAATTAAACATTGTCTAATTGATTACCCAGTTAAATTGGATTTTACATCCCTACGTGAGAAAAACAAGACACTTTTTGTTTTGCTAATTCTTACCCTGCTGACTCTTCAGTATGGGGCTACTGAGGGACAGAATGCATTCACTTTGCTATTTCAAATTTAACGTCTGTTTCTGTCTGCATAGAGCTTGGGCGGACCAGCCTTGGGAGCTTATTGCTGCCATCTTGGCACAGGGAGGCAGCATATCTAGGTTTACAGTCCTTGCACCACTATCTGTTGCCTGTCTGTAGTCACGAGACCCTTTGGCTTCAAGTTGGCATTTAACTCCTCTATGGAGTGGACCTGCTTGACATGTGAAGGAGTGTTCAACCTTACATTGGCTTGTTCCCTTAAATCAAAGGCATTATTGGGGTTCTTTTAAGATCAGTGCTAACGTGGGTGAGCTGATCTTTAATTGCTTCCCTGGCGCTAGAAGAAAAGGTACTGAAACATAATAGAGCCCCGTAATAAGCGCCTTTGCATCACACTTCCTCATTCTGGGTTACACCTGAATAAAAAATTCTGGAAGGATCAGTGTCAGAATCTCAGTCCAAGGAACAATAAAAACCTTCTTGGAAGAAGCAAAAGGTAGTGTGCTCCCTCTGGGAGTCTGGGGACCCATCTACTGGATAACTCCATACATGTAACAGAAGCTGTCCTGTGCCATCTATGCTTCTCTGAATAGACCTGCTTGAGTAACCTGCAGTCCCCTGCTTCAGACTAGGAATGTTAAATTTAGATTAATTGGCTAATTGAACAGTCGATGCAATTTGCATTGACTGTTCGTTTAGTCGATAAGGGCACCTCCGCCTTTAAGTGTAGCAAAAGCCCCAAGACTGTTGCTACGATTCAAAGGTGAAAGCGCTGCAGGGAGCTTGGGGCCAGTGGGGGACTCAAGCAGTCGTCGTCGTCGTCCCCCAGCCCTGTGCTCCCCGCAGCGTTTCAAAGAGGCAGTGCCTGTGGACCCCAGGGTCTGTCCCTGGGCTCCATGCAGCGCTGCTGCTTTGAAGCACCCTATCCCCACCCCACCCGTTGCTGCCTCTTGATAGAGGCAGCAAGGGTGAGGGGAGAAGCGACTAGTTGACTAGTGTGTCGACTATCCGATAAACATTTGCTTATCGGATAGTTGACTAGTCGGTCACATCCCTACTTCAGACGGTGGCTTTAGAATGCTTACGGTGACTACTGGACTTTGCAGTGAGGAAGGCAGGCTAGGGTTTGAGCTTCCCTCTGGGAAGGGCATGCAGTGTCTTCCCAGACACTCTCTGAGCATGTGGGAAACGAGCCCAGATTTCTAAAATGAAAATAGAAGCCTCTCCTAGAATCACTGAGTTTTGGAATGTTGTGGATGCACTGCCCCATGTTCCGGTTTAGCTCTTCTGTGTTACCCAGCATGAAATCGTTAACGCTAACGTCAAACTTGCATTATTTAAACCATCCGTGTTAAGTTTAAAGAGGAGATAGAAAAGTGGCCTATTAGTGTTTAAAGAGGCAAGTTCACAAATGTATTACAGGTTGAACCTCTCTAGTCCAGCACCCTTGGGACCCAGCCAGGGCCAGACCAGAGAATTTGCCCGACCATGGGAGATCAATATTGTCTAGCAGCATTACTAACACTTCCACTGCTTGCTGGGCTGTTAGAGGACATTTAGAGGTAAATTAGAGCTAAATAATAGCACAGAACACTGAGCGCCAGGACCGGGGGCGGTAAACTTTATGGAACTGTGGAAAACTTGGCCTCACTCATAAGTGGCTATCCGGCTAACTAAAATCATGCTGCACCATGGATATTGCTGGACTAGAGAGGTTCAACCTGTAGTATTTTTTGCTTTGAGCCTGATCCGCTTTATGTAGTGCCCCACTGTGATCTTTGCAATCTGTTTCCAACTCCCCTTAGAATCTTTTGCATCCTTGAAAGCCCTTCCCTCCCAGTCTGAGTGGGTTTCGTTCCTTGGCTTCAGTTAACTTCATAAGAACAGTTTCATCTCCAGAAATTCTTACAAGGTGACTTGTTTGGCTAAAGAGATGTTGCCTGCAGTCACCCCTGTTGATGTGGAGTCTGGTCCTGCTCAGTGAAACCTCAGCCTGCATACCTCACTGATTGCACTGAACTCTGAAAACTATACTTTTCTGTTCTCATGGGTTTCCTTCTTAGTGAATTCTAAAGAGAATGTGTTTACTGGTACTACTTGCTAGTGCCAGCACTGCACCACGGACGCTTCTGCTTCCCCATAGTGTGTAGCTCTTAGGGCAGTAGGTTGGTTTCCTGAAATTAGTCTAAAGACACAAGTCTAGCTAAGTCATCTTCAAGCATGCGTCTATGCCTGGGCCTTGATAACTTCAGTAGTAAAATAACTGTGGCTCCGTAGGAGGGCAGCAGTTGCCTCAAGCAAGCAACAGAGCAAGGAGTGGCTGTGGAATGCAGGGAAGTACCTGAAGTTGGAGAAACAGGTTGGCCTTTCTAGTGCAAGGGCATTCTTTCTCTGCCCCCTTCTTGCGACTCTGCCTTGCACCGGGCTAAAACTGGTAAAATTCATCTGTCATCCCAAAGCCACAACAGTTAAGGGAAGTTAAAACAAAATCCAGTAATCAACAGTTGTCTGCAGCTTGCCTGCATTAATATCTGTTATTATTGAGTGCTTTCTATGCAGGGAATTACGTGGGACTATCCCCTTTGGTAATGAGGTGGTGTTACGTTGCTCATTTAAGTTCTTCTGATCATCCATCACTAAAGGAGGCTGCTGACTTTACTCTCTGTAATCACACTTTAAATATCACTATTTATGAATCAGTGGTTCATGCTCATTTATTTTGATGTGTATTTACACACCGTGACAGAAAATGACCAGGACCGAAAAAGGTAATGTCTTCGTTTTTCTCAGCCTGCCTGAACTTGAAAGCAAAAAGTACATAAGGCTGATCACTTTAATTTGTTTGCAGAACAGTGTGAAGTTTAAGAACTGCACCATGGGAGTTAGAGAGTAGGTAGAGGCACTTGCTTCTCTGAAACTGGGAATAATCAACTTACCAGCATACTCATAGCTCTTGGCTTTTTGTTTTTGTTTTTCCCAGTGGATATGCAGCTGATGAAATCACGCACTGCATTCGACCCCAAGACATCAAGGAGAGGAGAGCTGTCATCATCCTCAGAAAGTAAGTGTTAAAGCATTTGGAGGGGAACAAGGAAGAAAGAATACAGTTGACTCTCTCTAGCACTCTGTTGCTTCAGAACATTTTTAAAGGGCTAGTATTGAATGACAAATCACTTGTTGAGTGATCTAATATTTTATAACACTTTGAATCTTAAATATCTGATTACTTACTAGTTTTGAACAATGAAAATAGAATGCCTGGTTCTGACTTCTTCTTGGACTAATTTTCTATCTTATGCAACTACTTCCTCCCCCCCCCCCCCCCCCCCCCCCCCCCCCCCCCCCACACCCCCAGCCAAAAAAAGTTTGAGTTTGAAAATCACTATAGATGGTTATGTTTACATCTAAACAGCTGGCTTTTGTTGGTTGCCTTTTTTATTTTTTTTTATTTTTTAAGACAGCCTTGTAAAACCCTAAATTTTTGGTCTCAGTTCAAGCTTAATTTCCTCATTAGGCAAATTGGTGGAAGCTACAGTAAAGAGTAGTTACCATACACAGATAAACACAGTATGTTGAAGAACAATCAATATAGTTTTATAAAGGGAAATCGTATCTCATCAATGTATTAGAACTCTTCAAGCATGTCAGCAGTCAAGTGGACACTGGTGATCCAGTGGATATGGTGTATTTAGACAACTAATTAGAAGCCATGACACAAGACCAAGACAAGCTGCAGCCCGGAGACATTAGTGAGGCAAAATCAGCTTGTGGAGACAAAGGGCAGAGGTGTGAATTTGACAAAGCAAGAGCTCAATGGTCCCTTCTGGCCCAGAAATCTATGAAGATCAGCTGACATCGAGAGATGCTATTGTGTGTGTAATTCTTGTGTATTGTACATAGAATTGCTTTACTGTGTTTAATAGGAACCACAAGGCTGCTGCAGTTACAACCAGCAGGGTTGAGACTAGCTGCTGCCAGAGAGAGACAAATCAAATTTGGACTAGTGCCACTTGTGCTGCTCACAATTTTTGTAGCGTCTGAAATATTTGAAGGGGCGGGGGTTAAAGTAGGTCAGGATTGAGATGCATTGGCGGGATTGTGGGAGAAATGGGCCTTCCAGGCTTTAGAACATGAGTGGCCCCAAGAGGGGCTGGTGCCCAGGGCTTTATCTGTGCTACAGAAGAGCATTGGCTGAACTAAATAGATTTAAACTGGGGGACATGCCTGAAATACTTTTCTCTCTTGGTTCTGTTTTTGTGTAGTTCAAGAGCTAGATTTCCTTTGTTTACACTGATTTAGCTGGCTGACTTTTTTCTGTTACAGTTGAAATAGATTTGAACTAGATATTAAACTCGTGCAGTTCTCTGGTATAGACCAGGCACTGGGAGTGCAGGGATTTTTATGTCTTGGCAGAAGTGTAGTGGGCATGGTTGATTTACAATGCCTCTGGAGCTTGCTATTTAGTCAATGAAGTTGAATGCTCCTGTGTATTTGAGCATCCTGCACTTTGCCTCACTCCAGGTTAGGGCTGGAGAAAGCATAATGGGAGCTTGTATGCCTTCACCAGTAAGAATGTGATAGCTACTGGGCTGACTTGCATAGTGAAGAATGCCTCACTCTCATTCCTTTTGGATAGAGCGGAATTCCCCTTTTCCCACAGTCTTAGCACCTACCAGATCTGGTTCCTAAAATGCAAATATAGCACTCTGCGAAAGGATATGCTATGAACCTTGCATGCTACAGCTTATTTAGCTACTGCGTATACGTTGTAATGCTAAGACATCTGCTCCTTGTTGAACCTAGTCTGCGTCCCTATGCCTCAGGGATCTTTTTAACACTTGCATCCCATAGTGCGGATTGCAATGGTGAAATTATCACATCCTATATCATGTGACTGGTGCGGATTTAAATAGTGTGTTCATACAACCAGGAAAATAGCTACTTCCTTTAGGTAGTCTGTGGCTATCATAATACTGATGTCCTAAGCAGACCCTCCAGAAAGAATGCACTTTAGATAGCCAGAGAATCTGATTTTTCACCAAGATAAATATATTATGGCAAGGGTGTCTAGCTTTAGACTTCAGTGTTGTTAGGAACTAGGATATCGAGCCATATGGTGATGGTGCCACTAGGCAAAACTTTTGGACTCGAATCTTTGGACTTGAATTTCTGAATACGGTCTGTATGTGACACGTTAGAAACTCTACTTCTTTGGTAGTGAGTGTAGAACAAAACTGTGTATTGGAGCCATGCTCTGAGGCTTGATGAGTTTTGTGGAATATTTTGAGAGCAGCATGGCTCCCAAGTAGGTCATAAATGCTTCAGTGCAGTTAGAACATAATATTTACAGTGTGTCCTGTGTTACTAGGGTGCAGGGCAATAAGGGTTAAGGATGTTAAATATCGACTAATTGACTAATCAAATTGTCAATGCATTCAATTCATCAATAGGGCGCCTCCGCTGTTGCTACACTTCAAAGGCGAAAGCAGGGCATGGAGCCTGGGAACACTCCAGCTGGCCCTGGGCTACACAGCAGCACTGTATGGAGCCTGGGGTCTGGTCCCAGGCTCCAAACAGCGCTGCCACTTTGGAGTATCCCATCCTCTTCCCCCCCCTCACTGCCTCTTTCTGATAGAGGCAGCAAAGTGGGGGGGAAGCAACTAGTCCTTTGCATCCCTAATGAGGGTAGTAGAAAGGGCTGGAATTTATCTTCAGCTTAAGAGGCTGGAGACCCTTAGGGGGTTGAAACTGTAAAGTAAACACAACACCCTTTTTTTATTTTTTAAGTACAGGTTGAACCTCTGGTCCAGCAGCATCTGTGGACTGGCAAGATTTGAGTTAGCTGGATGTCCACTTTCAATGGCTGTGGCCAAGTTTCCCACAGTCCCATAAAGTTTTACATCCCCCAGTGCTGGCTCTCAGTGTTCTGCACTGCTGTTTAGCTCTGATTACCCCTAAATGTCTTTTGGGAGCCCCATATGCAGTAGAAGTGTTGGTAATGCTGCTAGACAATATTGACCTCATGTTGTCCGGCAAATTCTCTGGTTCGGCACTAGTCGGGTCCTGAGGATGTTGGACTAGAGAGGGTCAACCTGTATAACTTTAAACAGGGAAAATAAGCATTGTGTTAGTGCAGCCTAGTGAAACCTGCTCAGATACACTTTGGAAGTTGTTTCCAAATGGTAGTTCAAGCTTTTTGTAACATGTATTGCATATTGTACACATTAGAAGGAACCTATGTTAATTGACATTAGGTTTGCATAATTTACTTGCCTGTGTGTGTTTTCCCTTTTTAATGTCCTCTGTTGCCTAGCTACACTTTAGTTAGTTTAAAAAAAAAAAAAAAAGACTTGAAGGGCTCAAGCCAAGATTTTGAATCCAATTAAAGCTTTAAGTATGATTGGAAATGCAGGTCTCAGTTTCTGTGCAAAATATGTGGGGGGTTTTAATCCATTAGCCACCCCCAATGTTAGATCATGTCACATCCTCAGACACTTTATTCTCTCTCCAAAAGTTGACTTTCATAAAATCATTTTTGCATGATCTGTTCATGAAGTGCTTGGGGGTGAGGAAAAAATTGAGGTTCTGTTGCTCAGCTGACAGTGCCTTTCAGAACACTCATTTGTATCCTTCGTTAATCAGAAGCAGACAACTTGTGTTATATTTGGTATCTTGGGCCATGTCTACACTGCATTCCTCTTTCGAGAGGAATGAAAATGCAGGTGAGCGAAATTGCAAAGGAAGCGCGCATTTGCATTTCCTGTGCTTCATTTGCATAATCACATCTGGCCGCTATTTCGAGAGAAAACGCTGTGTAGATGCGGTTATTTCGAGGGGAAAAAATTTTCTTTCAAAAGTTTAAGGGTTATTTCGAAAGAAGGGTTTTTTCTCGAAATAACGGCGTCTACACAGCATTTTTTAATTTCAAAATAGAGTATTTTGAAATAGCGGCTGGACACAATTATGCAAATGAAGCGCGGGAAATTCAAATCTGTGCTTCATTTGCAATTTCGCTTGCCTGCATTTGCATTCCCCTCTCGAAAGAGGAATGCAGTGTAGACATACCCAAGGTGAATAGTTCTGGAATGGCAATAAACTGGGTCAGCATATGACCTGCCATTATGTCTGCATTCAGTGTTTAACTAGGATTAGTTCCGAATTCTCACTTATTGATTAGGGTCTGAATTCCAGTAGGACACTGGTAGGTAATCTGGACTCTTACTCTGACAGACTGCTTCCTGTGTACGGTGCAATTGGCAAACCTACATACTTTGTGCGGGCATGGCCTTTTTCACTGGTCAGCACATGATACCTGCTGCAAAGAGAGTAAGCTGGTAAGGGCTGCTGGAGAGGATGGTTTGCCTTGTAATTGGAGTTTCATAGAGATTGCATGGATAATCTCCACCACATGCACTGCTACCTCTTTATTTTAAAGCATTTTAATGCTAGGCTTAGGTCCCTGTGTGGCTTCAGTAGCGCATGGTTTCAAAGGCTTATATCTGCATAACCATGATGCAACCACATACAGAGTACTCAGTAGTACAAATCCTGACTCTGTAGCATAAATTCTGTAAGCTCTGTTTCCTGGACACATGTACTGAGCCAGTTACAGCCATGTCTGAGCAAACAGTACAGTTGGACAGAATTGTTCTGTTTTCTAATTGAGCTGTGCTTGTCAGACCCTGTTGTACACTGCTGCAACTATTAGCATGGTTCCATTCTAGAATTGATTAGATCTTTTTTTGGTTGAGATGCCATGTTGCAGCTCGCTTGCTTGGACTTCCTTCCAGACTGTTACCTGATGACTACTAGGTATTTGAGTCTGTGTCACAGTCTCCAGCAAAACTGCGGTTTGCACTGGTGTGCTCTCTTGATCCCCACAAGAGCACTCAATATGTAGGGAGACCGCAGTGGTGAAGCGAAGTACTGCAATATGGCTCAGAGGTGGGAATTTTGCTTCATCACTTCTAGGTATTTGAGCCACAGTTTTAAGTTGCTGAACAGTCATTAACCTTTGGAATGAATAGTCAAGTTAATATAGGCCAATGTGTGATAGAGCCTGTGCAAACTTTTTTTTTTTTTTTGGTAAGAGGGAAGTGGGAATTTAAAGGGGGAGAATTGCAGGACAAAATATATAGGGCAAAAATGACTTGTCACTTAACCTGGCTGATAGGCCTGGCTCAGGATCTACTTCCCTTTGACTAGGCAGAATGGCTGCTTTGATACATCAGCATTGTCCCCAAAAGACTCTTTGGAAACGCTTGTTTGTTTTTTAACATTCACAGAACAAGACTAGATGCTCCTCGATTGGAAACAAAATCGCTGAGTAGCTCTGTGTTGTCACCAGGTTACACCTCTGACCGTCTATCAGGAAGCAACAGGGACCAGATCCTGAAACCAAAGCGGTCCCATCGCAAAGCAGACCCTGATGCTGCTCACAGGTAGGAGGAAGGCTTGTGAAAGTTGTGATCTGGCTTCAGTGCTTCTGCTCTGTGAAGTGTGAAGTTTCATGGCATGTATCAAAATAATGGTAAATGCCACCCACCCATGAGCTTGGTAATAATCACAGTTGTTAGACCAACCCATTTCATAGGCCTTGGTATGATTCTTGAAAAGATAACGCACCATCATTCTTATAATGCTATTGTGTAGCAACTTGAACTGGCATATTTAGCATAGCATTTTTTTTTCTTGTGCATTGAAAGTTCTGCTTAAGTTTTCTCCCCTTTCCTGTCTCAGGGCTGCCTACTCCACTCGTACTTCCTAGGAAATATAGGACTGATTAATCAAAATGTCTTTTTTTAGAGCCATTTTAAAGCTGAGCTTGGATTTTAAGCTATTTGGCTTTTTGTTGTCTGGATTGAATAACAATAATTTCAGCTTGCGCTTGGTAGTACAGTCATTCAGGACAATAAAGTTTCCCTGCTGCTAAACTTTGAATTTTATTGACAAGCTCATATATAAAACGAAACTACTACTTTTTGCTACAGGATAAAAGGGTTTCTCTAACAGGGAAGAGTGGGGCAGGAGGTACATGTGATGTTTCTCATGCCTGTTTGGGTCCCAATCCTGCATTCTTTGCATACCCAACTCTTGCAAGATTTGGTTTCAAGAGGGATTTGACCACTGACTTATTCCTGGAAGTGGTCCAGTGAATTTAGTAGCTCCAGAAGCTGAGCCAGCCTTGAGAGTGTGTTTATGGAACCCTATCCATAAGGAAGTTTCACATGTGACCAGAGTGTTTCATGTGGCCTACATAATAACTTCCACCTGGGAGAGAGAATTCCTGTTACAGGGAAAAAAAAATGTTGGCTCATATTAGTTATGATGCAGAATCATGATAGCTCAAAGCCAGCTGTCCAGTGTAAATTCTAACCAGTACCCCTGGCACCCAGAGATGTCCCTGAGCCTTAGCAAAAGTTCAGACTCCTTAACATCATGTAGAACCAAAAGATTGGCTTAATTTCATGGCTTGACTACCACAGGTTTCAGCCCATGCTGCAGTCAGTCAGTTGAAGGGAATCTTATTTCTGTAATATTCCACTCAAGTAGTCCCAGACTAATTGTATGAGCATAAGGCAAGAGGAGAATCACATCTACTAATGTATTGCAAACTACACGCCATAAACACAACTGCTCATACAGGAACAAAGTGTATAGACCTGCAAGAGTCGCTATGTCAGTACAACATGGGTAGGGGTGGTATGAGGGGCGGGTTGTTTCTCCTTAACCCGAGGGTTATGTTCTTACTCTGCCATTTGTCCACACTGCTTGGGTCACTTCAAATCAAATCGGTCTTGCAACTGCATAATTTGGTGGGCTCTCTTGTAGCTGACTGGTTTCAGTGTAGAACAGTAGTAAATAAAGAGCCTTTTAATAACTTGTGATTTTGGTTCAGAAGGAACATGCATCACTACAAGCAAAACCCTCCCCTTAGCCTTCATGTGACTTTATAGTCTGCTTTCCCAGTGTTGGACTCCACGGGAGTTCTGTGCTTGTAGGAACACCACAATGTTGTAACCTGACAGTGTTGAGAGAGGCCTGCCATGTGCTCCAAAGGAGGAGGTAGATATTGGTTAAAAAAGTAATCATGTAACCAATACAATTGTAAAATCAGTTACACAAACATTTAACCAGATGTGGCTGCTTCTGCACCTCCCTCTGCATATTTTATGTGGGACTCTGCTGCTGCCACTCACACTCCACTGCAGTAACCAGAGTCCTGGGCTCCAGCTGGCAGCAGAGTTTAATAGTTAACCATTAACTGAAACTGGTAAGATTGCTGATTGGTTAAAGGTGTGCATCACTAGGTCCATTTGGCCAACATAGGCAAGAAGTTGTAGCTTAAATGTCACCGCTACTGAGACACATTTCTTACATCACAAGTGGGTGTCTGCTCCAAATGTTTTTCTTCTTTTCCTTAGGCCACGGATTTTAGAAATGGATAAGGAGGAGAACCGGCGCTCAGTCCTCTTACCAAAACATAGGAGAAGGAGCAACTTCAGCTCTGAGAACTATTGGCGAAGGTCTTACGAGTATACGGAGGACTATGAGGAGGAGGAGGAGGAGGATGGAAGTCCAGCCCGGAAAGTTAAAATGAGGCGACATTGAGACATGAACTTTCAGGAGTCTCAAAGCTGAAGAAATTGGCCTCCAATTGATGAAAACTCCCCCTTCCTCCCTCTCCACCCTCCCTCCACCTCCCAGCTATTTCTCATCTAGCTTCAGTTTTGTGTTTTTCCTTTCAGGCTGAAGAATAATTGGGAAGAATCTGGCTATTTGTTTTTATTAATGGAGTAATACTGAGGCCTAAGTATTGATGGAATATGGAAGGTGCCACCGGCAGCTTCCAAAGTGGTTCCGCAAAGGCGCGTCTCCTCCCTCGTGAAGTGGCTGCTGTTACAGTTGTGCCAGCCTGCCTAGTCAATGGTTTTGAAAATACCAAAAAGTTAACTGTTTCCTTACTGAAGATTTAAGAATTTCAGTTTTTCCTTTGCTTTAAGTTCACCTACGTTTCTTTTAAAATGTTCTAAATATCTTGTTTGACCCCAAGAGTTGAAACTCTTTGTAGTGGCCTCATACTCCATGCTACACCAAAGGGCTCCTAAATTCCTGCTTCTGTTTATTACATAATTTGGAGGGGGGGTTGGTTTGTGGGGGGGGGTTGTTTTGTTTTGTTTTTAAGGTGTCCTACACCAACTGGAAGTTTGAAGCTTTGTAGGCACCTCTTACTGCAATCCATTACAAAGTATTTAGTATATTTGTTGCACTTTAGTAACAGTTTTTAATGCCCTATGCTTTCCTCCACTTCCCCCTTCTCCCCCACCCACTAGTTTGGGCTTGCAAGCATCTTGTTTTCTGCACTGCTAACTGAAGGCTGTATTCTCTCTGCGAAGGCCAGACATAAATGCTCTTGCTCAGATCAGTGGTTCTGTAGGTCTCCTCAGGGAGAGAACAGGCTTTTTTGGAAAGAGGGAGGAACATTGGATTTGAAGTTGCTCCATTCGCTTGACCCTTCTTGCTAACAGCATCGTTATAATATATTCAGATTTTCTTTAATCTATGGATAAGTGTCTTAGTTGGCTTGATCGAGGCCTGTCAGGTGACAAGGCTGAGATGTGTATTGATCCCCAAGGCCTTTGAGTAAGAAAGATTTGTGCATGTGTGTTGGAGACATGTGTTTTCCCTTCTCCAAGCTAAGGAACAGTCAGACCAACGTGTGTAGGGCTAGCAGATTGCATTTGAGGGAATGTGCCTTGGCAACACCTGGGGAAGAGCTGTCATTATGTTGGCTGGCATCTTGGCAGAAGAGGATCTCTGCCTTTCTGCTTCAGGAGGGTAAGGACTCAGACCACGTTCTCTCTGGAGTACTCTGTTTGAGGATGCTTCGGAGCATTGCACCAGCTTGAAAAATCTGTCAAACTTCTAGCTACCAAGATGCTCTGGTGCACAGAAGAAGTGTGTGATATTGCTAGTGTACTGGGGGGATAGACTTGTTCTTCCCTCAGTAACTTCTGGATGCCTGGTGGTTGGCCTTTTGAGGCGGGTCTGCTTTGCTTAGATGTCAGATGCCTTCCATGTAACTGACATGGCATTGTCTGTTCATAGCATCAGCGCCCATCACAATTGGTCTGTGTCCCTCTTCTTCTGTCGTCTCTCAGTAAATAGGAATTCTGGGTGCAATGAGTCTCTTGGACAGCTACTTAGTGCTGTGACTAGAACTCCTTGAATCCAAGGAGTTAATAGGAGAATATAGGTATTTTAATATGCTTTTCTGATAATCTTTCCATATTACCCTGGCTCGAAGCCTCAATGAGTTGTCAAAGTTTGGGGTCTAATAACTTATTTAGTACCCTAATTTTAAGTAATAAAAATTAAAATGCTGATTCCTTGAATCCAGATGTCAGCAGTTGCAAAGATTCTGGGTTTTTTTGTTTTTTGGTTTTTTTTTTTTAATTTCTTTACAGCTTTACCTTCCTTAAATATTTTTTGTAGTTTTTTCCTGGTATTGTGTCTTGAACACTAGCTTTGGTCCGTATACTTTACAATAAAAAGATCTAATATATTTTGTAATACGTCTGGTGCTGTCAGGAGGAGTTTTCAGTCCAGAAACCAAGCATTGCTCCCTCATGTGCTGTCTATTGGAAATTGAGCATGTTTACTAACCTTCTGGGTTTGCATGTGTGGGTCTCCTATTCCAAAATGTACAAGTGGTTCCTCTTTCATGCTGAGTGTTTCAGACCATGTCCCACCATTGGTCGCAATGCAAACAAAACTACTACTGACTTCAGTAGAAGCCTTATTCGTATAAGGATTACTAGATCCAGCCTTTCAAAGGTTATCCTTGGCTTGGTTTGTTTTTTAGTGGTGGGCTTTTTTTTTTCCTGGATAAGAATTCCAGTTGGGATTGCTCAAAGTTATGAGAATAGTCTTTTGCCAACCCTTTACCTCTTCCTCCCACCTCCCCTCCCCACACGGAATTCCAAAAGTTCATGCTTGTGGCTGTCTTTAAAATGTAAATAGCATTTGAAAATATGCTACTAAATTAGAACTCGGTCTCCAAGCTTGCTGATGAAGGTAGCAATCCAGCTCCAAGACACTTTAACTATGAGGGGAAACTCTTCCCTTTTGGTTTCTCATGCTGGATCTGCTACATTGTTCCCTATTTATGGCTGGCCTCCTGAATGTCCCTGGTTTAAGATGGTAACTCCTAGCTGGAGGCTGAGGCATGCCTGTTTGTTTTTAATTAGAACACTTCTGGATTCATGATTTAAATGCTGCTAAAATACCGTGTGCTTTTAGGGTGCTGAGTGCATCATTCTTCTTCTGACTTACTTAAACATAGCTTTGGCTGGACAAACCATCGTGATCTCTGCTTTTTCCCGTGAAAGCCCTTTTCTGATATGCAATGCACCCTCCTCCTAAACACGCTGTGTTAAGTCTACCTCTACAGTAAGGATACTGTATTCTGGCGTCTCAACTTCAAACAAAGTTGGTTGCAATTGTGCCTCTTTTGTGATGTGATATTAGTGGCTCCCAAATCCACACTTACTAGGGCAAGGTTTGCTGTGTGACCCACATGGGAATGAGGTACTGGATCTGCCTTCATAAAGGACCTCAAGACTGACTAATGGATTACATAGAGAGGTCTCTCTTCTAACATGGTACAAATGACACCTGGTTCTAATTCTTATGCAGTCTGTGTAGACAACAGGTACCTTTTACTTCAGATTTATTTTTGTATTCTTCAGTGCAACTTTTTCCAGTTCTCCATCATTGCTGTTTGTTCAGTTCTTCAGGTTTTGCTTGAGTGTTTAGGAAAGCCTTTTAGCATTGGTCTTGATGCCTGTTTGGGGGGGGAGGGAGTGTGTGGTTTGTTTGTTTGTTTTGTTTTTTAAACTGACTGCAACACCAATGCAGGGAGAGATTGGGGCATAACTAATTGGACTCAAGGCATCTTTCTCTGTAAGGCAGACATCACCCTGCATCTTGGCAGTCACCCTCCCCAGCTGTACAGATTTTATATAGACACACGTATGTATATCTGTAGATACATGGTTTTTTAAACTTTTTTGCACTGATCAAAGCGAAACCTTGATTTTAAAAAAGAAGTGGAGAATTTACACTTTCACACTGATCTAAATATCCCGCGAACCTGCAGTACTTTATCTGACAGAACAATGGCTCAGGGTGTTAACAACACCTGCATGTACCAGCCAATGGGGCTGCTTGCAAGTCCCCCATGAGACTGGTCTGCACTCTTCTAACCTAGAGAATGTCCAGACATTAGGTGAGTTTTGATAACTTGTTTGGTTAATGGTCACCCCAATCTCCCCCTCCCCCCTTTTTCATCTCATTGGGGGAAGGGGAGGAAAAAAGGTTGTTGTTACCAGCTGCTCAAGAAATGGAAGGTGGAGCTGGTGGCTTCTAACAAGGCCTCATTCACAAACTTGACCAACTTAGCTTTTCAAATCTTGCATGGTCTGGTATAGTGATGTGGTCCAAATTCCTCTCTGTAAATCTTTGTGTAGTATGCATAACTCATCTAACTATCTACATCAGACACAATAAAACTACTCCCAAAATGCTCCCAAACCTACACCATGACCTTATTTTTGTTACCTAAGAAAAGTAGATGCTTTTGGCTTCTCTGCAAACAAAGGCTGGGGAGGAATTTGTATTGTTGCTACCAGTGGCTGTATGTAGCAGAAGTGAATCTGTCTAGCGGTAGAATCAAAACTGAGCCCATTGCATGGGTTTGGTTTGTCCATAGGAAAAAAGTGAAAAGGTTTGCTGGTAACAGAAGGGAAGTGTTAGCACAGGGATTTCTTTAGGTTCCTTCTTAAGTTTGCTCGAAGCAGAACATAACTCTGCTTTTGAAGCATCCGGCATCCTCAGCAGTTCCACTTAACAGCATCTAGGTAAGTTACACAGCGATAGGAAGCTGTTGTTTGACACATCTGGCTTTTACCACCCACTAAATTCTAATCCAGCTGTTGTACATAGAGTTGCAACACACATGAGCTGTAATCCAAAGGCTTGGTTCATCGTGATGACCTGTGAGTTGATATTTTGACAACCAACAGGCACACTTCTGAATTAGTCGACCAAGTAGCTTCTACTGTCGCGCGCGCGCACACACCACACCCACACACCGCGCGCACACACACCACACCCACACACCGCGCACACACACCACACCACACCCACACACCACACACATATGCAGGCATAAGCTTTTTTGTTGGTTCCTGTGCAGGGAAAGGGTCTATTTCTTCGTTTTTCATGTTGTTAGCATGAGGCTTTGATAGCAGTGCTCACTGGAGATGGGTCTAAACCACAACTCCCAGATCCAAACAGCCCTGAAATTTGGGAGAAGCTCAGAGTTGGACCTGAACCCTGTGACTTGGTCCCACCTCTAGTGATAAGTAGTTTTATATGCCAAATGCAGTTTCCCTCTTTTGAGACAAAGGGAATGCTAATCTGATGCTCTGACAAGCACCGTAGTATCTTTTTTTTCCTCATTTTTTTTTTTTTTTTCTCCACATCCTCTTTCCCTTCCTCCTCTTTTCTCCCCCTGCTCCCCCTCCCCCCCCTCCCGCAACCTACTCACGCTCTTAACAGAGTTCTGGCTGACTTAAATTTTGTTTTTTAAAAGATTCTAACTTTTTGTTACAAATAAATAAAAAGTGGCAATATTTTTTTCTGTAATAAGTTTTTCATAGGAAAGCGTGGTTTGTAAACAAAGTTGTACAGTTCTGAAGTTTGAGATACACATAAGTACTGTGTGGAACGCTGTAAATGGGGAAGAGATTATTTTATGTACAGTACAATGGGGGAATCTTTTAATTCTGGTTGATTCTTAGGAAGAATTTAGTTCTTCACTGTCAGGGTTTGGAATTTCATGATTTCATTTTTTTTTCTTGTATAGAATGCTGCATTTAATTGAATAAAAGCAGAAAGCATCACTGGACTGTGTGGGGTTTTTTGGGGGGTAAGGGGGTATGCTTTAGTTCTGATGCCAGTTAGGTTATTGGCTTGCTGTGTTGCCTACAGTGAGTCTGCTTAGGCTCATACTGTGCTTAGGCTCATACTGTATCAGGGATCCTAAGGTGGCTCTTCAGCAGAAGTCACTGGTACTCCGCATTTCTGAGTATTGGACCCTGAGTCTCTCTGGGCTTTGCGTACCCAACACTTCTACAAAAGGGTTGTTTCCAGCCAATGAGAGCTGTGAGTGTGTTGGGGGGTGGGCAGCACACAGTCTTCCCCTGGCATGCGGTGCAGAGAGCACATGGCTCCAGCAGTTGGCTGCTTTGAGCAGCCTGGGGCTGCAGCAGATCCTGCTGGTCAGGAGCCTCCTAGGTAAGCGTCTGGTACCCCACCCACTCCTGCACTCCCTTCTGCGCTCCTCCCCCAGGTCAGAATCTCTACTGTACCCATATCCCCTCCTGGACCCCAATTCCCTGCTCCAGGTCACAACCCCTCCTGCCCTAGGTCACAATGCAGATCCTTGCATCCCCGCTTCTCCATCCCTGCCCCATGTCACAACCCCCTCCACCCAAACTCCCTCTGATTCCACATCCTCTCCTGCACCCCAATCGCCTACCCCAAAGCTCCCTTCTGCACCCAACCTCCGACCCCTCACCCCCTCTATAGGAAAATGCAGCCCGTGCCCACTTACCAAAATCTTGGAGTGTCCCTGTTGTTCCTCCTCCTCCCCCCCCCCCCCCCCCCCCCCCCCCTCACCCCTTTAAAAATTGCTGTCTATCCCTGCTCTAGCTGAAGTCTGGGTGCACCTAACAGCCGCTGTGCTTGCTCCCCTTCCCTGCCCTCCCCCATTCAATCTGGAGTTTTATAAATTGTGTGTTGCTGAGGGTCCAAGTCCATGGGGACGACTTAGCTAATTCTTGGCTTGGATGCTAGCTCAGGGCTTGGATTATGCATGAAAAGCAGCTCTGTTTCTCTACCTTCGCAGCTATCCATGGCGCTGTAGTAGTAGTAGAATCTCCCCCGACTGCGTTACAGCTGAGAGCTTATGGCCCATCCCAGGACACTGGTTACACATGCTCCATCTATTTAGTGAGTGGGAGCTCTTGTAACGAGGGGGGCAGGGGCCTGGACTTGTGGGACTGTAGGTGAATTGGGCACAGAAGGAACCTCATTCCTCCTCCTCCCTTTCCCGCCCGTTGGAGGGGCTGTGGGATGATGGAGCCTGTTCAGCTTCTGCCACTCCCCGAAGGGTGAAAGGAAGCAAGAAGGGTTTGGGGGGTTGGGCAAAGGGAGACTGAGGCCAATTCTCCACCACAGAGTTTACACGCAGTCGGCGGAGACGGGACCTTTTCTCCATTCCAGCCAATTGGCTGCTGTGCCCCGACATCAGACGCCCTTCGAGGAGGGAGCCAGCCCATCAGCAGCAGCACCCCGAGCTCGCTGATGAACAGGAAGCACGTGGCTAGGCCCGTCTCTTCATCAGGCGGCATCCCAGGCTGCCAAAGGCCTGGGCCCTGTTACCCCAGCTACCAAAGTTAAGCGCCAACATCCCCCGTTTGACACCGATGGGCCTTCTAGTCAATTCCCACCATGTGCAGAATGGAACCTGTTGGGCGCCTCTTGATAGCTGCTTGGCTGACTGGGGAAGCAGCCCAGCCCAGTCGGAGCACTCCCTGCCCAGGTTGCGAGCTCCACCTGGTTGGAGCAGTCCCCCTCTCCCCCCTTTTTTAAGCAGTTAAACATAATGTCTAACCAGTTAACGGGCTAAACGAGATTTTACAACCTTAGTGAGAGTAGCTGCTGCCAGAGAGAAGCAACCTCTGTAGAGGTTGAAGTATTTGGAGGGGTGAGGAGAGAGGGTAGGTCAGAGTTGAGAGGCATTGGCGGGGTTGTGGGAGAAATAGGCCTTCCAGGTTTCCTAACGCAAGGGGCTATACTAGATCAGGCCAGGGATCCATCTTCAGGACGGGCTGGTGCCCAAAGCTTTCTGTGCTACAGAGGAGCATTGGCTTAACTAAACTAGCTAAACAGGAAAAGCATGTGGACATGCTTAATATAATATAATGGAGATTGCCTATCTCCTAGAACTGGAAGGGACCTCGAAAGGTCATCGAGTCCAGTCCCCTGCCTTCACAGCAGGACCAAGTACCATCCCTTACAATTTTTTGCCCCACATCCCTAAACGGCCTCCACGAGGATTGAACTCACAACCCTGGGTTTAGCAGGCCAATGCTCAAACCATTGAGCCCTCCCTCCCTCTCTCTGTCTCTGGGTTGCTCCTACAGCCAGCAGCATGTGTTTTTAGTGGTGGTGCACATCCACCTATGCCTTGGTGCATGTAACAAACTTTATTCTGCACATGGATGGGGGGAAAAGTTCATGGGAACACTTGTCATGGGTGAGACCTTCCACTCCCTGCAGCTTTTTTTCTGCTCTTTTGCTCCCCTTTAGCTTTTCTAGTTCTGCCCACATGTGTTGCTGGTTTGTGAGGAATATAAAGCCCATGCCTGCCCCTGTCTCTGGAATTTAAGGCTGAGTCATCCAGCTGTGATTCACGCTTCTAGAATGTAAAGCAATGTTGCCTTTCTGAGCTCTCCCCTTGCCTACAATAATACCAAGCACCCTAGCAACCCTGGCTGGGGTTTGGGTTGAATCTGTCAGCTGCAATGCTCCGTTTCTCCCACGAGATGGAGTCAGAAGCCAAGATAAGTAACTACAGGGGGAAAGCATCTCTGGAAAAACGAACCATACTGAAGTAGTCAAGGGGTACGGATTCATGCCCTTTAGGTTTGATCTGGATTAATGGCACAGCAGCTGCAAAACCGCTTCTTGTTTGTGGGGTCTGTCCCTGGATTCTCCTTTGCATTTTGGATTCTTCTTCCCTTCACTCTGGGAATAGTTATGGGAATCCACCCTGGGGTGGCATCTTATCCTGGTCAAGACCCTCCCCAAAAGGTGTTGCCTATTTGTGTTCCCCTATGGATGTACAGTGAATTGGGTCAGCCTCAGCCTAGTCCCTAGGGGGCAAGTACCATCCTCGGACAACTGTTGGAACTATTCTTAACATAGGCTGCTACCATACCACCCACTTAACCATAACTGAGCTTAAGGCCGAACGGTATGGCTACAATTTAACTAAAAACCTCTAAAAGTCTAAATAATAAGCCGTGTCAGGTACCCAAGCAGGGGCAAAACAAGTATTTGGTTAAAAATGCTTCCAGAAAGGCCTTATCCCAGGCCTACCATGGTTGGCTCCAACTGGGGCAGGCAGGCAGCATGGTCTGGTGAGCAATCTAGACCAGAAACAACGTATGGGACCTGCCCTGTAAGGTGTCTCCTCTGGGCCGTGCTCTGCAGCTCTGCTTTGGGACACAGCAGGCACTCGCAGTGAGCCCCTTCAGGGCTCAGCTCAGTGAGGGGCTGCAAGTGGCCCATGGGGGTTCTACAGGACACTTTGTTCACCGTGGCCCCCACGCCAGGTGGCCAGATTCCACTGGATTTTTGTCCACGTGGGTTTTTTCCCCAGGGCGTTGCAGTGACACCGGTACAGCGAGGATGCGGACGAGAGATGCAGGCGGATTCAGCATGTCGACTCTGAACCATGTGCTGCCTCTGCAGCCAATCACAGCGCTGCTGCGGTTCAGTCGGCAAACCCCGCCAGTTCCAGGGACGCCGGCGCAGTGAGCAAAACTGCCCTGGCTCGGGAGACTGTCTGGGCTACGACCATCTTGCGGCTCGTTGGGATGGAGAGTCACTCGGGCAGCCCCCCACTAGCCTAGGTTGCCCCTCTCCCTGTTAACAGGCAACAACATCACTTGCTTTTTATCAGACCTTAGCTAAGGCCAGAGGAAGCCGGGTTATTTGGGCTTTTTGCATAATCTGGCCACTTATTTACAGCACTTGGCAGCCAATTAACTGGGGTTTATTTCTATTCGAGGACTTCAGCCCCATCTGTAAACACTGGTGTTTCGGGGGGTCACTCCCAGCATCACGCAGCTCTTCTTTCTCATGAGCTCGGTCTTTCTGGTCCCGTGTGCTTTGCGCCCGTCGCTCCTGCCGCCATCCTAACGCTACCGAAAACCGGAGTTCACCCTCGTCTGGAAGCCTCTCTGGCTACGGCCAGCTGGTGCACCACGCGCCAGCCAGCTCCCATGGGGGTCCTCTCCGGCATCCAGCTGGGATGGGCCATGGAGTCTGAACTGCCCATGTCCCAGCTGGCCCTTGAGTGGGGCACCGTGGGGAGCAGCTGCTTGGCTGGCTGGCTGTGCTGCACTGATCCCGGAATGGGGCGGGGGTCCCGGGCTCCAAGCTGCGCAGCAGATGGATAAGTAGATGCCCGGGGGGGCAAGCTCTCATGGTGGCC
>JANRFK010001605.1:6781061-6797249 GCA_030068395.1 Apalone spinifera | reverse complement strand
ACCCCACCCCAAAAAATAGCAGCAAAACTTGTTGAGCAAAAAAAAAGGAACTGAGCAGGGCAGCAAAATTTGATGGGGGGGAGGCTGGCTTGCCTCGCATCCCCCCCTGGAATTTCTTCATGCCCCCCAGTTTGGGAACCCATGGTTTAGAAGGAGGCCCCTTTGTCCCCCTCCCAGGGACAGTCCCCTCCTTCACGGCCTGCCTTACGCTGTGCTGTACACCCTGACACAGCAGCTGGGGGTGCCATGCGGTGCCAGCTGCTCCGGGCAGAGTGCAGGGAGCTGTATGAGGCAGCGTGTGTGTGTCTGGCTGCACGGCCCGGGCTGCTCCATTGCTTTTGGCATGAGGCCACGGGGAGGGAGCTCTGGTGAAGTCGTTCTCTGGCCGGGTTCCCACACTCAGCAGCTGGAGGGAGAAGGGACTATCCTTCCCGCTGCCAGCCACCAGCCCACATCCTGGAGACCAAGTCAGCTGGGTATGAGCATGCCAGCCACGCGCTGGCGAGCCCCGGCACCACAGCTGCGCTGAGCTGTCCGCTCCGGTCCCAGAGGGCTCTTCCCACAGCAGCGGCTGTGATTCGCCCTGCAAAAAACACCCCCGAGGAACTAACTGCTTGGGGGGGCCACCTCGAACCCTTCCCAGGAAGGAGGAAGCGGAGGTTGGCTTCTGAGGCCAAAGAAAAAGGAAACAGAGCTAGAATAGCCAGGTCGAGGCAGATGTGGCTACACAAAGTGATCTTGATGCAGGAGCTAGCACTCAGCGGAGCAGCAGTGTTTCCTGTTAGCTGTGCACTTGGGCAGCCACCCAGGAGAGATTTAGGTGCCGCCCAGATCATTAGAAGAGCGCCCACAGCTGGCAGCATGTGCGCCTTCCAGTGGTGCACAACTGTGCATGCCTTGGTGCACCTAACAAAATGTATTCCGCACCTGTTTGGAAAAAATGAGAGGGAACACTGCTGGGCAGCACAGAGATTATGCAAGTAGAATTAAACTAGCCTGCGTGTTAGCCAGATCCTGGCAGCCTAGATGTGGCTGGATGCTCAGTCATTGGCACCCAGAGAAGATTATCTCCAGACTGGAAAAGTTCCACAGCACTTCCAGCATTTAGCTAAAGTCTCTGCCCCTGCATGATGCCCGTGTCCCCCCCACGGCGTAGCTTCATACTGTGAAGTGGTATTTTCTGTGGGTTGAAACAGCAAGAGAAACCCCCCTGCACATCCTGTGTAACCCCCTGGCAATTCTGCACCATCCTGCACTCTCAGGGTGCTTCAGATGAAATCGTGACGTGGATCAACGAGAGAAAAGATGGCCTTGTGGTAAAGGCCTTGGGGGTCAAATCTTAGCTCTAGAATCTGCTTATTTTGAGGAGTCAACAGTCGTATATTCTGGTTTTTAAAAGCTTGCCAGGGTGACTGGAGAGCTGGCAGGACCGTGACATCATGCGATTGTTTCAGTTTGAGTCAGTGTGTGGCCACATATTTTGGAATGAAAGTGACTAAAATTAATCTAACTAAGGATCTAAGTGCAGGGTTTGCTCTGATCTCACCAAATCGGAATGAAAACGGTGAAGCAGATGCATTTGCCTAGAGTGGATGGCATTATGTCAATTTCAAAGTGTTTACATCCGGTTTGTCCATTTCAACATTTATCAGAACAGCTTTAAATGGACACAATACATTTAAACCGGCAGCCAATATAAACTCTTTAAATCTGATATAACTGTATTCCTGGTTGGGGTTTGCACCAATTTGTCTGTGGTTATTCCAATTTACAGTAGTGAAATTGCTAGAGACATTTGTCCATGGAGACCAGGTTTTAGGCTGGATGCAAACTGATGTGAGCTAAATCAACATTAACCCTTTTCATCCCAAAACAAAAGAATCCATCCATAGGCTTGCTCCACAATAACAAAATCAGGTGCAATGCACAGCATTATTTTGGGGCAAATGTGGCTGTAAATCATTGTCAAACCATTAAAAAAGCATTTGAAATATAGATAACAGCCTGACAGGATGCCCTTTGTCACAAGACCTTGCTTCCATTAACATAATTATCCCTGCCAGTGGTACCTACACAGTCCCATTCCCACAGTATCTCAGCGCCTCACAGTCTTTTGTTAATTTCTCTTCACACAGCCTGTCAGGTAGGGCCGGGCCGTTATTTCCACAATACAAACTAAGGCATGGACAGAGGTGCAGTTTCTGGCTGATCATGGGACCCCCACATGCATTTCCCATAGCTGATGTTAACCATCAGGGCGTAGACAGGGACAATCAAAACTGTCTCAGGTCAGGTCTACAGTAGTGAACATAAGAACATAAGAACATAAGAATGGCCGTACCGGGTCAGACCAAAGGTCCATCTAGCCCAGTATCCTGTCTGCCGACAGTGGCCAGTGCCAGGTGCCGAAACCTTCTTAGAGGTTGGGTTAAAACCCGGTTGAGATTGATAGGCGTGAATTCACCTGGCACTTAACACAGGTGTAAACGTAAGCCCCATTGAAGACAAAAGGGCTACATCTACACTGCAAGCTATTTGTGCAAGAACTGTTTTGCGGAAGAGTTCTTGTGCAAAAGGTCTTCCACAAGAGCGTGTCCACACGGCCATGTGCTTTTGCACAAGAGATGTGCTTTTGTGCAAGAGCATCCATGGCAGTGTGGACGCTCTCTTGCGCAAGAAAGCTCTGATCGACATTTTAGCCATAGGGGTTTCTTGCGCAAGAAATTCCTGTTGCCTGTCTACACTGCCTTCTTGTGGAAGAGCTCTTGCACAAGAGGGCTTATTCTTTGTGGGGAGAGGAATAACTCTTCCGGAAGAAGCCCTGTTTTCCAACGCTGTACTTGTGTAAATTTACTTGTGCAACGCTGTACTTGTGTAAATTTACTTGTGCAAGAATGCGCGTGCAATGTAGACGCTCTGCAAGTTTTTGCGCAAGAACAGCTGTTTTTGCACAAAACCCCTGCAGTGTAGACGTAGCCCTGATGTGTTTGAAAGGCCCCATGAGCTTTTGGACTGAGTATTGTTTTGGGCAGCCAAGTGAACCTACAGATGACAAGATCACAGACAAGCACAAAAGGAGAGGCAGCGGGCAAGGAGAAAGCCAAGCAGGAGACCTTGTGACCAGGAAAAAGCCAGAGAGCAAGTGAACTCTGGGATTGGTGTTGATAAAGAAGCGTTGTGGGCGCAGAAGTCCCAGACATAAGACACGGCTGCTTTTCTTTGTGTATGCGGCGGTGTTGTCGTGGGGTTGGGCCTGGGATTTTGGAGGTGGGGGAGGTAATATATTGTATTGGGCACGTTTCTCTCTCCCACCAACAGAAGCTGGTCCAGTAAAAGATCTTGCCTCCCCCACCTTGTTGCTTTTGGGTTGGGTTCTTTCTGCATTCTGAGACACAGGCCATCATATCGAAACAAGATTGCAGCAGAGAAACCACCCTGCTCCCTCTGCTCCCAGCTGGAGGGTCCAGCTGGGAACCCTGAACTTCTGACTAGCAGCTCTGGTCATTATGGGGCACCTCTGGCATCCTCCTCACAGCGGAGACACAGCTTCTACAAGCAAAACAAGTGCTTTGGCCAGTGTGGCTGATACCAGCCAAACAAGCTGTGCCAGCAAAAGGATTTCCATGCTCGTATAACCGCGTCTGCGCTCGCATTTGGGCTGGCATAGAAGCGTCAGGGCAGGCTGGGGCAATCACACTCCGCACTGACACTGTTCAAAACCTGCAGGGTAGGCCCGTCCTGAACGCAACATTTCAATGCGGCCTCCGATGTGGCTAAAACTGTTTTGTTTTTTGTCTTCCTCATGCCATGCGTTTAAATCTCAGAGACTCCGGCAGAGGCAGACAGGGGGGTTATTTCTGGGTTCTGCTCTGCGCAGACTGGGACAAAGCAGAGACAGGAGCACAGGCACTTGCCTTTACTTCTTTCTTGGTTTGCTGTCAGCTGGGATGTGCCCACGAGGACGTGTTTAGTGTTTGGCGGCAGAGAAACATACCAGGCCGGAAGCTACACTAAAACACAGCCTCCGGGAAAGTGGGTGGAAATCTGCCCGGCTAGCCTGCATGCTGATGGACGGGAACAGCCCCGCCAGTCTCCCGAGTCCCTCATTTCTTTTTAATGGGGTGTTGACTTCAAAGCCCAGGGGTGACTATTTAAATGCTGCTAAGGCCACTGAAGCAAAAGGCCCAGCTGGAGTGATTGCAATGTAATTGCGAGGGGCCAGCTGTGTGCATTTGACTGGGAGGAGCTGTGTGAGCGGCTTCCCCCTTCCATCCCACCCTCATGCTGTCACGCAGGCAGCTGGCCTGTGAAAGTATCAAGCAAACAAGACAGGTCTTTTTCTTCTCTTTAAATAGCCCTTCGGTGCTTTTGTGTGGGCTGGCAGGTGTGCTGAGGTCCCGGTTCCCCGGGAACATCTATTACAGCTGCAAGAGCGCATACCCATCCCCAGAGAGCAGTGGGGTGAGCTGGCGGGGCAGAAACCCCCGGCCATCTGTGGCTAGGACATCCAGGCAACCTTTGAACAAGTGCCCCCCCCCCCCCCCTGACTAAGGCTGATTAGTTTAGGCAGCCCAGGTGGTTAAACTGGGACTCCTTTGTGCGTGGAGGGTTTCAGTTCTTGGTTGGCTCATTTCTCAGGCCTTGTCTATGCCGGGCAGTTGTACTGTTGTGACTGTGTCAATACAGTTCAAACAGGATTTGCTTCCCCAGCACAAATGCAGTTCTGTCCTTATGGAGGTGGTACAAGAAGGGGAATACGTCATACCAGTGCAAGGCCTTTTATACAGGGTTGACTCTCTTGATGGGGATGTGGTATATTTTATACCAGTGTTTCTCAACCAGTGGTATGGGAACCCTTAGGGGTACTCCAGAGAAGTCTGGGGTGTACGTCAACACAACTGAAATTTGGAGAAAACGGAATTTTTGGTTTAAGTTTTACAGCGCTTTATTATTTTTGTACTTTTTATACCCAAAAATTTCATCACTTGCCTGGCTATAATTAAGTTGTTTAAATAAATGTGTTGCAATGGTAGGAAAAAAAATGTGCGTGTCTGAAAACTGTAGATACTAGGGGTTCTTACATATTTAAAAAGGGGTACTTTATAAAATAAGGTTGAGAAACACTATTATATACTATATGATAAATATCACCTATCCCTTATGATAGTTATAGTCAGTGTTCCCTGTAAGCCAGGTGCTTGTGCGGCCACTCAGGAGAGATTCCAATGCTGCCCGGCTGCTTGGCAGAGCACCCACAGCTAGGCTTGTGTTTCTCCAGGTAGTGCACATTAACACATGCCTCAGTGCACCTAGAAAAAGATTATTCTGCACATGGATAGAAAAAATCCACACATGGCTGGAAAAGATTAGCAGGAATGTTCGTGTATAAAAATGGTGCGTGCACTCTAAATCAGGATTGCATCCACCGAGCAGTATCTACAGCCTCAAAGTGGTACCCGTGTCACTAAATCAGTTCCCAATCCCACCAGTAGCCTTTGGGGGGTATCTGTGCTTCTGGGCACCAATGGAAGCACACTTAGTAAGAAATCCCTTCCCTCCTGTAACAACCTTCATCTGAATGAGTCAAACCAGTTCGCAGAAGGGAGTTTTGTGGGTGGGGAAACTGAGGCACGGGATGGGCACTGACTTGATAAAAATGGCAGAAACAGTGAGGCTATGTCTACCCTGGCAGCTCCTTGTGCAAATAACTCTTCCAGAAGAGCGCGTCTGCACTGCCATGTGCTTTTGCAAGAGCATCCATGCCACTGTAGACGCTCTCTTCTGCAAGAAAGCTCTGATGGCCATTTTAACCATAGGGGCTTCTTGCGCAAGAAATTCATGTTGCCTGTCTACACTGGCCTCTTGTGGAAGAGCTCTTGCGCAAGAGGGCTTATTCCTCGTGGGGAGAGGAATAACTCTTCCGGAAGAAGCCCTGTTTTACAACGCTACACTGTAAATTTACTTCTGGAAGAACGCTTGTGCAGTGTAGACAGCCGGCAAGTTTTTGCGGAAGAACGACTGTTCTTGCGCAAGAAGCTGCTAGTGTAGCTATAGCCTGAGTGTCAGAATGGAGTCCCGTTGCCCATGCTCCTGCTCTAACCCCTATGTCACGCTGCCACCAGCAAGTGCATTATTAAAAATGAGGCTTGTGTTCTGCTAGATCCTGCTTCCCACTGGCGCCTCTTTGTGTGCCCATCAAGCTAGGGCTGAATGATGCACTTCTATGAGACTTGTGCTCTGCTGCGCCAGGTACGTGCCCCAGAAGCCCGTGGGTTGGCTGTTGCCGGTCGCTGGGCGGCCTCGCTTAAGAGCTGCCGTGATTCCCCGCAGCACCGAGGCTGCCGGAGAGGATGCCTGCAGTGAGGGGTTCACCGTGCGTGGCCATTACACGGAGTGGCATCATTAGCTGTGCCCACGAGGGTCCGGGCGCTTTCCGAATGGAAACGTGGCCCCACCCCGGGCAGCGCACCACGCAAAGACGGGCCGTGCAGGGGAGGGGACGGGAACAGCGTGTCAGCCATGGGGGGGGAGAGTTTGGAGCTATACCAAGTGCCGCTGCCAGCCGGGCACTGTGGCCGTGCAACGCTGGTGCTGTTCTGCTCCCCCAACGCCTGGCACCGCTGCTGCCATCGCAGAACCCGCAGGGCGGCCTGCGTTATTCCTGCGCTGGCGGGGTGGAGAGGCCCTGCTGGGGGCGCGGGCTCTGTGGAGCGACATGCGGTAAGTGCACTCCCGGCCCCACAAGAACTCCGCACCGAAGGCCAGGGGTGGGCAAGATAAGATACCCCCTGGGGGGCCCCCAGGACTCACAGGCAGAGAGCAGGACAGCGTCTGGCCACTCCATCTGCCTCTGTCCGCTGGGGGGCTCCCTCCTCTCTGCTCTGGAGGGGGGGGGGGGTAACAGATCAAGGACATTTAATTTCCAGGGTGCATGTTCTGAATTAGTTTGATCCGTAGTCACTGGCTTGCAATATCCGACTCCCTATTGCTTGGCTCTTGGGCCTTTAGCAAAGTGATGAGCCAGAGCTAACTCGGACACGCTGGTGTCCTGGGGCTTCAGGACCGACCAGCTGGCCGGGTAGCTCGGTGCCTGTCCGGTGGCGAGGACGCTACGTGGCGTGCTCTGGAGATTCTAGGGCTGGCGCGTGCCTGTCGCTCCCTGGACAGAGGGAGCCAGGCCTGCAGAGGCCAGACCGGCAGGGTTTGCGCTGCCAGAGGCTGGTGGAGTCAGGATCTATGCTGGCGGGCACAGACAAGACCATGTTGTGCCAAAGGCAAATGCCTCGCGGGGGCATCAGGGAGAGAGGGACCGCTCAGCCGGCTGCAGGGAGTGCAGTGTGGTCACTAGCTGCAGCCACTAGAGGGCACCGTACTCACCGCCCCTTCCCGCTAGCACGGGCGCTCACCCGCCCAGCGAGTTTTTCCGCGTTCCTGCGGCAAGGTCAGGATGTGGAGGGTGTTCGGCGCTGCCTGCCTGTGTAACCCACACACCTAGTGTGGTCCCATGCAGTGGCACCTGGACCACGGCGACTGATAAGAACAAGAGACCTCTACAGCATGGGCTGAGAGCCCGCTGGCTTTTAGCTCAGAGGGTAGAGGCTCCTATACTCAGCTCTACAGGTCCCAGGTTCAAACCAGCTTGGTGGCAGTTACACCCGCAGACTCAGGGAGCCGGTGCTGCCCCAGCTCCGCAGAGGGTTGTCAATAACACGCACGATTGCTGGCATCTTTCTTGAAGCCCCAGCGCCTGGAGTCTGGTGACCCCATGAGACTGTCCGTTTGCACCGGAAGGGAAACCCTCCCCATCAAGGTTTCCAGCTGTGGGGGGGATGGAGAAAGCTTGAGAAAGGAGCCAGAAAGACAACATCCTCCCCTCAATGTCTCATCCTCCTTTTGAAGCCAATCTCATTTGAGGGGGGACTGGAATGCCTAGGCTGGGCCAACCCGACCCCGCAAGCCGTGGTGTGAGTGACCGAGCGGGGGCGGGGAGGACAGGGATTCCCGGCAAGGCAGCTGGCCCCACACTGTGCTTTTGTAACAGGCTGAGAGTTTCCTTCCCTGGATAGTTTCAAAGGGGCAGGAAAATCCCTGGTTTTTCTATTCTCCTGTAAATGGAACCTGGTTTTGGTAACCGGCTGGGTTCCTCCAGTGACACCCAGGATCCAGCTGACCCCGGGGAGGAGATGGCCCAGACATGTTCAACCCCGTCGGCCCATTAACCAGCCTGGTGAATCATCCACTTCCTGTGTATCTCCCCAGCCTTCTTGCTCACTCTCTCTCTCCCCTGTCTGATTAGTCCCTTTGTTAACAGCCAGCCCCTCTGCCAGCCTGCTGCCCTGAGCCACGGCCTTCCGGCAAGGTCCTGGCCAGGGAGTTCTGTGCCCAGCCCCCAGGGATGGGAGCAGGCCTGAGCCGTGCTCTGCGGTGATTCCCGTTGCCCACTAGCAGGGGGACCCTGCAGAGCCTAATGGAATCTGTCTGGCCCTCCTTGGTCAGAGGCATGAAGCCGGGGATGGTGGGGTGGGGGTGGTCGGCGAAGACCTGTTGTTATCCCACAGCCCGGTCACACCTCTAGTGCCTGGGCTGAGGGGGGCCGCACAGCTGGCAAACCAGCAGGGGTTGTGCCCCGAGGAGCTGGCAAGTAAATACATCTGGGCAGGGCAGCACATGAGCTGGCAGGGACCGGAGGGGCGGACACCAGGCAGCCTCTTCTGTCCCTGTGTTTGTTTTGCATGGGCACTTCAGACTGCAGCCACCAGAGGCATCCAGACAGAGGTGTGGGGCTGCCGGGTGTCCGGTATTCAACCAGACAGTCCGGTTTTGGGGCCCTCTGTCAGTAAAAAAATTCAGAAAATACCGGACATGTGCAATGCCTGACAAAAGCCTGGCGGGGGCGGGGGGAGTGGCTGGCAGGCGGGGCGCGATCGGCGCTGGGAGCCGCTGGTTGCGTGTGATGTAGGAGTGACCCCTTGGGGAGGAGGAGAAGCCCTGTCTGTGCTCCTGAGCGCTGCTCAAGCGCGTTGTGGCGCGGTAGCTGGACTCACTCGTGCTTCGCCGGGACCGTGTGCGGGAATGGCAGTGCCCTGGGATTTGCATGTGCCCGGGTCAGTCCCACTCCCTGCCAGCTGATTCTCTCTCCCCCACCCCCCGCTCGCCTCCAACCCCTCCCGACCAGCCCCACTCCACCCGACCCCCTCCCGGCCAACTCTGCTTCCTGCCAGATGGTCCTCCTCTTCCCGATCTCCCCCAGCCAGCCCCGCTTCCCTCCGGTTGCCCCCCCCCCGATCTCCCTGGCCAGCCCCACTGCCCCCGCCCCCCCGCAGCCCTGCTTCCCGTCCCCGCTCCTCCCAGCCAGCCCCGCTCCCTCTCCCCTCTCCCCAATCAAGTGTGTCCGGTATTTCTTCTGAAGCTAACTGGTAACCCTACAGAGGTGAGGTGGGGGAGGGAGGGATTTTCCCTGGCCAGGTGTGGGAGCAGCACCCCGGACGCCTGAAGGAGACAGCCCACCAGCCACGAATGGCCACAGATCCCGGCAGCACAAGCATATGGGCCAGAATTGCCAGCACGCTGTGCCCCATGGGAAGACCTTGCCACATTCCCACAGCGGGGAGGCAGCTTTTGGGTGCTAAAGTGCTTGCTGGCTGTCCTGATTCAGTGCATCTCCCCGCTGGCCGATGCGTGATCCTGCCCCGTCCATCCTTTCTGGGGCTGTGCTGGTGAGCCGGGCAGACAGGTGGCAGCCCCTGCCTCTAGACAGACCCTCTTCTTCCTTGGATGGCGCTTAGGGTTAGGCGTATCTCCAGATTGAGCCAAGCAGAAAAGTGGGTTCCTGGTGGGTTCAGCGGGGTAATTGGCGAGGGGAGCGAGCAAGCACAAGTGTGTTTCTAGGACTGGGAGCCAGCTCCCGCGGGTACCAAGAAGCACTGCAGAACAGAGGAAGGGTTGCAAAAATCAAGCCCCTGAAGAGCAGCTTCACCAGGGATCTGTAGCTGGAGGATGGAGGCAGCTGAAGATGAGACCTAGTTAGGGCAAAAAATTGTTCTTAGGGCTGAAGAGCCTGTCTGGCAATAATAACCTTGAGTCTTTCTCGACTTGGCCACGGATCTCTTCATTCGATCATGCCTTCCATTATGGGAAGGGAGTTGGGGGCTTGGCAGTCACAGTCCTCTTCCACGCTGTTGAGTGCCACAGCTGTGTTCCATACAGACTCCGTGATGGAGCAATTAAATGCCCTTTTGTTGAGTGATAGCTGAAACTATGGAAAATCACTGCCCAAGGACATCACGTGCTAGCCTGGATAGTGGCTGGACCATATAGTCCAAAGGATTTCCTGGGGAGGTTCTGACTTATGCAGATCCAAGGGGTTGATCTGGTTGTGTGTATGGGTGTGTGAGCAGCACAAACACCATGGAGAACATAGAGAAGGCATACCCCACAAAAAGCCCTAAGCATTTGTAGCATGATCCTGAGAAAAAGCTCGTAGGAAGAGCTTGTGGGTGGGGTGATGGTTGGAAAGAGTCTTGGAACAGTGAGCAAGGAAGCGGTCTCATGGGCTTTGATTCCTTCTGTGTTCGGGGGAACAGGGCTTTATGTACATTCTTTGTAAATTAACAGGGTTGCATCAGAGAAATACCTGACTGCATTCCCATTTTCTCCTCCTAATGGAAACAACATGCAAGACCCCACATTCTGTCTCTTGTTAAAAGGGTAACGATGGATATAAGTCCCAGACTGAGATTTGGACGCCCAATTCGGATGAGTTTGGGTGGGAATTGGACAGCCAACTAACTGCCTGAGGAAATTGAAAATCACCTCCTTCAATCTTTCCTCCAAGCCTTCACCAACCTTCCTGGGACCTGATTTCAAGCTGGGACCCAGCCCAACCCTGAAGTCTGAATGCTGCAGAACTTTGGGGAAGTTGGGAACTGGAGCAGAATCTGAATCCGGATTTTTCAGCTCGCTCCTGTCATCTCTCCAAAGGAATTAATCAAAACCCTGGAGCCGAACTCCGGGGATGTTTGAATTTGTGGCTGATGTAAATTAAAAAAGTATGGCGAGCTGGCCACGAGCCGGAAGAGAGTGGGGAGTAATCATGAGGCACTAGATCGTCTTGTCCCTCTGGTCTAAATGCTTGTGTTACATTGTCCAATTTCTCTGGCATCCTCATGTGAACAATAATCATTAATTGGGCGGTGTGGTCAACTGGGGAGGGAGTTAGGTTGAGAATCAGGAAAGCTGGATTCTATTCCTGACCCTGCCACTGGCCTGCTGCGTGATCTTGGGCAAATCACATTGATGCTTCATGCCTCAGTTTACCTCTAGACTTTATTTTTGTCTATTAGACTGCGGGCAAGTCGAGTTTCTCATTTTGTGGCTGCACAATCCCCAGCAGAGTAGGAGCCTGAGTTTGTTTTGAAGGTTTCTGCGATACAAATAATAATTCATCATCTTTGACATGACTTTGGTTGGCACCTCCTCTGAGTGAAACTAACAAGAGGCCATAAAGAAACCAAAGACCTGTGAGGACACCCGAGGGACGCAGAACCACGAGCCGTGTTGGAAAATGCTGGCTTTATTCTTGCCTTGAGATTTCCTCTTTCTTTCTAGCATTCAGCCCTCTCTCCAGAGTCCTCACTGGGCCAACTCAAATCATTGTTTTTACCCCAGAGGTGAATGTGACTCACGTGTGATAATATCGAGCGGGCTCGAGGGGAGTTTTATGTTTCAAAGGGTCGTGCTAATTAAAGTTAACGATCCATGTTGTGACACTAGCCCTGATGGATCACCCCCAACGACCGGAATCAGAACTCTGCCATGTGCCACATGCCTGAGACAGCTCCCGATGCAAATGTTTCTTATTATCCATTTCGTAAGAACAGCCATGGTGGGGCAGATCAACAATCCATCTAGTCCAGCCTCCTGCGTACTGACGCTGGCCAGTAACAGAGCTTCAGGGGGAGTGTACAACACAGGGGAATTTGGGGGATCTACCTCATCCTCCCCTCCTGGCTTCTGGCAGTTGGAGGCTTAGGGTCACCATGAGCATGGGGTTACGCCTCGGCCCATCTTGGCTAATAGCCACTGAAGGACCTATCCTCCATGAATGTGTCCAGTTCTTTTTTTAAACCTACTTATACTTTGTCACCCTCACAACATCCCGTGGTGATGACCAGGGGGACGGTGTTTAGTGTGATGAAATACTTCCTCTTGTTTATAAGAAACCTGCTGCCTGTTAATTTCATCAGGTGACCTCTGGTTTTTGGAGGGTGGGGAAGAAAATAACACTTCTGTGTGCTCTGCTCGCTTTGTCCATGAGTCTACAAACTCATTCATGAGTTTGTAGACTTCTATCATATCCACCCTCCCTTTACTTCCAGTTCAAAATAATCCAGTTCCCTAGATATGGGGCATTACTAGGTGTTAATGCCCTGAGCCAGGGTCACTGAGGGACTGAGGGGGGAAGCTGTCCCCGGCCCAGCAATTTAAAAGGCTCTGGGTTGTTACCGCAGCAGCAGCTGCAGCTGGAACTCCGGGTTCTTTAAATAACCACCAGAGCCCCCAGCAGCGTGGTCTGGGTGGCACTGGGGGCTGGCTGGGGGAGGCTAGCTCCTAGCCCTGCCCTTCCACCTAAGGTCCTGCCTCTTCTGGGGTCCTAGAATTGAGCTCCCCACATTGCCCAGGGCCCAGCAAAGTCTGTCGCCAGCCCTGCCCCAAGCCCTCACTGCTGCCCATGAAGGGAGGCAGCATCTTGTAGGACCCATCTAGAAACCTGAAGTTTCATGCGTTTAGGGCCTGATCTGGACCCAAACCAGACCTGGATCAGAACCAGACCAGAACCAGAGTGAGTTAGTTTCAAAGGGCTTTGGATCAAGCCCTCGTTCTGGCCTTTCCTCCTCTGCTTCCCACACTTTGTGGAGAAATTGGTCTGTCGAGCCGTGTCAATTTCAGAGAGCTTTAGAAAATCAAAGCACATGAAACCCACCCAAGTGAGCTTCCACATCTCCCTGTGCAACACACAGAGCCAAACCCTGTGCGGCACGAGGCGGATGTTGTAAAAGCTGCCTTGGAATGAAGCTGTAACATGTCTCTACACACACTGTGCCAGCCAGCGCTGGTGTAATAGCTCCAATGGTGCAAGCAACACCGCCCAGCTACAAACTGCACCAGGGCGACTCCCTTCAGCAAGCCATCAGCCGTGTGAACTGTACATGGCCGATAAGCTGGGCGCTTGTGCAGCCACTCAGGAGAGATTCCAGCGCCGCTCAGCTGATTAGCAGAGTGCTCGCATCTAGGTTATTGTTTCTAGGTTATTGTGTCTAGGTTATTGGTGGTGCACATGCATGTGCCTTGGTGCATGTAACAACATTTATTCTGCACATGGGTGGGAAAAAATCCACGTGTGGAGGAAGATTAGAAGGAACGTTGCAAACAGTACAAATAGCACTGCCCTGCGTCAGTCCTGCCCCTCACAGCTCTGCACTGCTTTGTCGCCAACCCCAAATTTTAACAACTGTGAGTCAGGCTCACCCGAAATCCTGAGACTGGCTTTAAAGTCATGAGATTATGTATAAAAAAAAATCACAGATGGGTTATTTGCCTGCTGCTTGTTGAGCCTTTAGGGAGCACTGGGTCACATTCTGTTTTCGCCACAGCCATGATGGTGAGACATGTTAGGACTGAAGCCTGAAATCACCATATCTCCACTGGATTCCAGGAGCTGGGGCTTTAGGGAAAACAATAATTACCATGTGACTCATGACAAAAGCATGGGAGCTGGCAGCACTGCAGGCTGACTTCTGCAGTATCACGCATGCCCTGGGCTGGGCTTTATCAGCATGTCTCAGATGAATGCTTGCAATGTGCATGAGTGTCAGAAGGGGAGCTGTGTTCACCTGTTTCAGCAAAACCAATGAGGAACAGTGTTCTCTGTAAGCTGTGCACTTGGGCGTCCAATTAAGAGAGATTCAGGTGCTGCCCAGCTGATTAGCAGAATGCCCTGCAGCATGTATCTATATTGGTGGTGCACAGCCACGCATGCCTTGGTGCATATAACAAAATTTATTCTGCACATGGACAAAAATGAGAGGGAACATTGACAAGGAGTCCTGTGGCTCCTTAAAGACTAACAAATGTATTAGGGTATAAGCTTTCATGCACTGCAGCCCGCTTGGTCAGATGCAGGAAGTGGAAACTACAGTTTGGCAGCAATTTAAACATACATACAAAGATGGGAGTGTTCCATTACTGCGCAAAGGACCAGTGAGATACTTTAAAAGCCGTCCCGATGGGCCCCATTTCTAATCAGTACAGGGAGAAGCTGAGAGAGGCTGGGAAAATTAATGGTTGTTTTGCAGCGCTGTTTGCGTGCTTGCAACACAGAAAGAACTCCAGAGATCCAGTGCGGATTTGCATTGGTCTGCTGGTGCGCCCCAGAGCCGTGTGGCCTTGAGTCAGCAAAACACTGACTTAAGGAGCAGAGGTTCAAGCATGTGCTTAAACCCATTGCTGAATTTCTCTTCTTCCACAGTGTTTACAAGCTCCATAAAATTGCTGCCGCCACCCATTACAGAAAACCCACACACTGCTCTGGGACAGAACCAGTGTTGGCACCTCCTATGATTTTATTGCACGACTTGCAATAGCTGGTGTTTTGCTTAGAACTCTGGCTCCTGGAGGTGACTGCTTTCTAGCCTTCAGGTAGGGGGGTCACCCACGGTCCCTTATTACAAGGGACATCCCTGGGGGTTTTTCATCTCTGTACAAGATTGGGAGTTACCGAGTGCTGCAAAAAGTATCAAGAAATACTCTTGGTGACTGTAGGTGATACTGATTAGTATCATTAATACAACTTGTGGTGGTGATAATTTAGCCGCCAAACCTATAGCAAGCGTGACCCTAGCATTTCAGCGAAAAGACCAGGCCTGAGCAAGATGTGGGCTGGGAGCCAGATCCGGCCTGCCTAACACTTTGATCTGGCCCCTGGGCTGTATCTGGCCACTTTCTATTTATATCCCGCAGCGTGGGACACCAAATTTCCAGGTGGAGGCTCAGGCAGCAGGATCCTGTTTAAATGGCTCATGGACGCGGTGCTACCCCGGGAGGGGCCGTAGTCAGGAGCCCTTTAAATAGCCACAGCAACCCCAGGCAGCTGCTAGGCAATGCCATAGTAGCAGGGCTGGGAGCCCTTCAATGTGTTTTTACTTCAAAGCCTCCAGCCCCCGACAACTCTAAGGGGAGGCTAGTCCCCAGCCCCACCCCTTCCTCCCCAAATCTCGCCCCTTCTGGGGGTGGAGCCAGCCCATGACCACGGACCAAAATTCATTAAGTGGCCCCCCTGCGAAAATTATTGCCCAGCCCTGGTATAGACCATCACAGTCTTCTGCTTAGCATGCTCTGCATATATGACAGAAGAGGAAGCCACGTGTGCTCTCGCCAGGGAGGGACTGGTGGGGTTCTGGGGGAGGAAGCTCCGCAGAAGTGGGAGCACTGGGGAGATCGATATTCAAAGCAAGGCCTGCTTCTGCCAGCAGTCCCACCTGGGAGTGGCTTCACTGAGCTCAGTGAGATGAGGGACGCTACACGACGAGCAAGTGGTGGCACAGGTGGGCCAAAGAGTGGCCAGACCGGGTCAGCCCCATGGGCCTGGTAGCCCAGTGTCCTGCCTTCTGACAATGGCCAGTGCCAGGTGCCCCAGAGGGAAGGAACACAACAGAGCAATTATGAAATGATCCTTCCTCTGTGAGGCAGGCCCAGCTTTTGGCAGTCAGAGGATGAAGAGCATTTACCACATGGGACGTGTCTCAGATCATCTTGGCTAATTGCCACGGAGGGACCGATTCTCCATGAACTCATCTAATTGTTTCCTGAACCCAGTCATACTTTTGGCCCGCACATCTTCCCCTGGCAAGGAATGCCACGGCTGACAGGACACTGCGGGAAGAAGTGCTTCCTTATGTCTGCTTGAAACCTGCTGCTTTATTCCTTTCTTCGGGAGGCCGCTGGTGGTTGTGTTATGTAAAAAAATAACACCGCTCTGCTGGCTTTCCTCACCCCATTCATAGTTTACAGACTCCCCATCCCCTTAGATTGTTGTGTGTGCGTTCCCCCCATTCATGATTTTACAGTCCCCCTGAGATCCTCTTAGTTTGCCCCCATTCATGATTTTACAGCCCCCCCGAGATCCTCTTA
>JANRFK010001605.1:6761489-6777133 GCA_030068395.1 Apalone spinifera | reverse complement strand
CATGGGGTGGCTTGGGGTCCGGGGAAGCACGACATGGCGTGATGGGGTGGGGGGTGGGGAAACTCCAGTTGGCTCCTCTGGCAGCAGGGAGGGGGCTCAGAGCTCCTGGTGGCCCGGGGCTCCTCTGGGGGAGGGAGGTTCTTGGGATTCCTCCAGCCGAGGCGGGGGTGGGCTCCGGGCTCCTTCGGGCGGGTAGGCTGCTGGTGGTTAGGCTGCACCCACTGCCCATGAGTACACATGGATAGTCTAGTTGGGAGCATGTGTGTGTCTGACACCATGTTGCGGCTCTGTCGCCTGGGAGACCCCAGCGGGCCCTGTCTGCAGTGGATGGAATAAGGCTCAGTGGGCACATCCCACCCGTTGGCCTTGAAGCACTTGACAAAGGAAGGTAGCGGCACCCCCTTGCTCGCCTTCTGGCATGGCTGGTGGAAGCAAATGGCAAAATCCTTCCGCACCCTGACTGGGGGCGGGGGGACGATTCCGGCCTTGGCGCCTACTGTGCGGCCAGTCCGAGGAGCCGCGTTTGCAGGGTTGGGTCTGTGATCGCTACCTGGTGTGAACCAGGAGACGTTGGAGGCCCGTTGGGGTTGTGCGTGTGGCCTGCAAGACGCTCTCCCGACGGTTGCCCATGCGTGGGGTTGCCAAATTCCGCTGGTTTCCGTCCACACGGGTTTTTTTCCTACCGGCATTCAGCTGACGCATGTAAAGTGAGGGTGCGGGCTGATTGCACGCAGCACTGACTGTGAGAGCCGGGCGCTCCCTCGGCAGCCAATCAACGTGCTGCGGCGCTTCAGTCGGCACAGCCTGCGAATTCTAGGGACGCCAGCCCGCTTAGTGAAACTGCCCTATTTCGGGAGCTCGTCTTGGTTGCGACCATCTTGCGGCCCACTGAGCTGGAGGAGGGCCACGCACGCAGCCCACTCGCAAGCTTAGGTTGCCCATCACTGCCCTGGGCAGATTGCTTGGGCAGGACTCTTGTCTTGAGTCGCCGAGGCGTGAGTGAAAGCGAAGCTGCCCTGATGGCCTTTCTAGGGGTGCGGGACTTGGCCGTGGGCCGAGGAGAAACACGCTGGGAGCAGCTCTGAGCTGTGTTCTGATTCTCAACTGACTTCCACTGAGACTTCCCCTCCCTTCACAGCTTGCCTGAAGTCTGGTTTGCGTCTGCTGTAACGGGGCCCAGGGCTTGCCATGCCGGATACGGCTCAGTGCTGTCGTCTGGTGTGGCAGGGAGGGCGGGGATGTGTGGTAATTTGGGTTTGGGTCCTGTGGGATTGCTCGTTAAGCCGTCGCTCTGGCGGGCGCTCTGTGGGTTCACTGGCAGGCGCAAGATGCTGGGGTGGGGGTGTGGTAACACTGGAGGCTTGTAGTGGGGTTAATGCACTAACCTTTCACCCTGGAGACCTGTCTGTTAACAAGTAAATTGCGTTGCCTTTGAATCGGGTCCCGAGAAGTCACCGCACTGTAGCCCACGCGTGAGACCTGGCCTTGGAGTGGCAGGTCGCTCGGACAGCAGTGCCACTGGTGTCCACGGCTCCTTGCTGGCACTCGCACACTCGGCATCTGTGGCTCTCCTCTTCCATCCCTGCCTATCCCCGGCGAGTGCGGGGTTGTCTGACTGTAGGCCTCTACCAGCACCAGATGGACGTTGGGGGGTGGGGAAGGGTGAGCTCCTAATCCGTGCGGTAAAGAGCGTCTCCCGGGAAGTGACAGATCCTGGTTCAGTGTCGGGATGTCAGCGTGTAGCCGACTACACAATTAACCCACAAGCCTGGGCTTATTGGTGAATCCTATCAACAACATGCATTTCTGTATCAGAAGCAGTATGGTGGGGGAGGCGGCTTCCCTCACGGACTGGCGCTCGCCTGCTACACTGCACTGCTGCCTCTGATGCAGAGGCAGCAGTGCGGGATTGCAGGGGGCTCCCCTGGGGTGGGGGCCGGGAGCGCACTGGCTGCCGGCCCTGCCCCCAGGGGCTATTGAATAATTGTGAAAGCACTGAAATTGGATGCGGTTACACGATTTATTAAATGAATCGCTATCTGCCGTCTCTTGTTCAGTAGTCGGAACGATGCTCTTCCCAAAGAAGCTAGCGCTGCCTGGCCCGGTGGCTAAACACTTTTAGCCTCGTCCAAACACAAGTCTCACTCGGACCCCATCCTGGCTAATAGAATTGATGGGCCTAATCTCCATGAATCTATCTAGCTCTTTTTTGAACCCTGTTAAAGTTCTAGCCTTTCACCGCATCCTCTGGCAAGGAGTTCCACAGGGAAGCAAGTAAGTGGGATTGGTCCTGCCTTGCGCAGGACCATGGACTTAATGACCTCCTGAGGTCTCTTCCAGCTCCGATTCTATGATTCTATAAGTGGCTGAATTAGGAGGGTTCTCTGCTTTAACTACTAGGCTGTTTTGCCAGCAGAGAACTCAAGTACGTGAGTTGAGGATGGCCAGCAGAGGATACTCACAAGTGACTCGCAAGCGAGTGACATTCGGTGTCCTCCGCGCCCACTCCCTCAGAGGAAGCATCACCCATCCTCGAGGTTGGGAACAGCACCGCAAAAAGGAAGCTGACGTGCCCAAGGTCAGCTGGTAGACGCTGTAGCTTGTGTCATGGAAGAGAAGGGAGCTTACCACCTCCCCATCACACCTGTTGATCTGCTATGGCCCTTCTTGTTGCCCTAGGTCCTAGCTGTAGCCATGCCTCCCCCCCCCCAAGTCATGAATTACTTTACTCTGACATGCCAGTGGTGCGCCATCACATGGGGATCCGGAGGAAATGACTTGAGCACTAGAGAGATTTTTCTGCTCCCTTGGGGATGTAACCAGTTAAGTGGCGGCCAGGCTGGGCTGGAAGCGCCCCTCCCTCCCCCCCATGCCTGCGGGATCCCAGTTAAGGGGTTAAATGTAACATTTAACTTAGGGATGTTCAATTTCGATTAATCAGCTAATGGAGTAGTTGATGGAATTTCCACCGACTGGTTGATAAGGGGAAGTGCTCACTATCCAGCTGCACCTCTGCCTTTGAAATGTACAAGAGCTGTGGGCAGCTCTTGTACATTTCAACGGCAGAGGTGCAGCAGTTTGAACCCCAGCGAGTGGGGACTGCTTTGGTCCACACTCGCGCCAATTCCCTGCTGCGCCTCTGCCTCCCTTGCCCTTCCGCCTGCGAAGACGGTGTTGGGGGGAGCGGCTTTTAAGCCAGCTTTTCCCCCCTTCTACCTAGATGCCTCTGATAGAGGTAGCAAGGTGGGGGGAACGACTAGTCAAGCCGAGGCTTATTGGTTAGTCGACGAGTCACTTACATCCCTGATTTAACCCGTTAACTGGTGCAAGGGGATTTTGCAGCTTTCTCCTGAAGCTATCTTCCAGATGACTCCAGCAGCAATGGTGCTTCTCGAAAGGCCGGCTGACTGTGGGGAGCTACCTTCTGGGCCTTCTTTTCCCCTTCGGTGGTGACAGATGCAAAGGGTGGGCGTGACGCGGAGATTGCAGCTCATCCCGGTGCACTCACTAGTGCACGAGCTGCGGAAGAGGGGATGCCTTGAGGATGGCGTGACGGCCACTTGTAAGCAAGAGCCTTAGGGGGGACTGTGGTGGAACCGCACTTCGTGCCTCTTCCTCTCCTTCTGATCTTGGAGGTTCGGCGTGATTGTTGTGGTCAGTCACGGATCCCCGGTCGTCCTCTCTCAAAAGAGCCGCGCTCTGAAGCGGCTAGAAACGCAGGGCCTCGCTTTCAAAGACAGGTCGCTTCTGCCTGGGAGAAGGCACCGCCTCCTGCCCAAAGGGAGCGGGCTGGTGGCAGCGGCCCTGTGCCAAGACGCCAGCTCGTCGGCGGTTGGCTGTACAAGTCACCGCAGAGAGCAGGTCGAGAGCGGATCTACTCGGCCGCGGGGAGACGGGCCTTTCCCTGGAAGGCTTTGTATGAAGCCAGGCAAGGCGAGCGGGGGAGGCTCGCTGCAGGCGTGTGGTGATGTGCCACTGACTATTGCTGTAGCATGTGGCGTCGTTCCCGTCGGACTCCCCTTGGGCGTTGCGTTGACGGGTACGGTGCAGGCTGGATCTGCTTGAGCAGGGGTGGCTGGTGAGCTTCGGCAAGCGGCCTCCCGACTTGTAATGCCTTGTCCTGCTGCCAAGGAGTTCTCTGCCGATGTGAGGGGTTGGAATATTCAGCCCTCCTGCTGGTTCTGCCTAATACCTTCCAGCGCCCTAAGGAGATGCCCCAAGTTTCGCAGTGGTGCCCAACCTTCTTTCATTCACTGGGAAAATTTTTGTTGGGGGGGGGGGAACCCCAATTGCTGGGAACATTTTATTGCGGCCCCTTTAATTTAAAGCGCCGGTCCGCTCCCCTGCCACTTCCGTCGCGTGTACGTCAGGCGCCGACCCGGGAAAACAAAATGCCCGCCAGCCTGGATCAAAGCGCTGCGACCCCACCCAGGAAGACAGGTTGCTCACCGCTGAAGTATTGTAACCAAACAAACGCACGTGCCCTCCCCAGTTCCTGTACAGGTGTAGTCAGAGGCCAGGGATCTAATCGAGCTGTCCTGATGTCTGAATTCAGTACCAGCTGCGGTTCCCTCCCCCGGCTGGAGAGAGGGAGTAGCCGTCTGCGTGGCTGAAGGTGAACTCACCCAGCAGGGTCTTTTCAGAAGGGATTGGGTGCCTGCAGGAAAATGGGGACCAGCCAATTTGTTCGCGTCAATGAGGAATTCCGCAGTTGGGAATGAGGCAGCAGGCCCCACCCACTGATTGCTTCCTGGGTGGTTAGTTAGCCCAGGACAGTGATTAAGCTGATATCAGAGTAATTAAACCAGGGTGAGACGTGCAGCAGGATGGCTGTTAAACAGCCGCGCGCCTGCAATACTTCGCTCCCTTAATTGGTCTGCGGAAACCCATCAGAACGGAGAACCCAAACGGAAGGGAAGAGCGCTGAACAGCTGGTGCATGAAATAAAAATAAAGTGTTTGCTGCTGACGGCTGGTAATAAACCAAATCTTCAGCTCCCAGTGGGAAAACCAGGGGAGGCAGTTGGAGAGGCGGGAGCGTACGATTTTGGGAGCCAGGGGAAACATAAAATAGCAGATGGCTAACGTCAGTGTATGTGTGGTAGGGGGTAAGCTGCTAATCTGCTGTGGCTTGTCGCTCGGGGAACGAAAAGGAAGGACTAAATGCATCTGCAGTACATCTTGCTCTCGGCCGAAAGGCAAAAGTTGCCTCCTGACCTGGCAGGTTGATCTGGGAATGCTCTGTGGAGTGATGTCTTAGCTGTTATGGCCAGATATAAATCCCTGAGTGTGTTGCAGTCTCTTGTGCCTCGTTGCAGGTAGGGAAATTAATAACCATTTTATAGATGATATGCACACTAAGTGACTTGCCCAAGGTTGCACAGGAAATCTGTAGCAGACCAAGGAATTGAATCAGGGTCTTCTGGCCAACCATTGTGCCGTTCCCCTGAGGAGGAGTCAGAGAGGCAGCCTCTAGTTAAAAAGGGTATGTAATTCCCTCTATTTCAGCTGGGAGGACCCCTGTGTAGACTTGTGAAATTCTATAGCCCTTGACGTAGGAGACTGGTGAATGTTGCCCTCCATTCACCCCTTGTGATTGTGCAGTGTCTTGTCAGGGACAATGAATTGCCTTGTTTGGAGGACTTGGGAAAGCTGGATTGAATTCCTACTGCTCATGCTGATCTTGGGCACGTCAGTTTCCTTTCTGTGGCGCTGTTCCCTGCCTGGACAGCGGGTGATGCTTCCTCTCTGAGGGAGTGTACGCCGAGGACTGTGAATGCCCCTCGCTGCTTGTGAGTTGCTTGCGGGTGTCCTCTGCTGGCCATCCCAACGCATGGGTCTGAGTTCTCTGCTGGCAAAACAGCCTAGTAGTTAAAGCAGAGAACCCTCCTAGTCCAGCCACTTACTTGCTGTGTGACCTTGGGCATGTCACTTAGCCTTCCTGGTGTACCCCACTTACAGAATGGAGGCCTACATCCCAGAGGGGCGGGGGGCAAACGGGTGGCTGCCAAGCACTGGAGACCCTTGGATGGAAGGTGCCGAGAAAGCTAGAACAGAGGTGGGCGCAGGCTCTGTTCTAGCTCCAAGGAGCCTGAATTCCAGACCGTAGCTTCACACTCGCTGACCCTTCTGGCTTGCTGAGGTCACAGCTCCCGTCCTCTCCTTCCTCCCATGGGCTTAGCACAGCACGGGGTTGGGGGCCATGCATGGTACTGACTCTGTCCTGCTGGAGAGCCACCACTGGCGCTCCAGTTCAGTGCTCTCTGGTCGCTATCTTGCGGGGCGGGATGGAAGATACGTGCATCGCCGGTGCTTGGCTGCTGTGCCCTGCCGCGCTCCCCTTGATACGGTGACCGACATCAGGGCAGATCCCGGCCCTGGTCCCAGGAGAAATGTGGCAGTATTGTATCCAGGGCATCCTCCTGCGAGGTGATGAGGTATCGCTTGGTCCAGGATCTAAAGCCCCTGCTGGCATACAGACCCAGTGCCCAAACCTGGCCTTCGTCGGGCAAGGGCATTGACTTCATCCATAACCTTTCCGCTGACCTGTGCGGGGCTGCGTAAGAATCCCCCCCACGCAGGGAGATCGGTGGGTCTCTAACTGCCGGACTGGGCCCAGCAGCCGCTAGCCAATCGGTACTTGCTGAGTCTGGTCTGTGACAGTGCCCTTATGGGGCCGGGATTTCTGTGTAATTGCGCTGGAGTTGGCGTCAGTGCAGTGCCTTTGGAACAAGGGGGGCTGCTGGCTGCTGGCTGCTTGTTCCTGAGCCGCTGTCAGACTGGCTTTGGGTAAACTCCCACCTGCCTCCCAAGCTGCCTCGTTATTTACAACTTGAATTGTCCTTGGATTCTAAGTCTACAAACCAAGCTGCGTTTCCGCTTCCCCCTCGCTTTGAGCATCCTTTAGTCTCGTCCGCCTCTAACTCCCTGCTCTGTCCTGTTGGAGAAAATACTAGTTGTACTGAAAGGGCCACTTGGAACATCTCCCCCAGAGCCGCCACGAGGAGGCTGGCAGTGAGGAGATGCTAAGTGGACACACGGCTTTGGAGTCTGTGTGTGTAGGATCTTCCCAACAGCACCTTCCAGGCCGTATTGTGACACAACGGCTTGTATCTATACGACAGCTGATGTTGGTGAAATGTGTGTCACTTGTGGTGTGACTGTTGTGCCTCCCTGAGCCATGTAAGTTTCACTGACAGCGCAGTGCACACGTGTGTGTGTGTTAGCCAGAGAGCTGCTGCTGCTTGTGGAGGTGGTTGAGCTCTGTGTGTGTGTGTGTGTGTGTGTGTGTGTGAGAGAGAGAGTGAGGGAGAGCTGCTGCCGCTTGTGGAGGTGGGTGAGCGCTGTGCACAGGAGTGGAGGGTGTGTGTGTGTGTGTGAGCCGTACAGCTGCTGCCGCTTGTGGAAGTGGGTGAGCGCTGTGCACAGGAGTGGAGGGGGTGTGTGTGTGTGTGTGTGAGCCGTACAGCTGCTGCCGCTTGTGGAGGTGGGTGAGTGCTGTGCAAAGGGGTGTGTGTGTGTGTGAGAGAGAGCCATACAGCTGCTGCCACTTGTGGAGGTGGGTGAGGACTGTGCACAGGAGTTTGTGTGTGTGTGTTAGTGTTCGTGTTAGCCGGACAGCTGCTGCTGCCACTTGTGGAGGTGGGTGTGTGGTGCCAGCCAGCTCTCTCCCATCGGCACAGAGCATCTTCACCAGACAGCTGCAGCGGCACAGCATTGTGCACATAGACTGGCCCTAGTCCTGGAGACAGTTGCGCAGCACGGGGGAGAGCCCTCTGCGGGAAGTGCCCAGTGTTAAATGGCCCTGTTGGCGAGATGGGTCGTACCCCTGAGCCTCCGCGGAGGGGGAATGAGCCTCATGCGCCCGGGGTAGGAGGAATGTACCGTCCTGTGCTCTGAGCCTGTAACGGGGGCTCTTGCTGATGCCACTTCCTGGATAACGCCGTTCCGAGCGCTTTCGGTGCCAAAACATCCTGTTTCTCCGTGTGGCAGATGATTGAAGTTCATTGAGTTGCTGAGGGGAGCCCCCCTCGGGCCTGCTGCTCCCCAGCTCTGGTTGCTAGCAAATAGGATGCCCGTGCCCCCCTGCTCGGCCGCGGGGGGCCCCGTGCTGAGGGTGGGAAACGTATTCTCTGGGTGGCCGCCTGGAGCAGCGCGCTGCTTGCCAAGGGGCCGTGAGGGGAGTGTCCGCGGCGGGAGAGCCAAGCTCCGTTCTCCTTCCTGTGCTGAGCTCAGCTTGACCCCAGCCCTTGAGAGGGGGAGCGGGAACTGGCCGCAGGGAGGCTTGTGGGTTGGTCCTGAAAAACCCCCCAACCGCCCTGGTCCTTGGATGGATGGAGGGCGGCTGGGACCGCTCGGGGGAGGCGGGAGGGAGGGAGCAACTGCTCCAGGCTGCTCTTCCAGCCAAGCCTGATTAGTCCGTTCTCCTCTTCCTCCCGTCCACTTCTCCGAGCTCGTGGCCTCCCGGGAGGTGGGAGCCGTGCGAGGAGAGGCCGCAGCTGCACCTGGCGGGCTGCGGGAGCGCTTATTAACTTTCCGGAGGGGAGGCTGTGGCCAGCAAGAGAAGGCCTCTGGCTGTCTCTGAAGCGCTGCTCCTGTAGCTGCTGTTCGGAGCCCTTGCTGCAAAGAACAGGCGGAGGCCGGCGCGAAGGCGAGGCTGGCGCTGGCTGTTGCGTGCAGCCGTTTGAAAGGCTTCACAGACCCTGGGACGCGCAGGGATTGGCCAGCCTCCTTCTCTGCGTCCAGCTCAGTCGCCGCAAGCGGTCTCGAGCCGCGGCTGTTAGATTAGGCTGCTGTTTGCCAAGTGTGGGGCAACTGGACCTGTTGTCCTGACTCTCTCCCTGTCGTGCTGCTGCCGTCTGGGGCAGGGCCCAGCTTCCCCCGCTCTGGACCCTAGGGGTCAATGTTCCCTCTAAGTTTTTCCACCCATGTGTGGAATAAATTGTATGTGCACCGGGGCATGTGCGGATGTGCACCACCAGGAGAAACACATGCTGCTGGCTATGGGTGCTCTGCTAATTATTTGAATCCCTCCTGGCGGCTGCTTTTGGGGAACGCTGCTCTCGGCCCTGATCCTGGGCTGAGTTCTACAGGGCTGGTCAAAGCACAGGTCGCTCTGAGGAGCAGGGAAGACATGGTCGGTCTGTTTTCAGACCACGCCAGGGCTCAAGCTTGCCCAAGGGCTAGGCTGGGGTGTGTGGGTCTTGCCTAGCCCACCTGGGCAATGGGGTAACAGGGCTGCCTGCAGCGGCCCTGTCCCGTAAAAATCGCTTTCAGGGAGTTGCTCGGGGGGATTCGGCCTCCAAGAGCATGAGTCCTTCTCCTTCTCCCGGCTCCTCCCCAGCACTGCAGGGAGGGGTGGGCTGTACGTGGCGAGATCTTGTGGGCCCTGTAAATAAGGATGCGACTGAAGTTGTGCACACACTGCCCACGCCCACAGAGGCTGCACCGGTGGGAGGTTTTGGGTGGGGCCGTGGGTGACCCCCTTTTGGGGCTCACAACAAGTCCGTCTCGCACCGCTGGACTCTGTGATGGGTGACGTTGTCTCGTTTCTCTCGTCTTCCTCCTAGACGGTAGAACATGGGTTCCCCAACCAGCCGAGCTCCCTGGCCTACGACCCCAAGCTGAGAATTATGGCCGTCGGCACCAAATCGGGAGCTGTGAAAGTGTATCCTTTCCTGGACGCGCTCTCTTGGGAGACACCTGAGAAGGGTGGAAGGTAAGGTCGCCTCGGGCCAGCTGCGGTGCGAACTTGCTATTGCCCGTGGGCTGTTTTCCAGCTATCACAAGGCATGGTCTTCTCACGTCCTCTGGCAAGGTGTTCCGCAGGTTGGCTGTGCGCTGTGTGAAGAAAAACGTCCTTTTGTTTGTTTTAAACCTGCTACCTATTATTTTTCATTTGGTGAGCCCTCACCCCCTAGAGGCACTTTCTATTGCCCTGGGAGGTGTTGGGACTGTCCTGCGCCAGGGCTGTATTTCAGCCCAGCTTGCTGCAGCTCCAGGATCTATATGGCAGCTGATCTCAACTCATTAGCTCCCCTGTGGCTTTGAAAATTGGACCTGCAGCTGAGCGCCAGGTGTGTTGGATGGGGAAGTGGGGTTTCTCGGCCCGTGGAACAGCCTCGAGCCTGGGGAGCTGGCTGGCTGCCCTGTCCAGGTGAGCGTGCAAAGTCAGGTTTGTAGTGAGAAGCTTTATTTTTCTTGCCTCTGCAAAATCTCTCTGCCGTGGCTACCCGCGTCCTCTCTGTGCCTGGGCTGAAGGCTGCGGAGCTGGGAGCTGTGGAGGACTCCACGTAGCCCTCCTGGAAGCCTGGTTTGGTGATGTCTTGACTTTTATCAGAGGGGTCGCCGTGTTAGTCTGAATCTGCAAAAGCGGCGAGGGGTCCTGTGGCACCTTATAGACTAACCGAAGTGTTGGAGCAAGTCTTGACTCTTGTAACCCACGGCGAATGGGTGTTCCCTGCTGGGCCTGCCAGTTTGCTCCAACGTGGCTCCTTGTGGGCAGGGGCTGTTTATGCAGCTCTAAAGCGAGGGCACAGTTCTGTTGCCAGGCGAGAGGGGATGGGGCCCGGGTAAGGAGCAGACCCGCTGGAGGCAGGTGGGAGGACAGAGAGAGGTGCGGCGACCTCTCCAGGTGTCTACTTTGGAGGTAGTGGCAGGAGCATGTGCCTGGAGTCTGGGATCTCCTAGCTCTGCCCCCGATCCTGTTTGTGGGTCCTCGCTTGTGCCTCTAGTGCCCCCATGTGCTCCCCAGGGAGGCTGGTGTTTACCTGCCTCCCTGGGCGGTTCCCTGAGCGTGAGTCACCAGGCTCGGGTAGGGGAAGTGATGTCACTGCTCCGTGGTCCAGCCTTGGAGGTTGGGGAGGAGGGCTGCGTGTGCCCCGGATCTGGTGTGTGGGCGGGAGGGCACGCCCACGCCCACGCCCACGCCCTCGCCCTCGCCCTGGCCCTGCATGGGCGTTGCTGCAAATAGCTCTGGCCAAGATTCCAGCCTCAGCAATCAGCTGTCAGGCAAAGCAGTGACTCAGAGTTGATCCTCCCCTGAGCGCGGCTTTTTGGCTTCCAGCAGGGCGGGCGATGTTTCCTCAGTGCCTAGCAACTGGCCTGCTGATAAATAGCAGCTACGGCTGAGGGGGGGAGAGGGGGGGGGCTGAACGGAGGCATCCGGATGGCTGCGGAGCCTTGGCCCAGACAGCCTCTTGGCTTGGCCAAGTGTGGGGACAGTGGGTGAATGACGCAGACTTGCATCTGACACCCACCAGCTCTGCCTAACCCAGCCGTGCTCTCCTCCTGCTAGGCTAGCGTTCCCTCTGCCGGAGGTGCAGCCGGCCCTTGGCTCGCCGGAGACTCCTGTTCCCATCTTAGTCCTCTGAGACAGCTGTGATGTCCTGCTGCCGTTTGCCCGTCCGCCTCCGACTGCGCACTTCGCGCGCGTCTACTTTCTGCTGTGAATAGACAAGCTGAGCCAGGTCCCAAAGGGCAGCCTCATTAGCCGAGGCTCTCGGATCTCCTTAGTGTGGCAAACCAAACCCCTCTGCAGCCCCTCACGTCAAGCATAAGCCTGCCCTGGCTATAGCTTGTCTTGGGGGTGGACGGAAAGCAGCAGGGCTCTCTCCTATCCTGCCCAATCCTGCTAGACCCATCTCTGCTGCAGCTGCAGTGTCTGACGGTGTGTGTTGGATGAACGAGCCGAGTTAAAATCCAAGCGCCTCGTTCCCAATGGGCGGGGAAGGAAACAGCTGAGCTTGCTCCAAATATGGCATGTGATTGTGAACGGAGCCTGCCTCCGCTCTCCGCGGACGTGGTGTCTGTGCTCGCTGTGGAGCGGTGCCCGGGGGAAACGGCCGATCCAGCACTCGGAGCTGGCCTTCCCGGATCCTGCGAGGGGCTCGCAGTAGGGGACAGAATTTGCTCTCGTACGGCTTCCCCTGCCCCCCGCTTGCTTCCAGCTGTCTGCGCGATGCCAGAGAATAGGTGCCAATGGCAAGTTGGGTTGAGCAGCGATGCATGCTGGGGGGAAGGAGCGGACGTGTGTGTTTCTTCCTCCTCCTCCTCCAGTGAACCTTCAGCCTAGGTGTCATTGAAGGAACACACGTTGCAGATTGAGGATGGCAAACTGGAGAGAGGGCTGGGGAGTGCATGGCTGGCAAACACACACAGGGCCAGTTGCTGCCTGGGGTGCCAGGGACTCGGTGTTTAAAGCACCTTGCCTGGTGTTTTTCTGTTTGGTCTTCTACCTCTGCAAACGATCGGGGAAGGAGAACCCAGCCCACCAAGTGGGCCTATAACAGGGGTGGACAAAAGGGCCTCCGCAGGCCGGATCTGGCCCGTGGAGGCCCTGTTGCTCCCCCCAGGCCAATTAGAGGCGGGGGAGCTCCCGAAGCCTTCTCCGCTCTGCCCCAGCCCTGTGCGCTGCGCTTCAAAGTGCCACGAGCTGCTCGCAGGGCAGAGGGAGAGCAGAGGAGGCTTCGCGGGCTCCCCTAGGCCAATCAGGGCCTGAGGGCAGGGGAGCTGCATGAAGCTTCCTTCACCCTGCCCCAGCCCTGCAAGGAGCCTGTGGCACTTCAAAGTGCCATGTGCTCCTCACAGGGTGGGAGGAGGCTTCCCACGCTCCCCTGCCCCCAGGCTCTGATCGGCCTGGGGGTTGGGGAGTGTGCCAAGCCTCTTCCAGGGCATGGTTGCCTAGTGGGGGGGGGGGGGCAAAGGGGCTCCCCCACCCCCAGACCAATCATGGTCTGGGGGTGGGGGAGCCCCTTCCCTTCCCGTTTAGGCCCCACCCCTTCCGGAGTAGCCGGGGCTACTTGAAAAATTTTTGAAGTGGCCCCCGGGCAAAAATTATTGCCCACCCCTGGCCTACAGTATAAAATGCTGTTTAACTAGCAAACGGGTTAAACGTTAAGCTTAACCAGTTAACGGATGAAATGAGGCTGGACTGGGGTGGGGTTACAGTGAGATGGGGGTGGGAATAGATACTAAGCTGGGGATCTGGATTCTACATGGCTTGGAAGGACGCGGGAACTGTGGGTTGTTGTGTTCTGCGTATACAGGGCTGGGCGCAGTGCGGCGCTCGTCCACGCTGCAGGGATACACACGGGTTTCTGCCGGGGGGTGCACGTGCCTGTGTCCCATTAGGGCTTGGATTTCTCTTTGCCAAAATCCTACGCGTGCGACCGGAGGAAGCCGCAGTCAGCTCGGTGCTGAGGCCCACCCTGCTCTTGGGTGTCACGAGGGCTCAGACCATACTTCTGGGCATAGAAGCTTCCCCTCCACTCCCAGTTGAGAGAGAAGACTCCTCTCTGGAGGCCAGACGTGGGCTTAACCGCAGCCCATGGCCCATCTGCATGCGATGTCCCAGCGCTTCCCTTTCCGGGATGCTGCTGTGCATTTGTTCTCGGGACCATTGTTTGGAAGCCCCCGGACAGCAGCCTGGTCACTTTCAGGGAATTGGGGTGCAGCCTTACAGGGCCTCTTCTGATTCGGGGCCAGTCAGCTTTTCCCAGCTCACTGGCTGCCCCTGAAGCGAGTGGCTGTTGTGGGCGGGGGGGAAGGGGAGAAATAGGCCTCTAGTGTCCAGGGCATATTGACCCATCGGCTGCACATAGCCACGTGCTCTCAGAAGAGGGGAACTGGCAAGATTCTGCCAGGGTTGGCAGAGAGCATCCTTTGTTGCTTGCTGAGACTCCAGAGGGCTCGCTGGCGGCAGGCCAGGAATCCATTTACCCCAGGGGCTTTGGAGGCCCTGTGCTCCGAGCCCCGCCCTGCGGGAATACCGGGGGTGTTAGTGAGAGATACTGGACAGGACACGGTGAGGAGCTGGCCTGTCCTCGCGGGTGACTCTCCTCTCGGCACCATGGCGGCCGTGTTTGTGCAGCCGCTCTGCCTGGCCGGGGGTTGGAAATCGAAGACCCTCGTTGCTGCGTGCCCGTTCAAGAGGGGCTCCTTTCATGCCGCCTCCTAGCACAAAGCCGGCATTGCTTTCCATTGTGCGCCCGTCCTGAATGCCGGCCCAGCTGCGACGTTGCTGGCCACGCTGCCAGAAGATGGCTCTGCTTGTCCCCGGAGCGGGGAGCTGAGCCGGCGGGCACAACAGACTGTGTGTCTGTGCGCACGCAGGCACGTTGGCACCGGCGCTCCCCTGGCAACTCGCCGGGCCTGTTCCTCCCCCTCCCCCAGTCAGAGAATGGACCCGATCACGCAGATGCCTGTGCAGGGAGAGTTGAGCTCGACAGACTCCGCTTGCCTGGCATGAATTGCTTCTTGCTTGGTGGGGGTGTGAAAGTTCCCTTCCGAAGGGGCTGCCCGGGGCTTGGTCCACATTGGTCAGGGGTGCGTGAGTGACTGGCATGCAAATAGCTGGTCAGCTCCTTGGGGCAGGGATGGTGTCTCTTCTGAGACCTGGTACAAAGGGCCAGACAGGGGCTGGCTCCGTGCCTTTTCCTCTTGCCCCAGCCAGGTCAGGGTTCGCAGCCGCCAAGCTGCTCTGTCCTGCCCAAGGAAAGCCACCTCGCGGCCAGGCTGGGTAGCCTGTATCTGAAGTTACTGCCTTTGACGGGGGTGGCTGGAGCTGCATTCGTATCGGCTGGGCGGATTGTATCCGGCAAGGACTAGCCCTAATTGGATAACCCTGGATGTGAGCCCGTGGAGAACTTAGAGCTAAAGTGAGCAGAGTCCTTGGCTTCCTGTTCCCCTCGCTCCTGATCTCCAAGCCAGGGATGTGACTGTTTTAACTGGCAAGTCTCACTTTTAACGGGTGATGGTTAACTAGCGGAGGCTGCACCCCCTTGTAATCAGTTAACCAATTAAAACAGGATTTTACATCCCTACTCCAAGCTTACGTCTCCCGGGGAGCAAGAGCTCGGTCCAGGAGAGTCCGTGCCTGCTAGCTCAGAGCAGCTGGCCAGAGACAAGCTCACAGCCAGCTGCAGTGCCTGCATGGACTGTTTCTTTAGTGTTAAGCTTGCTGCCTGTCTGTTGAATCAGGGCCCGTGCTCTTGTGTTCTGGGAAGGGGTGGATAACCCCTCCCTATTTGCTTTCTCTACATCTGGCGTGATTGTCTAGACCCTCTAGCCTGTTCCAATTCGGGTATCTCTTCTGAGACCTACATGCAGGATTCAAATGTCCCAAAGATTTGGGTAGTGACGTTATAGTTACCGTCTTATATTCCTACACCGTTCCCCATGTGGTTGGCTTTTTCGACGGCTGCTGCGATTGAGCAGATGTTTTCAGAGAATTATCCACAGTGATTCCAAGATGTTTCTCATGTGGTAACGAGCTAATTTAGGCCACATCCCTTTGTATGTATAACTTAGAGGGGCGGGGAGTCCCCTGTGCATTATTTTGCATTTATCAATGTTGAATTTTATCTATTGCTTTATTGCCCAATCGCCCAGTTCTTTGAGATGCCTTTGTAAACCCCTCGAGGGAGGGTTGCCAGATGTCCAGTTTTTGCCTGGACAGTTCAGTATTTGGGTCCCCCGACCGGTTAGAAAAACCCCAGAAAATACCGGACATGTGAAATGTCCGGTATTTCCTGTTTGTCGGACAGAAGCCTGGCAGGGACAGTTTTCCCCTGCTGCGTCAAGTGGGGGCGGGGGAGTGAGGAGCGCGGGAACATTTAAAGGTGCAACGACTTTTTCTCCCCCCCC
>JANRFK010001605.1:6738222-6753869 GCA_030068395.1 Apalone spinifera | reverse complement strand
TCTCCTCCCTGCAGAGATGCTCGCAAAATGCTGCGGAGAGCTGCATCTATTCAGACTACTGGCTGGCTGATTTCCTCTTTTTCTGCTTGCAACTCTGCAGCCTGCATTTCCGGTCTGGCTTTTCCACACCTTCCTGACCGTAAAGCTTTAGTGTGACAGTTACTCAATATTTCCAAATATTAGATGACAATTTCCAAACTTGCACCATTGCATCCAACAAAGGGAAGTTGTATATTAGACCTAGTCTTGACCAAAAAGAGGAACTGATCGCAGCTCATAGAAGAGAGGAAAACTTGATAGTAACAAGTAGAAATAAAAAGCCAGAAACTGCAGAAAATTGATAAGGGAAGCAAAGAGGCACAAGGAGAAATGAGGCCAGCAGAGATGAGGACAATGAGGAGTTTTTAAAGTATGCTAGGAATAAAACGAGTCCTAACAAAGGTATTAATCAATTACAATGGTAGACTCAATAGTGTAGAAAAGGCAGAAGCGTTCAGTAAATATTTGTTCTCTAGGAGGGCAGAGATGGGGGACAAATGTAGTCATACCATACAACACTCTTTCCTTTCTGTGTTGTTAGTACCTCTGGAAGATGTTCTAGCTGCTATTAAAGATAGACATAATTAAATTGTCAGGTCCAGATCATTTGAGTCCAAGAATGTTCAGAGCTGACTGAGGCATTCACTGGCCCGTTAAGTTTGGGTTTTATTTTTAATGTATTTTGGAGAACCGGGGACGTTTCAGGAGACTGGAAGAAAGCTAATTTTGTGGCAGTGTTTAAAAAGGGTTAACAAGGTGATCTGGATAGTTCCAGGCCTGGCAGCTTGACATGAATTCTGGGTAAGACAAGAAGTGGCTGATGTAGGACTCTATTGATTACCGGCAGATAACTAATTGCAATTAATGTGGATTTATGGAAAATAGCTCCTGTCCATCCAGATTACCAACCAAAGGTGACTCCTTTTGACAAAGGCAATAGTGTCGATGTAATATATTTAGACTTCTGAAAGGCATTTGACTTGGTGCTGCATGACATTTATTAAAGAATGACCTCAAATTAACACAGCCAATTTTTAATCCATTTAAAGTGTGCCGACTGATAGGTATCAGTGTAACTGTAGATGGAGAATGATCATACTTGTGTTTCTAGGAGGGTCCTGCAGGTATTGGTGTTACTTGGCCGTCTCTGTTAAACACTTATCAATGGCCTAGAAGACAACAACATAAAATTATCACTAAGGACCCAACTGATCCCCATTCTGGGGGTGGTAAATGAGGTGGATGCTGAAACAGCCAGCTGGTAAGATAAATGCAAGCGAACTATGCATTTGAATAGGGACAAAAGTAAAGCTATACCTTGAACAAAAAGTGCAGGCTGTGCTTACAGGATGGGGGGAGGTACATCTTCTGGGAAAAGACTCTGCAAAAGGCTTGGGGCCCTGGTGGATAATCAGCTGAACACAGGCTCTCTAGGACACTGGCCAAAAGGCCTAATGTGGTTCTTGGATGCTGAAACTGAGGAATTGAGAGTAGGTGCAGAGTGGTTATTTTATCTTTGTCCCTTGTGCATCCACTGCTGGAATACTGTGTCCCGTTCTGGTGCCCACAAATAATGCATAATGTTAATCAATTGGGGAAGATTCAGAGATGTTCCCTGAAAAACAATTGAAAAACCTGCCTTATAGTGACAGACCCAAGGAGCTCAATCTACTTAGCCTAACAGAGAGCAGGTTAAAGGGTGATTTGATTAGTCTGTGAGTATCCATACGGGGAACAAATATTTAGTAACGGGCTCTTCCGTGGAGCAGAGAATAATCTAACCCCCATCCGTGGCTGGAAGTCGAAGTTAGACAAGTCAGACTGGAACCACGATATCAAATTTGGTCAGTGCGTAAGTTGTCTGTGGAACAACTCACCAAGGTGGTGGTGGGGTCTCCATCACTGGTGGTTTTAAAATCAAGCCCGCATGTCTTTTTGGAGAAGATCTACTCCAGGGATTATTTTGGGGGAGTTCCGTGGCCTGTGGGGGACAAGAGGATGGTGCTGGTCCTTTCTGGCAATAGACCCTGAATTGGACGCTACACTGCAACCTCTGGGAGCTGCTCTAGGAGTTCCCCTGCATGTCCCAGATGGCCACGTGGGCTGCCCCTTAATGCCTGGCTGGCTTGAGAGGGGAGGTTCGTGCTGGGGAGAACCTGCCTGTCGGGGATTGCAATCTCCGCTTTAAATGAGGCTCTGCCAGCACAAGGGGAGCCTGGCCTCCCCCTTGGGCACAAGGTGCGAATGAGGCAGTGCTGAGATGTCCTTGTGCCCGGGATCCTGCTGGTCTCATGCGTCCTTGCCAGGGGTGGGGATTTGTCCCAATTCTGTGTATATCTAGTTAGTGCTGTGATCTCCTGACTGGGGTGGAACGAGTGTACGTTCTTGTGATGCTGTCCTGGGTGTCTCTGGCAACAAAATGGACATGCCAGTCGCTGTTCCCCAAACCCCTGTATCTACAGCTGCTACCCACGGCTCCATGGCGTCACCAAGCCAGGAGATGGAACCGACCGACTTGTCCGTAGGACGCCGGTTCCCGTCTGGCCCTGGCTGCTTGCACTAAAAGCTGGGATGTTTCGTAGAGCAGATTCCAGATGGCGCATGTTTCTACCATTGCAAATCGACCCATGCCTGCAGCACTCGCGTTGCCGGCGGGCTCCTTGTGTGGGACTATCTTGTGGGCAGGAGGCAGAGATCCCTTGTGGGGGGCCGGGCACTTGCCTAGCATTCAGGGGTCTCTTGCCCAAGTCTGGCTCCATCCGTCCCTGAGCGAGAGGAGGGTGGCAGGAAGAGGAGTGGAGTCTGGACTCAGCCCGCTAACCTACCTATAGGACCCTCCTTGCAGCAAGCGTCCAGCCAGGGAACTTCCTGACCTCAGGTGTCCGTCTTCCTTCTGCAACAGCTGTTTGGCTGAGTTAGAAGTTGCTCGGTGCGGCAGGTTAAGGGAATGGGACGTGCTGGAGCTCTGTGCCGCTAACACTCACCTGGGCCCAACCCTCTTGTCAGAATCAAAGCTGCTCTCTGGGCGGCTGATCGGCTTAGAAACCCACATGCAGGGCTGAGCGGAGTTGGGGCATCTGAACACCACCCCTGTCTAGCCCACGTCCTTGGGCTGCTTTCCTGCCCCTCAGTGAAACCAGTTAAAAGCTGGTTCCCCCTGGCACCGTCTCTCTGGTTCAGGAGCAGCAGAGCGGCCCCAGGAGCTAAGTGCACAGCTGCAGCAGGAGTGCTCCCCCTGATCGACTAATTGTGTAGCTGATGGGAATTCCATCGACTACTCGATTAATTAATTGATATTTAACATCAGGAGGGGGCCGGTTTGGCTCCTTCCCCCACAGATCAGTGACAGCCTCCTTTCTAGTGCCCTGTATCGAGATTTCGCTCCTCCTGTTTGCCAGGCAGCATCCGATTCCATGCCGAACAGATCGGCTGCCCTGTTGGTTACAATGGCCAGTGAGTGGTTTGTGTGGCAGGGAGCCTGTGGCTTGCCAGGCGGCTGCTGGGGCAGGGGATGCTAGGAATGCCCCGTGGGCCCGCTGACCGTCTGTGCGCATTTCTTTCCCAGGATGGGCGTGGCAGCCCAGGCCTTGCAGCAGCGCCAGCGGGTGGGGTCCCTGTGTCCCCGGGGTGCTGAGATTTGTTTCTCTTCCAGAGGCAGCGTTTTGGAGCCAGCTTTGTCCTCGCTCCTCCGTGTGTGTGGTCCTGGCGGAGCTGGGCTCTGGGAGCTGGCTAGGCAGAGTCAGCTCTTCACTGACATCCAGTGCAACATCACTAACGCTGAACCTTGGCGCCAGTCGCTTTGCCTTTGGTCCCTGCTTCTAAGTCCCATCTGCAGGGGCCCTGCCCCGCCCCTGGCTGGGAATGACCCTGTTCAGTGATACAAGGGAGTTTCTCTAACTCTATGCAGGCCCAATGGGCAGAATCCAGCCAAGGTTTGGATGCCTCTCCCAGCCGGCTGAGCCTTTGGCCTTGTCCCTCGTGCCAGCCCTGGGGCGTGCTGCTGGCTTGCTCCAGCCTCCATTCTGGCCACATACAAGTGGAGTGCTGGGAGGTGGGGAGGGGGAGGCAGTGTGTTCCCTTTCATTTTTTTTTCCTTCCACGTGTGCAATAAATTTTATGTATACCAAGGCCTGTGCAGATGTGCACCACCAGTAGAGCTGCATGCTGATCCTCTGGGCGGCATTTGAATTTCTCCTGGGTGGCCGCTCCCAGGGAACGCTGGAGTGGGACAACTGTTCCGGACATGCTCCAGCATCGGTGGGTGAGAATCCAGGGCTGCAATGGGAGCGGTGGGGGTGGGGGGGGGCACGTGGCAGGGAGGCTGCAAAACTCTTGTCTTTCTGGCCCAGTGCTGGAGGCGTCATGCTGGCAAGTGAGGTAGGAATCGGTCGCTTTCCTGCTGGGCCTCCATGCCCAGGCTGTGCCATGGAGGGGTCCCGGACTCAGCCAGGCTGCGGGTACAGGAGTTCGCTTGCTCTCCCCTGGGCTTCCTCTTCCTCGCCTGTGGCTTCCGGCGTGTCCCAGTTCTGACCGTGAAGGAGGGTGTCTGTATCAGTATCGGCCTCCAGGCTCGTGAGGGCACTAGCTGCGCTGGTCCTTACAGGCACCTGGTCCCTGGGAAATGGAGCCATGCTGCTTCGCTCTTGCCCTTCCTGTCAGGCGGAGCTCAGGGAGGTACCGGTGGGTCTTGTAGCAGGGTGAACACTGTGAGAAGCAATCTCCGTAACGAGGCCTGTGTGAGCCAACAGGCTTAGCCTCTAGGCTGCCCCAGCAACCTGCCCGGAGCCATCGAGGGCTTCACAACCAACACAAACCTGAGTTCGGTCAGTCTAGGGAGCCCCTTGTCCTCGTCCCCGGAAGTTCTGGATGGCAGGAGGCAGGGAGCGAGGGTGACCCTAGAGCCCAACCTTCAAGGCCGACCAGTCTAGGAGCACCAGAAGCTTGGAGCCGTTCAGTGGTCTCTTGGGCGGCCAGAATCGGTAACGGATCAAAACCTGAATTCTTTGATTCCTGAGCCCCCTCTGGTTGGCGGACCTCGGGGGTGGAAGTGGCTGGGGCCTGGGAAGTCAGGTGTTGTGGACGGGGCTCGCAGTCGCTGCTGGTGGGGCCGGGTCTGGCGTTCGGGTTGTGTGGCTTCCGTCTTTCCCAGGAGGGGAGCAGGCGGGTGCAAAGTCAGGGCCCATGAGAACGAGGACCTCAGGTGGCTGGCGGCTACCTGGGAGGCAGGGTTCGGTTGGTGCATTTTAGTCCTGTCTTCAACTCCAGCTCCCCCTCCGTGGGGCGGAGGCTGCTCTGAGTTGTGTGGGGCTGATGTCTCCAGGCCCCGTAGTTGATCCTACCGCTCATTTGTAGGGTTTGAGCCCAGGCTGGTCCTATGCTGCAAACCCCTTTTAATCTGCCTTCCTGCGACCTGTAGCACAGCTTGGCAGGTCGACTCCGGCGGGGCCTCTGCCGCAGGGGAGCCGGAAGAAAGGACCGATGGGGGGGGAAAAGTTCAGGGTCCTAAAGAGCAGGAGAGCTGCCATTGTCCATGCCTACAGGAGCGCTGCTAACTGCAGACATGCCCAGCCTATCTCATTACCCATCTCCAGCGTGCCGGCCCTTTGGGGAGTTTAATTGGGCACTGAAACGAGTTTGTGCAAGCGACTTAAATTGATCATGTCACCCTCTTGCCTCCCCACGCTCTTGCTGCATTGCAGACGCCACGGCAGCGGCTTTAAAGGATCGGGACAATGGCACAAGGGGGCAGATGGTCCAGGGAATGCGTCCAAATATAGCTCTAACTCCACCCTGCCCCTTCCCTTTTGTTAACTGCAAAGCATGTTTAAGGGGGGGGAGGAAGGGCCAAATCCCTCTCTCCCTGTATAAACCCACATCAGACGGAGCAGCTCTAGTTCGAATCTCGTCTAGGGAAAGTGTCTCCGGTAAAGATTTGACTGGATCTTTCTCCAAGCATTTGGGATCATTAAACTTATTTGGGATAAGTTTCTGTTGTACCTTGGGCGTAGCATCATCCTCTTCAAGGCCAGGGGCTTTCCCATCTTGGCCTCGTGTTCAGCCGAGAGTTCATCTGTATCCCCCCCAAACTTCTAGGGGGACCTCATAACAAAGGGCCCCCCCCCCGAGGTGCCTCCTTTGAGTGAGGAAGGAGCCAGATCCTCCAGCGGCTGCGTCCCCGTTTCAGAGGCGCTGGATTTTCTCGGGCACGTTCCGTTTCCTTGCGTTTTTCTGAAGTTCTTTTTGTTTTTCTGGGGCAGGAAACCAGCGCTGGAGAGTTGCTGAATAAGCATAGCGTGGAGTCGGGAGTGAGAGGAGAGGGTTGCTCTGAGCAACGGGCAAGCAGGCAGCTGGTTGCCTGGTGACCCTCCAGGGAGGGATTCCAGAGCACACAGCTCTGGGAGGCCACAGTGAACCCGAAAGAAAGGAAGGGAGGCGCCAGGAGACATAGGGGAGTACTTACAGGGCGCTCTGCCCTACGGGGGGGGGGGGGGGGGGGGGGGGGGTGGAAATTGCAGGAGAGTGACACACAAGGTGCTCTCTGCTAAAGCCTGCGAGAAATGTCCCTGGAAACAAGTGACCGAAAGGGACATTTTAATGTAGGTTGGGGCGGGGAGGCAGCAAATTCTCTGGGATTGAACTTTAAGCCTCCAGTGGTAACAAAAGCCAGTTTGGCTGCTCGGTAATTGTTTCCCAGGGCAGAGCAATTGCTTGTGTCCCGGTGATCCTCTGGGAACCATGCTGTGGGCTGCTGTTTCCATTAGCCCTTTAGTGAGACTGCAGCATTTGGTAATAACCCAGGGGTATCCTTGCTGCAAACTCTAGGTTCCCTCCATCAGCCTGGTGCTCCTTGTAACAACTCTTGTAGGTACTGGTCTGTTTGTATCTCTGTCACTGAGACCCCCATGCGCTAGGCACTGCACTTCCAGAGAGAGTTCCTGCTCCATAGAACTTGCTGTCTAAATACCCAAGGCCAACTACTACAGGCTGATGGCAGTGAATAGAATACATCTTCCTTCTGCCTACGCAGTCAAGAGCTTCCTTAATCTTGCAGGATTTGACTGGAGGAAGAAAAGGCTGTACTGGTTTGAAAACCGAACCAAAAAAACCTGGTAAACAAAGGGAGGAAAGGGAAAGTTGATAGCTATCAATATCAATCCGTAGCAAGGAATTGTAGAAAATGATTAAGGGATACAAGGAGAAATCTATGATCAGTAGAGTTGAGGACAATAAAGAGGCGTTTTAAAAAGAGAACAAAAAAGAAACCTAGCCACGTCAATTACTAGATGAAAATGGTAGAATTATCAATTAAGCAGAAAAGACAGAAGTGGTCAGTAAACATTTCTGTTCTGTGTTTTCCCCCCAAAAAACATATATGAACAACATCACTTTTAATACTTATTTCCATTCCACTGGTATCTCTGGAGGATGCTAAACACCAGTGATGAAAATTAAAAGCTTCTGAGGGGTAGCAGAGTTGGTCTGTAAATGGAAAAACTTAAACAACAAAGAGTCTAGCAGCACCTTGAAGACTAACAAAACATGTAGATGATATCATGAGCTTTTGTGGGCAGTGTTTCACTTTTGTGCCCATGAAAGCTCATGATACCATCTACATGTTTTGTTAGTCTTGCAGCACCTTAAAGACTATTTGTTGTATAACTTTTTCTATGAAAATTAGACCTTTTTAAATCACCGGGTCCAGATAAAAGGAATCCAAGAGTTTTGGTGTTCTGTCACGCGCTTCTGAGGCCATTAATGGTGACTTTCAGTAAGTGGTGGAACATGGGGAAAACTGGACGAAAGCTCGTGTTGTCAATATTGCAAAAGGGTAAATGGTATGACCCAGCTAATTATAGGTGTCAGTCTGACATCAGTCCTAGCCAAGATAATAGACTGGCTGATACAGAGCTTCCGAAAGACTTAAAGGAGGGTAACGCAAGAAGTGCATGTTAATAGGATCAATTTTCCATTAATTCCAATCACAGATCTCTCCTTTATTACAAGTTTGTTTGATAAAGATAATGATGTTATCTACTTTTTAAGGCATTTGACTTGATACTGGATGATGATTTGATTAAACAACAAGAATGATACAACATGGCAGCTTTTAACCCATTTAAAATGTGGCTAACTGGTAGTGGCATTTTGAGACCTCTACATCGAAAACCATCACTGAATGGTGGTGTTTCCAGAGGGGTCCTGTGGGCATAAGGAAGGGAACAGATGAATAGAGCAACCTGGGTTGCTTGGTATGCATTTTAATCTGGCCAGATGCATCCACCTAGGAACAAAGCATGTGGGTTGTTCTGACCGGATGGGGTAGACTTTTCAACCTGGGAAGCAGTGGTTGAAAGATTTGGGGGACATGATGGATAATCAGCTGAATGTGAGCTCCTGGTGTGGCACTGTGGCAAAAAAGGGGCTAATGCGGCCTTTGGATGTGCAAATGGAAACCTGGAACTGGAACAGGAGCGGATATTTTTATCTCCGTCTTTGGCTCTGGTGTGACTGGGCAGGTCTGGTGCCCGCAAATCAAGAACATTGATGCATTGGAGAAGGTTCAGGGAAGAGCTGTGAGCGTGATGAGGAGGCTAGAAAGCACTTCTTGCAGAGGGAGACTCAAAGAGAAGGTTGGGGGTGACTTGATGGGGAGAAATTTGTCAGTCTAGCAAAGAAAGATGTGAATTTGTAATGCAGGGTGATTAACCACTTGAATGCATTTTCCAGGGATCACAGGCCACTTAAGTCAAGAGGGGCTCAGGCTGGATGATTCTGGGGGTCCCTTCTGGCCTCAGGCTCTATGAAATATTTATTCTAAAACCGGTGGCTCAGCATGACACCTGCCGGGCTAATGGCAAGAGCAGGGTTTGCGTGTCGGGCATCCCAGTTGTATTGTTTGTTTGTTCCAGGCTTGCTTGTCTGTGCCGCTCTCCTGCTGATCCCGGATGGCCCGGGAGAGGACTAAGTGGAAGGGCGCCCTGAGAAAGCCGTCTCCCTCTTTACGGACTGACCTCCTCTCAGATATGTTCAGGGCTTCACCTTAACTATAAAATAACCCTGCCAGTTGCCCCCAGGCAGTGAAGCTGAAAGCTGACGTGGAGGGAGGATTGGCCTTGTGGGGCTGGGCTGTCCAAGTTCCCTTCCCAGTCCTGTTCGAGGCTGCAGTGCAGAATTATTGCTAACCCCATATGCACCTTCCCTTCCTGCTGCTGAGGGTGGATTTTTGCCCTTGCAGCCTGGAAGGACAAATGCGAAGGACAGCGATGGCTCCCAGCCCCACTTCTTGCAGCCTGTTTCGTTCCAGGAGCTGAGGGACTAGTGGAACCCACTGCAAGGCTGGTGGGGTGGTGGCAACAAGCCACCTGGGGCCTTTGGAGGACTGCGAGTCCTGGGATTCCATCACTTAGCCATCAGTAGAAGGGCAGGGGCAGAAGCATCTGCTTGCAACTTCCTCTCTCCCGAAGCGGCACTCCCAGGAGAGCCATTGTGAGCCAGCAGACAGTCTCCCCGCAAGCGTGTCAGTTGTCACCTGCCTGAGACAGGTCGATTTATCCAGGCTCCTCCCAGAGAGCGGGCGGGTCTGTGCCTGGCAGCTGGCACTTGGCTGGGCAGTGGGGGTAAAGGCAGGAAAGGCTGAAATCCCCGTTTATCCAGAGAGCTAGTCCGTCTGGAGGCAGCCCATGCTGCCTTGGCATATCTGGCCTTGCTTCCAGGCTCTGGTGCAGGCTGGGAGCTGGTGGACTCCCCCGAGTTGCCAGCTGCGTGCGCTTCTTCTTGCAGCACCCAGCTGGCTCGTGAACTGCTTGGGGGCGGAGCGTGCAGTGCTGGGGGCCCATGAGCTAATTCTCAGCCTCTTAACCTCTGGCGAGGTGCAGAGACAGCCGGGCGGGGCTTCCCAGGCAGACTGGTGACGCACCTGGATCAGTACAGTTCCCCGGCAGGTAGGCCTTAGAGTGTGGTGGCCGAGTTCCTGTTGCCCATCGTTCCCGGGGTGGTAAAGGAGCTTGCAGCCCCGGACAGCAGAGAGACAGGCTAAGCCACCGTTCTAGCCGATGCAAATTGCTGGGGAGAGAGGTCGTGCGCTTGTGCGTAGCAGCGGGGTTGAGGATGCAAACAGCCGTGCATGTCTGCAGTCAGCCTCACGCATGAACACCGGCCTCTGCAGAGAACTGACCATGGGACGCCCAGCTCTCCAGTGCAGACCTTGGTGGCCCTCCCGCTACAGACGGGGAGTCCTGGGAAGGCCGCAGGACTCGGCAAGAGCTGCCTCTCTAAGGAGCAGAGCTGGGGAAACCAGCTTTGTCTTATGCCCCGGGGTGCCTGGCAAGCTGCCAGTCCCGCTGCTGGCTCTGTTGACATGCGCGATGTTTGGGGCATGACAGTGCTGTCTAGACTCACCCTGCCCGTCTGCAGCCCAGGACGATGGGGGTGGAACTGCCAGCTGGCCAGACGGCACCGCCTGTTGTCTGCAGACCGTGCCCCGAGAACCCCTCCCGCCAGCCTGGCTCCCGGCAAAAGGCTGGCTCTGCGGCATGCCTGCAGAGCGAAGAGAGGTGCCGCAGGCCGCCGGCTCTCGTGTGGGACTTGGCCTGTGCTGGTCTTGCAGGGAGCCGTGCGTGAAGGAGCCAGGAATCGCTGCATTTTCGTCCTGCTGAAAGAATTAGCACCTTCCGCTTCATTGCCATGTCTCGGCTCAATGGGCCGGCTGAGGGGGGGCCTTGGGCTCTGACCTGCGGCTGACCGGTGCCTGACGAGGCAGGCTAAGGGGCTGTTTAATTATGGAGTGGATGGCTGGGCTAAGGCTGCAGCCTTTGGGCTCCCTCACCTCACAGGATGCCAGGGCCCGGGCTCCCCCAAACGTTAATGCCGCAATTCAACTGCGCCTTAGCCTGAGCCCTGTGAGCCAGCGTCTGCCAGCAGGGCCAGGTGTGGAACTGCCGACGGACCCAAGCGTTCTTCCTGAGCAGCGCAGACCTGATGCTGGAGTGGATCCACTGTGGTGGCTTGCACAAGTCTAGTCCTGTGCTGTATCGCACTCCCCAAATCGGGCACGGAAAACACCGGTCCTAGCCCCAGCCCAGTACGGCCGCTGCTGGGTACAGCGCTATAACCAGTCCCTCCCGTGGAGCTCCATGCAGAGGGGTTGCTGGGACGCACCTTCTGTGCATCCTTCAGCCCTGCTGCACTGGGCTGAGGCAGGATTCAGTGCGCCCAGGCTGGACAGGCAGATAATGGTGTGAAACCCTTCATGTAAACCTGGCTGCCCTGTTCAGGTGCTGTGGGAGTGGCTGGCCTTTTGCTAACCAGGTTCAGTGCCCGGCTGTAGAAAGGCAATGCCAGGCCTCTCAAATCGGCTGGTGGGCAGCCAGCATAGGTGTGTGGATACCTTGGTGAACATGATGCCACCAAAATACCGAGACGGTAAAAGCATTTAGTCCCCTGTTCTCAACATGGAGTCTTGCCTGCTGGCGCAGTTGGTTTGGGGGAGGGGAGAATGGGGGGTTGGTACGGGGCTTGCCTGTGTTCTCTCTCTCTCTCTCTCGTGGCCTCCTTGACTCTCAGCCTGCACCAGATACGGCGCTCCAGGAGTGGAGTTCACTGGCTTGCACAAGGAGACTGCCGCCGTCACGCAGATGCACTTTTTGCCTGGTCAGGTACGTTGCTGCTTTCAGGTCTCATGGCTCCCACCTGAATGGGGAGTAGCCCAGGCCCTGCTATCCCCATGGTGCAGGGGTCCGTCCTTTGACGTAGCCAGACTGCTGTCCATTCTCTGACAAGGAAGGGGGCAGGCAATGTCTCCAAGCCCCCCCCGAACTCTCCCTGGCCTGCTAATTCCCCCCTCCCCACACTAGGGCCTCCTGTCCTACACAAACTCTGCCCCTTGGAACAGCTCTGCTGAGCAGGGCCTTAAAGACTTCAGCCGCTGCTGTGGGGAGGGTAGGTGCGGCCAGCAAGCGGATGCAAGTCTGAGCCATTGGGTTGGTGCTTAAAGGTACCTGCACCCAAATCCAGAGCCGTGGGCCGTGCGGCCGTGTCCAGCAGGGTCTCGCCGTGGAGCGGGGGGACCGAACTCCTCATCCTGTGACGTCCTGGGTTTCCTCACACGTCGCGCTCTCTCTCCCAGGGCCGGCTGCTGTCCTTGCTGGATGACAACACCCTGCATCTGTGGGAGATCGACCAGAAGGACGGCTATTCGCACCTGGAGGAGACCCTCAGCTTCACCCTCCCGGGCCGAGCAGGGTTCGACAGTGCTAAGTACTCACTGCTGCCTGCCTCCTTTTGCATGCGTGTCTGGGGAGTCGGGGCTGCGCTGGAGCAGGACAAGACCTGGGGTCTGCTGGGTGCCGAGTGCTTTGTGTGTGCCCGTGGTTTGCTGACCTGGCCCTGTCAGCTCAGGCCCGATGGAGCGGGGCTCTGTGCTGTTTTATGCATCATCCAGACCTCCCGCCCCCAACCTCCTAGAAACGTGGTGTCGACCCGCTAGCTGCTAGTCACGTCCGGCTAATTGGTTGAGTGTGTCTAGTTGGCGAAGGGAGCTGGTTGGATGCCACGGTCCTAGAAGTTCGGCACGAGGGCCCAGTTTTAACCTCCCTCCCTTTGGGGAGCCTCCGGTCAGGATTTCGCCTGCCGGAGTCTTGCTGGTCGTGATGTGTGAACCGGGGCCCCTCAGATCCTGGTGGGGGTTTGCAGAGCTGGACGCCAATAGCTCAACCGCTGCAGTGTAAACAGAGCCAGCTTACCTAGGAGGAAAGCGAGGCAAAACCCACGGACTGTACTTTGCTCATTTTGGGCGCTTTTGCAACATCCCCATGTGAGGGAGGTGTTAAAGCCGCAGTTCGGCACTGGGCCCTGTTGCAAAGCGCTTGATGAAACGCCAGCTGTGAAACTTTTAATCGCTCTGCCTTGTGAGCCTGTCCAAATAGCCCAGATTTTAGTAAAATAGCTTGGACTCGTTGAACTGAATCTAAGGTTGTCTGTTGCCCTGTATGGGCCACTCTGAGGAAACAGCCGACGGGTATTTAAAAGGCCAAACATCCCCGTTTAATTTTATCCATCTGGTTCAATCACTTCTCCTAAGCAGCAGTTTCATTCCTTCTCCCCTCCAGGAATCTCTACCCTGGCTCTGTGGTTTCCAAAGCCTTCCCTTTTGTACACAGCTGTATAGTTCTCCTATCTCTCTGTTGCCATGGGAATGGTCGCATTGGTGGAGAAAATAGACAGAGCCTGCGTGGTTGAGATTAGCTTGGCTCTGCAGACACCTCTGCTTATAAATGGGGAAAGGCAGCATGGCTGAGTAACTGCCGGGGGAACGATCTGAAGTCTGAGTTTCAGCCTTTGCTGGACTCTGCAAATGCATGACTTTCAATTTAAAAAAAAAAAAAACCCTAAAAAACAAACCACAGTCTCCTAAACAAGCAGCAATGATAGCAGGACAGAGCTTGCAAAAGGTCTGCCAGAGTTTATTCTCAAGCCTCTGTGCTGGGGCGAAATTTGGCTGCAGTGTTGCCAGATGCAACAGTTTATGCTTTTTTTTTTTTAAATTATTTAAATCTGCTTGGCCTCGTTTTACTTCAGGGTGGGGAAGGACAATTCCACCCTCGTTCTCGTGGGGATGGGATGGATCTTTTGGGCCAACTAACAGTGTAAATGAAACCTTGAGTTCATTTTACGAGTGCCTCTGTCTACACTTCTTACTCTTCAGTTCTGAATGTAGCCCAAATATGCTCTGTAAAATTTGCTACCAACGGCTCTAGGTAGCTAGCGCCGTTTCCTCTTTCTTTAAAACAAATGGACGCTGTTACGAGTTCAATTTTGCAGCCCCTACTGTTGAGGGAAATGCTTCTGCGATCTTTCTGAAAGACCAGAGAATAAATTTTTTTCCAAACCTCAGTAAACCTCAGCGGCATTTGCTGCCCAAGCCTTGAATTGCTGCACCTGCCCACAATAACCAGCACGGAATTAATGAGTCTCTCTGGGCATTGGATAAAAAAAGAGCAAACATTAAATGACAGAATTTCAAAAATCGTTGAGATGTCTAACTTGTAAAATTACAAGCACGGCAGAGGACTGTGTTCTCTTAAAATCGCCTCCAGCCTGATTTTTCTGAAGTGCTGGATGCCCTGAATTCCAGTTGAAGTTAATGTCAGATGATGCGAATCCTCAGCATCTTTTTGTGAGTAACTTGTGCAGACGCTCTGAGCAAAGAGTTACTGGTTTTGCGCTTACAGTTGCTACCATCGCGTGCTCATGTGCTGCATTTTGAAACTACAGCTGCTCAGCTGAGGAGATCACAGTAATAAAAACGAAGGGGTAAATTCTGCTGTCCCTTGGGCTAGCTTTGGAAGATGCAAGATCCTCTTCCTGTGTAGCAGTCCCCTTAAATGAAGGCTTTGTTCTGGTGCCGTTTGCATCATTGAGAGCAGGCAGGGGCACTATTCATGCTCTGGGTGGAAAGCCCTGTGAAGCAGGAAGAGGGCTGTGGAAACTCGCAGCGCACACAAAGCACGTGAGAGTGGGCGAAGGAGCGCCAGTTGCTTTACATAATGGGATAGTGGCCCTTCTGCACAAATACCTGTCTGTTCCTGTTTACTGCTTGGTACTGCCACAGCCTGCCAGTGCAGCAGCTGGGTTTACAAAGAGACAGCCCTAGGCAATCTTTATTTGGATCTAAGACTTTCGGAAACAATAGGAAGTAGGAGCAGAGGTTAACAGATCACTCACTTAAACAATGAGATGGGTACAAGTGACGTCAGGTACTTAATAGCAGGGAATAGAAATGGGCCCCGCTATTGAAACAGCCATTTGGGAAGCTAATGAGCAGCAGTGGTTAAATTGGAGTGACTGATCTGGGCAGGAGACCTGTCTGTCATTCCGATTTCCCAGGTGATGAGCAGGCTACAAGGTGATGCGGTAGTTCCTGGCTCCAAATCCTCCAGTGAAGAGGGTTTGGGGCTGAAGTGTTGTAATGGGAAACCCAGCTGCTGCGGTGTCAGGTTGAGGAGGACCAGGAGTGGGATCTGCTGGGTTACAAATCCCAGGTCAGAGTAGCTGCTCGCTCCCAATGGACGATGATGGCTGGAAAAGGCACCATCTTAGACTGATGTTAAAGCCCCTCCTGAGTTCTAGGCCTGGCTCGGGGTACGTCCCAGAGCATCTTGTACTGCTTTGGAGCTTGCTCCCTGAGCCGGGGGTCTCATGCGCATGGAATGCCAAATCCCCAATGAACAACTGGGTCAGCCCGGATACTGATGGGGCCCTGGAGGAGCTTGGCTAGAATCGCCTTTTGGCTTCCTTCCATGCTAGGCAGTGCTGCCCCCTGCTGCCTCTGTGTTGGCACTACATCTTTCAGCCCTCATTCACTAGGCCCAGGGCAGCTGTGTCAGTCAGTCCTGCTCTCCTGGTGGGAGAGCAGGAGTCTGCAGGACTGACTGACATGCAGACCGCTGCCCTCGGTTGGAGCAGGTCCTTTTATTACTGGAATCGCTGAATGCTGCTGCTGGGCCTTGAATTCTCCTCTCTCAAAATCCAGCCTGGTGCTAGAAACCTAAATCCCCCTTTAAGAGCCTGATGCCCAAGCAGGACTTGCGTCACTTGAAAGCAAAGATAGG
>JANRFK010001605.1:6672505-6704636 GCA_030068395.1 Apalone spinifera | reverse complement strand
CCCCCCCCCCGCATTGTTAGCAGGAGCAGGGCCTTCTGGGTAATGTCCTCAGCCCCAACGCACTGCATGGTGGGACGGCTGGACCAGGGAATTCGCACCCGTTGCCGGGCTGCCACCAGGGACGATGGAGCTGCCAGCGACGGGCTCAGGCAGGCCGGAGTTGACGGCCCTGCCCTGGCAGACGCGCCCACAGCGCACCCACCGCTTGCCCAGTGCCGGGGACAGCTCCTGAGCGTGGACACGAGCTGCCAACGGCTCGCTGGGAGCGGGACGCCTTCTCCGGCGCATGGCGTCCCTCCAGACCCTCGCGTGCTGCCCAGCCGCAGCCGGAAGGAGGGCCGGAGAGGGGCCGTTCCCCTCAGCCCCGGTCTCTGGCTCACCGGCGAGGTTGGTCAGGCCTTCCAGGCTGGTGGGCAGGTTGCTCTGCGTACGCTGTGTGTTCCTCAGGTGGAGGGTCTGCAGAGCAGTCATCGCGGGCAGCTGCCTTCACGTGGGAGGAAAGGGAAGCCGTGAGGGAAGAGCCACAGCCAGGCCCGGGCCGAGCCCGGCATCCGAAGCTCTGGTTCAAGGGGAAGCAGCACAGGCTTAAAACTGGGCTCAGCCCGGCTCCGCAGGGACACGAGCCCATCCCACACGGGCTCCGGCAGCGTGCGGGGATGGCTCAAGGGTGCCCTGGGCTGAGGGAGCCAGATCCTTCCTAGAGGCCGTGCTGCTGGTCTGGGGCTGAAGCAAGCCAGCAGGACCTGTGCTCACCGCAGCTATAGAGAGAGCAGCAGGGAAGCCAACACAGGCTGCTCGAGGGATCTAGCTGCCTCCTGCATTAGGAAGGCAGGACAAGGGACCCAGTGGCAGTGGGGTGGGTTCTGGAGTGGCCTTGGGGATAGGGCATTGGCCTGGAGAAGGCAGGGTTGTGGGTTTGAGTCCCTGGGAGCGGCCAGACAGCTGCCCCAGCGATGGAGCAGTCTCTAGGGCTGTGGCTGGCCCAAGAAACTGGGCTCACTGAACGACTTCAGGGCTGGAGGCCAAGTCTAAGGCAGGGGAGGGCTGGTGTCAGTGATGTCGCAGGCCCACAGAGGAGGCCGGGTCCCTCACATAAGGGCTCGCTGCAGAAGGGGCCCAGCAGGCTGGGTTCCCGGCTGTTGAGCGGCAAATAAAGCCCCTCGGTTGCCTCCCCAGCCCGGTGCAGCCGCAAACCAGTCAAGACAGCGGGGCCCAGGCCAGAGCAGGCTCTCCCCAGCAAGGTGCAGGAGAGCGGCGCGAAGAGCACCCAGCCCACGGGGCCTCTCTTGAGCCCGGCCCGCCCCAGCACAGCGCCAGCTGCCTCCCCCCAGCGCAGCCTGAGCCCCGCTACCTACCGGAGCTGGGCGTGCAGCAGCGGGTTGTCGTTCAGGATCAAGGTCTGCAGATGCACCAGGCGCCTCATCTGGGGCGGGAGGCTCTCCAGCCGGTTCTCGCTCAGGTCCAGGTACAGCACGTCCGTCAGGTTGATGAACAGCTGGGTGGGGATGGTGTCAATGCTGGGGGAGGGGCGGGAAGACAAAGCAGGGGCTGGTTACCGGACGGGGGAGGGGAGGGGGCGCAGGGCTGGGCGTGGGGTGTTCACAGTTGGTTAAATAGGAAACCGGGTAACCACTGACACGGTCACACGCTGCCGGCTTGGCAACAGAAAGCTTCATCCCGCCAAGCCTGCAGCAATGCCGGCCGAGTGGAACCAGCACCAGGAGCGGTTAGTGGGTTACACTGGACCAGGTGCTCTGAGAGGGGGCGTCGAGGCTGCAATCAGCCAGCAAAGGGGCATGGGCCAGCTGCTCCAGAACATACCCAGGGCCTGGCCAGGATTATACAGGCTGGGTGGCTGCAGCCTCGCAGCTGTGATTGGTGCCACGTGCGGCAGTCTAATTTTCCCCCCCCCACCCATGTGCAGAATAAATTTTGTTCTGTGCACTGAGGCATGCAGAGATGTGCACCACCCATTGACACACCTGCTGCTGGCTGTGGGCACTCTGCCAATCAGCTAGGTGGCACCTGACTCTCTCCTGAGCAGCCGTCCAAGCACTCAGCTTACAGGGAACCCCGGCAGTCCCTGCTCTTCCCCCGGCTGGGTGCAGACACAGGCCCTGGGTCCCCAGGAAGAAACAGCAGAGCGCTCTCCGCTCCCTGCCCAGCGCAACAGGGCAGAGCGAGGGGACCCAGCCTTGTTACCCAGCTCAGCTGATGCACCAGCCTGGCAGCAATGCAAAGGAGGATCCTCCGGGCGTGGACACGATGCAGAGGATTCCCCGGGCTGGGGAGGGAAGGCATTTCCATGGGGGAGCGAGCAGCACGGGACAAGCACGCCTTGCCCAGGAGGCGGAGCAGAGGAGGGCTCCCTGCAGCGGCCGGTTTGGAACCCCACACGCTGGGATCGGCTGCTCTAAGCGCCCCTCATCGCAGATCCCTTCTCTCCACGGCATCAGCCCCAGAGGCTAGGTCTGCCCTAGGTCCAGCTGGTGCACCCAACCCAAGAGCCCCCTGCCCCAGCCTGGGCCGGAACCCCCGATCGGCCGCCCCACCTGTTGTGGCCGAGGTTGAGCACAAGCATGTTCTTGGCATTCTCCAGCTCCCGGGGACACTCCGTGAGCTGGTTGTAGCTCAGGTCCTGGGGGACGGGAAGCAAGAGAGCTGTCAGGGTCAGCCTTCCAGCTGGCACAGAGCGACCCACTCAGCAACAGCCTCCCACAGCCAGAATCAGCCCCCTCCCGCCACCACAAGGATCTTCGGGGCCACGCTGCAGAACGGCCAGGCCCGAGGGCAAACGCATGCCCTGGACAGTGCACTGAGAGCGGGTACCATGATTAACGTTCCCTCTCGTTGTTTCCATGCAGGTGCGGAATAAATTTTGTCATGTGCACCAAAGCATGTGAGAATGTGCACCACCAGCAGAAACCCAAACTCAGCAGTGGGCCAATCAGCGGGGCAGCTCTGGAATCTCTCCTGAGCAGCTGCCCAAGTGCCCAGCTGACAAGGAACACGGCCCAGGACTGCTCCTACCTCTGGGCACATAACCCTGCCCCCCTTCGGTGCCCCTATCCAAAGCCAGGGCGCGGCCTCTAGTCTACACAACCCAGCCGCGGGTTTTGCTACCTGCCGAGCCAGGCGCAAGGACACCACGAACTTTGCCCTTTCCAGTGTAGCAGCAGCCAGAGGCAGCTGTCCTGCGTTGGTTTCCTCTGGGGACGCATCAGCGCCACTCAGAGTCGGGCCCCTTGGGGTTTTGGTGTGTCACACCAAAATGGAGGCTGCTCATTGGACGTTTCCCTTTATTTCTCTGCCAGATCGTGGTGCATACAAGAGACAGGCTAGGAATCCCCAAGGACATTCCTGGGTAGACTAGATCAGCTTTAAAATGAAGACAAATTCCGAGATCAAGTAGGTGATTAGATGCATTACAGTAAAGTGCATTACGGTAACATCCTTAGGCCCTGATTGGAGGCCCAAGTGGGCGTTAGCATAATACGCACACTAATAACCGACAGTCCCTGTCCAGAGGAAGAGCCTTGTCCAAGTCACCAGCCTGTCCCTTTAAAAAGAGGATCCAATAACGAAGCCATCCTAGTGCACACAGCTGGGTTCTTTGGTGAGCACGTGGCTTATCGGCCACAGCCAGGTTTTATCAGTGAGGCGTGGGACTCTCGAACCTGCCGACAAAAGTCATGCTCCGCATTCCCATGGAGAGCCAATGGGAGTTAGGCACTTTTTAAACAGGCTCCCCCTGCAGTAATGGGATGGCGCCTGTACAGCCAGGGAATGTCCAACAGCCAGACTTTGCGACAAGGATACATTTGTAAAGGGCTAATCGGGGAATAACAGTCAAAATTTGCAGAGAGGCAAAGTCAGAAAATCGCTGCTTGAGAACTTAGACTTGGAAGTATAGTCACTTTTGATTATATCGATGTACGAGGCTAGCAATTTGTTTTAACAGTTTCAGAACTAACTTTTTGAATGTCAACATCTACGGTCATTAAATAATTGTCTGACTCAACACCCTCGCTCCATGATTTCATGCATCTGTGATAAATTAAAACCAATATAAATCTAAACAAAGCTTAAAATAAACATTGATTAAGATCCACTGAAACTGTAAATCAAATGCGGGGAGGCCTACAGGTGGTTAAAAGCACATCAGTAGATGGGGTTAGAGATCGTTCTAAGCCACAGTTTATAAGCCACCTTTGTGTGCTATTGGACTTGAACAACTGAGGAACCATTTATAAAACCCCTATTTATCAATCCTGTATAGCACTAAACCACTTACAAATGTGCCCTTAATACAAAGTGTGACAAAGCAATTCAGAAAGATCAGCATAATGCCCATTTCAAAAGGGGCACGGGCACGCAAAGGGACTTGCCAGAGGTTACACAGAAAGTCAGTGGCAGAGGCAGGCACCTCTCTTATGGGTTGATGGAACGTGGGGATTTAGGATTCTTTTCCCCTCCCCACTGAGGCTGTGGGAATCTCTCTGCTTCTTTACTATGGCTGCCCGGAGGGGGTGAGGAGAGCAGGGAGGAGCCTAGAGGGAACAGGCAGCACATACCAGCACCGAGAGGTCATCGAGCTGGAAAATGTCGTCGGGGACACCGGAATTCTTCAGGCTGTTCGCTCGAGCCACAATTGCCTTAAAAGGGGAAGGGAGACAGAGTCAGGGCTCTGGAGCGGTTCACAGCCAGGATCTCTGCATGCCCCTTACTCAGCACCCGGGTCAGAGCAGGGAAGCAACCGACCAGGCAGGAGCAGGAGGAGGGTGAGCAGAGGGCAGCAGCGGGAGGGCGAGGAAGCTGGGCGGGATCAGAGGAGAGAAGCGCAAAGCTCCTGCCTTGTGGGAGGGAAGCCGTGGGTCAGGGGAGGGGGATGGATACCAGCCTGTTCAGCTTCTCAGGGCTACATCCCGCGATCTCCTCCGAGATCATCCAGTGACACCGGGTGTTAGGAGCACCCAGCCTCCCTCCCCAACCAGGGAAGAGGCCCAGGCTGCATCTCCACCAGCTCCAGGAGGGACCACCCGCAAACAGAGGTGTCCAAGCACAACGTGGCCTCCCAGGACGGGTCAGCTGGGGCTGGGCATGGGACCCCTGGATCGAACAGCGTGTGCCAACGCACCTAGGCACTGTAGCACCGCGGCTGCCCAGACAGTTCCCCTGGGCTTCAGCCCACCCCAAGGAAACCACCTACCCCCCCAGCCAGTCCCTCAGCAAGGACTAACAACCCCATTTGGCACATAGGGAAACTGAGGCACGGGGCAGGGAAAGGCTCCGCCCTGCAGCCCCGCCTCAAGGGAGACATCCTGTTTGAGTGAGCGATGGCTGCGGGATCGGGCTCTATGTGACGGGGGGCGCACAGAGTCTGTGGCAAGTGCAGACTCCCAGCCCCCCCGCTCCGATTACGCTCCCCAGCCACACAGCCCTGGAGGCCCCGTAGCCGGGCTCTGCCCGACAGCCACCCAGGGGCCGGCCCCTCGAAGGAGCAGCAGCCAGGAAGCCGGCCAGCTGGGTTACAGCACAGCCAGCGGGTCAGGAAGTTACCCAAGCAGAGCGCAGCGTTTCACCCCATCCGCTTCCCGGGAGGGGCCGGGGAGGAGGAAGGGTTGGGCTCTCAGGGGCTAAGCTCTCCTCCGGGGTGTGCTGCAGAGTGGGGAGGAGAGCGGCAGTGCAGGACGTCTGCGGGCAGGACTAGCCGGTATTTGCAGCCCCGGGCCCAGACTGCAAGGGAGCCAGGGCCGCCCACCCAGGATCCCTCCCACGGTCACACCCGGGGCCGGTCCCTTGCGATCAGTGGGAGAGGGCCAGCGAGGGGCTGGCCGCCGAAGAGGAATCCCTGCGCCTGGGGCAGCAGGACCCGGCGCGGGTCACTCACCCGGAGGCATGGCAGGCCGGAGAGCTCTCCATGGAGCGTGGTGAGGCTGTTGTGGCTCACAGACAGGTGCTCCTGTGTGGAAAGCGAAGAGCAAAGCCCGGTTACCAAACCCAACGGGAAGGGACTGGTTACTATGGACGCCGTGCAGCACCCAACACAGCGGGACACAGCTCTTGGCCCTAAGCCACCCCCCACCCTGTGTTCTGGTGCCTCCGAAGAGCAACAAAAGATCTTCCTGCTTTTGTCACCCCGGCAGAGCTAGAGACCAAACCGTGCTCCGAACACAGGCAGGCGTTTTCACTCGAGCCCCAGCCACGCCGGCTTAGTTTGCCAAAAACCGTGGGTTTGACAGGCCCTAACCTGCCACCGGGCCGGTGGATGCTACAGAAGAGTCCCCAGCGTTTGGCTTTCACCAGTCCCTCGGAAACTGGGATGGATTGTTGAAAACACATTCCCCCTACTGCAACCCGAACATGGCCGCATTCAGCTAGCGCAGCAGGGTGGCCTCATTAGAGCTCAGGTTCGACCAATTCCCCACTACGCCACAAACTTCCTGAGCCGCCGTGGGCCGGCTGCAGGCTCCGTGCCTCAGTTTACCACAGTCCCTGCCCCCAGCCATGTTGCGAGGATTACTATGCTAAAAGCTTGCGAGGGGCTAAGATGAATGCCTCGGCGAGAGACAGGCTGCCTCTGTGACGCTCTTCAAGCCCTGTGGATGGGAAGGGCTATTTAAAACCTAGGCACAGTGGTAGAGAAAGCACATGGGAACCTCAGAAGGACGCGGACTACAAAGTGAATAGACACAGAACACAAATGAAATTGACTTGACCACTTTAGTTTGGTTACAAACAGAAGTGAGAGGGTTGGTGAAGCCATCATTAAAAGCCATTTATAGACTCCTAGAACGGGAAGGGACCTCGAGAGGTCATCAAGTCCAGTCCCCTGCCCTCACGGCAGGACCAAGCACCATCTAGAGTCTAGATCATCCCTGACAGGCGTCTGTCTAACTTGTTCTTAAAAATCTCCAATGATGGAGATTCCACAACCCCCCCTAGACAACTTATTCCAGTGTTTAACCACCCTGACAGCTAGAAAATGTCTCCTAATGTCCAACCTAAACCTCCCTTGCTGCAATTTAAGCCCATTGCCTCTTGCCCGTTATATTCAGCAAAGCTTCCCTCTTGCAGACATCGATGAAAAAACATGCCCCATGTCTGTCATCACTAAGGATGTTTAAATGCGGTTAATTGACTAGTGGAGGGAATGTCCTAGTCCTAGACTAGTCAATAGGCTTTTCCGCATGCCTCCTTTAAAACATACATTTCAAACATGTACATTTCGAAGGAGGAATGCGGAACTCCACGCACAGCCTGGGGCCAGTGGGAAGTCCCGCTGACTCTGAGCTGCACTTGGGGGCCTGCTTTGAAATGCACAAGAATCCGCTGCCTCTTTGAAACGCCCACTCTGCGGCAGTTTCAAAGGGGCAGCCGCCTCCCAGCTGATCCGTGATCCACGGACCCCAGAGCAGGTCCGCTAGCAAGCCCAGAACTGCTGAGTGAGCGACAACAGATCTTCTAAAAAGATGCCCTGTTGGAAATTAAGACTTCAAGTGACAGTGAATCCACCACAGGCCTCTTCTCACAAGACAGGGAAAGGCACGCGGCTGAGAGACAGAGTGTGCAGCGCCCAGCCGCGGGCAACTCCACGCTTGGTTTCATTCCAGCATCCCATGAGCACTCTGGCTAACACGGGCCTTCGCCAAAGTTCCACCTTCAAGCCCCTGGACCAAGTCGTGAGGGCTCAGGAAAACTAAGAAGTGGGTTTGATGCTCCTGGCGTTTCTAGGGGAGAGGGAACGGGATTTAAAGACCCTTTGCAGGTTGCCCTTAGAGAGACAGCGAGAAAGAGAGAACACACGCAGGAATGCACTGCAGAGGGGGGAGGGAGGTAGAGAGAGGGGGAGAGAGAGAGAGAGAACACACACACATGCAGGAATACACTGCAGAGGAGACAATGTGGCATAGCAGGTACAGCACTAGTCCAAACCACAAGGGTTCTATTCCTGGCTGGGCCACTGGCCGACTTGGTGAGCTCACGTAAGTCACATCACCCCCTTGTGCCTCAGTTTCCCCAGCTGAGGAATGGAGAGAACCTTTGCAAAGCTCTTGGGGAAGCATGGATGAAAAGCCATGGAAGAACGAGCTAGTATAATGATTGTAGGGGCAGCTTTCAGGTGGGTCTACCTGCCCCTTTGCTCTCCGTTTGAAGCCTGACGGCGCCGTTTGCTGGCTCTCAACAATTCCATGCGATCATCTGCATTATACGCACCCCCGCCCCAAAGGCAGCTTCCCAAGGAGCGCCCAGCAGCAGAGCGGGCCGGTGGGTTTGGGCACCGCTGGCCTCAGGCCACTCTCACCAGTTTCTGGAGGGAAGAGAGCTCCTCCGGCAGGTAGCACAGGCCGGTCCGGTTCAGCTTCAGCCATCGCAAGCTGGTCATGGACTTCACGTGGTCCGGAAAATAGCCACCCTGAGAGGCAGGAGAGAGAAAGAGCCACGCTGGGCATCTGCTGGGCAGGGAAATGGGTTTCTCATCCAGATGGGACAGTGGGATCCTGTGCTCTTTAACACCCTCCCCACACCGCAGGAGTGAAACCCTCCGCAGCCCCTTTCCCAGGATCCCTGCCAAACGCACCAACGTGACAGGCTGTTCCACCAGCATGGGACTTATTGTAACTAGGGATGTTAGATACCATGTAATTGAATAGTCATGGAACCACATCATTTTAGTGGTCACACAATTATTCGATAGTCCCAGGGGGCGGGGCCGGCAGCCAGTGTGCTCCCAGCCTTACACTGGGGAGCCCCCCGCCGCCCCACACGGCTGCCTCTGTATCAGAGGCAGCAGCGCAGAGCAGCAGCAGACCCTGTGTGCGGGGGTCTGAGCTCGCCACGGACAGAGGCTGTGCCAGCATCCCACGGAGCAGCCTCTGTCTGCAGCAAACCTGGGTCTGCCACGGACAGAGGCTGCTCCGCAGCAGCCTCTCTTGCCCCCCTGCCTCCCACACGCTGCCCTGGGAGCCGATCCTGAGCGGAGCAGTGGTCGGGCAGGCTACGCAAGATTAGGGGGCTGGGAGGCAGCGTGAATCACATGGACTGAGACTCGCGGGCCCCAATTCGCCGAGGCCCAAGCACACGTGTAACTTCATTCACAGGAGTTTGCTCCTCCCACGAGGCTGTTGTGCCCAAGTGTCGGTCACTGCACGATTCCGGCCTTAGCAGGCGTGTTGCTACCTCTGGTGGGAAGGTTTCTAACTAACAGCCCAGCCTGCAGCACCCCATCCAGGGAGAGGAGGGGCAGGCAGACCCACGCGCCTGTAGGAAAAGGCCTTTCTTCCGTGCAAAAAGGTTAACCCAGATTGTGCAACTGCGTTTGAAAGGCCTGTTTAGCAGCTGGTTTCACAACCTTCAGTCACATTGCAAAGATAAACCCTGAGCCACCCCAACCATACCAACACAGGCCCACCGGCATGGGCAGCGCCCAAGGGCTATTACTCGGATCAACTGCCTTCTAGGGCAGCTATGCCAACGCTGGCGTGGGAGGGCTCCAGTGCTGGGGGAGGTTAATTGCAAAGGAAGAACCTGAATTTTAACCTCACAGGAGGGAGCATCTCTGCATGCCCCAGAGCTGCCATCCTGCTCCTCGGACGCGGTGCCTGGCAAGGGCCGGCACAAGCTCATTTATCTGCCTGGCCTGGTTACAGTTTCACACACGGTAGGAGTCAGCGTGAGTGCAGCACACGGACTCAGAGCTCCTCCGTGTCACAGGGAGATTATACAGGCACAAATTGTGGGTCACGTCACAGCGCCGGGCAAAGCTGGCTGAGTCACTTAAGTCACACGCAGACAAGGAAAACCACCATGGCCAAGTGCAAGCGATGGGCACAGGGAAACAGGCTGACCGGAAAGCGTAGCCAAAGGACCACCAGCGTCCAGCAGCACTGTAACCCCCTGGTCAGAGGTTAGGCTGGGGAAATAGATCCCAGGAGGAAAAGCAAGTGAGGGATCAGAGCAGGGAACAATGGCCCCTGGGTTGCATTCCCAATTCTGCCAGCGTGACCTGGGGCAAGTCCTTTCATCTCTCTAGGATGGCTTTTCTACCAGAGACTCACAACCTTTTTCCTTCCGAGGCCTCTTTTCCTAGTGCTATAAAAACTCCATGGCCCAGCTGTGTTAGTTAGCACAACTGTTTTCCCGCATATAAAAGCCAGAGACAGCAAGAAGGGGCCCCGGCCTCACATCTTAGGGGCTCTATGAAGCAAAGTTACTCAGGTTTCAACTTCAGTCCGCGGGTGCCCATAAACTTCAACTCCACCCAGAGTAGCTTCAGCTTTTTGCCTCGGACCCCAGAAAGTCAGCCCCTGCTTGGCAGCCCCCTGAAATCTGTTGGGGTCCCCCAGGCTGCTGATGGAGAAGGACTGATTTACAGAATACTTGCCCCCCCCCCCTCGCAGGGATCACGAGGAGACGCGATTAGTTTCAGTGCGGGGCGCCCTGCGTAAAAATGTTTCAGAGGGGTGGCCGAGTTAGTCTGTAACAGGGAAAACTTAAACAACCATAGTCTGCAGCCATGAGGCCCATACAGAACATCGCGCCCCAGAACCAGGGGCTCTGAAATTGCCCGGCCTCTCTGGCAACCTCCCCAGCTCTCACCACACCAGCTCAGCCCCCTCCCAGCAGGATGTCAGGCCCCACAGTGCAGCCAGGGCTGAGCAACTGTCTAAAATTAGCCAGGCAGGAAACAGGCAGGGCCTAGAGGCTGGGAGCTGCCCAGCCACCTCCCTGTCTGTCGCCCTGCCCTGGGCTTTGCCCGCAGCCCAGCCACAGAATCCAGCCCCTCCTTCCCCCCAGCCCAGGGTAGGGGGGGCCCTGCGGTACCTTGAAGTCATTCCCACTCAGATCGACCCCCCGGATAAAGGGGAGCACCCCGGTGGCAGCCATTGCTCCGCTCCGCAGCAGCTGCAGCCAGCCGGCGGCAGGGCGTGTTGCATTGACACCCAGCCTGCGCACGCTCCAGCCGGGCTGGGCGCTCCCTCTTTTAACCCCTTCCTTGCCAGGAGCGCTGCAAGCCTCCCAGGCTCAGAGGGACCTTTGCTTTTAAACAGGAGGAGAAGTGATCGCAGCTGCCTGTCCAGGGCAGACACCCATTTGGGGGGAGAATCCCCCTTTATTTGGTCCTGGGGGAACCTGCCCCATTCTACCTTCATTGTTGCCTGTGGCTGAGAAGGCTTTTAGGGGGCCCTTCTGGAGCCCCCTGGAACAGTGGGAGGGCGAGAGAATGTTAATACAACCTTACTATTGGGAAGGATACTGGGGCAAACAGCCACTGCTAGGAAAATAACACCCAGCTCTGGCCGACCTCAGAGGACTTTACAAACAAAGTCAGTAGCATAACCCGATTTCACACAAGAGGAAACTGAGGCAAGGGGCTTTCCCAAAGTCAGCCCGCTGGAGCTAGAACACCGGTCTGAAGAACTCCAGTGTAGGTCTCTCATCAACCGTTACAGAGCCTAGGAAGGGGCCTCAGGTTTTAGGGTCTCACCTAGGCATATGTAGCTGGGCCTATTGGCTGTAATGCATTTAATTGTCTGCATTTAATTAAATGCATTACAGTCAATAGGCCCAGCTACATAAGCCTAGGTGAGACCCTAAAAGGGGGGCCCTATGATCCTGTGCTGAGAGGGGGGCCCTGTGATCCAGGCCTGTTCCTGTGTAGACAAGAGGGGACAGGTTATTCATAATAATTAATAAATATTAATTATTAATAAAACAGTGCTGTCTGATTGGGGTCCCCCTCTGTATCTACCCACTATCTCTTGTCTCCTACTCAGATGTTAAGCTTTTGGGAGCTGGCTGGGGCTCTCTTTCGGTTCTGTGTTTGCACAGCACTCAGCCCAGGGGGAGGATCCTGTTCCAGGGTTGGGGCTAGCTACTATTGCCACCTCTGAGCTACCCCAAACCCAGAACATCCGGGAAGATCCTGGGCCCATAAAACTGCACTGAACACGTCTCCCACTCGCAGGGCAGCTCCCTCCAAAAAAGCAAGCGAATGGTAGGAAACCTGCAGGTGACAGCTCTAGGAAGGCCCACAGGATGCAGATGCCTGCCTAAGGATCCCTGTTCCTAGTGGTGACAGGGTAGGGGGTGTCTAGGGTGGATTCTAGCACTGTCCCCGGAGTCTGTCAGCTCGGCCTATGGCCCCTCTGCTACCCGGGTAGGACTAGAGCGAAGCCCCCAACCCCACCACATCAACCCCTGCCTGCTGCTGTCCCGCGGCGCCTTTAAGGCGAAGAGTTGCCGGGCTCCGCCCACGTGTGACGAAGCCGAGGCGAGGGGCGGGGCGCAATTGGCAACCGGAGGCTCTCGTTACATTTCGGAACGTTGGGACAACAGGCGGGCGCTCCTATTGGCCGCCTCGGCCCGACCGAATGTGACTGTCGCCGACGTTCGCTGGGGATCGGCCGCAGGGGAGCCGCTGGTGCAGTAACCGCGGCGCCGGCCGAAGCTTGTTCCAGCCCCCGGGGCCCGGGCCTTGCCGGGACCCGCCTTCCCCCGCCGCAACATGCCCTGACCTAGCGGGGCTCGCTGCTCAAGGTGAGTGCGGCCGCGCCACTCCCGGCATCTGTCGGTGAGTTCCCGGGGCCTCTGGCTTAGTCTGGGGGCAGCCTAACAAGGTGTGCGGATCTACAGCGGGGGCCCAGTGATCCGGGCCCGGAGGAGGGGCGACACAGCTGAGGGGCCTGATCCAGGCTCGGTAGGGGAGGCACAACTTAGGGGGGCCCTGTGATCCAGGCCCGGTGAGGGGAGGCACTGCAGAGAGGGGGGCCCTGTGATCCAGGCCCGGTGAGGGGCGGCACTGCAGAGAGGGGGGCCCTGTGATCCAGGCTTGGTGGGGGAGGCACAGCTGAGAGGGGGGCCCTGTAATCCAGGCTTGGTGGGGGAGGCACTGCAGAGAGGGGGGCCCTGTGATCCAGGCCCGGTGAGGGGCTGCACAGCTGAGAAGGGGCCCCTGTGATCCGGGCCTGGGGGGGAGCACAGCTGGGGCAGCTCTCTGTGATCCAGGCCCCTGTATACGTGCTGTCTTTTGTTTTTTACAGCAAGGGCACGTGTGGGAAGAGCAAAGTCCAGTTCCTCCTCCGTAGCTGCGCAGGTTGGGCCGGTGTCACAAGGTTAGGGTGCAATAGGTGGGGACGGCTTTGCTGTTTCCTGTCCAGCTGGAGAAGGCGGCTGGGCATTTCTGACAGCACGCATCCAATCCCAGCTGAGACCTGGCCTTGAGACCCTTTGGCTCTCTGGCCACGCTATATCTACGGCTATCCATAGGTCATTGTTTGCAGATATGGATACAAATTTGGTATCGAGAACCCTGCTACTTTGCCGTTATTCGCTTTATATCTATGGGTATCCACGGATGTGGGTGCAAATATCTGCAGAGCAGTTTTGCAGATGGGAATATAAATTTGGATCTGTGCTGGGCTCTGTTTATGTTTGAGGGACTAATAGACGAATTTCTACCCTCTAACCCAATTCCCTTGATGAGCCTGTTACATGTTCAGTGCCTTGTTGATTCCTTGATCCAGAGTTTGCCCTGTTGGGCCTATTTCAAACCGTTCCATTATTCACTGGAAAAAACCTGAATGCTTGAACTCACAGACCAGCTCCCAGCACAGCTCCACTTGGCATTCTTGTTCATGAGAGTTGTGTGCGGCTGTACCAGAGCGTCTGCTGGGGCAATAGGTATGCTGCCCAGTAGGGGTGCGAATGGGTAACTGGTTACCTTGTACTTGGGAGCAGCCCGATGTGCACAGAGGGGCTGCTGTAGCCCCATGGAGGGCCCGGGAGCTGGACCAGCCTTCTTACACTTGGGGGTGTTGGCCCTTGCTCAGTGGAGCATGTATTCTGAAACGGGAACTATTGCTGGGAAGTAGATTTTGCTGAGATTGTAGCCCCTAAGAAGCTGTTGAATGCATCTCCTCTGTTCCCATAGTGACATGGTGAAACTGAGTCATACTGGGATAATTACTCATGAGCTGTCTGCCATGTGAGGAAAGGACACAGATGAAGTGTGGGTTTCAAACTCTAGAAGTCTGAGCTGCAGTGTTCACCTAGAGATGTGCACTGTCCCAATGCCGCAGGGGTCTAAGAATTTGGCTGCGGCCCATTTCTGCTGCCAAGCAGCAGTGGGGAAGAATCGCGCCTGGCCTGTGAAGTGACGTGCATGGTGGTCTCTTCTGTGGGCCGTGGGGTGAATAATGCCCAGCAGCTTGGAAAGAAAAGGATTGTAAGTTTGCACTGTTAAACTGAGAGGAGGGATAAGGCTGGGTGGAAGGAAGTAGGACGAGGCAGCTCCTTGATTGCTGGGGCTGTGAGGTGCTCACACCCTTGTTTTGTTCACTGGCTGATGGCAGCAGAATCTCCATGCGAAGGGGTGTGTGAGGTGCCTTTATCTTGAATGGACTTGGAGCTCCTTGAGTTATCTTACACCACGCCCACAGTGCATTTGTATGGGAGTCCCGTTTGATGCTCTAACTCCCTGCTTCCTTTCATCTGCAGCTTCATAACCCACAGGGTTATTTTTCCCATCTTGCAGATGGGGAAACAGAGTCACAGAGGTCACGTGACTTGATCATGGCACGGCAGAGTAACACTAGTGGTCTGGAAGAGAACCTTGGATTCTGAACTCCCAGCCCTCTGCTTGGACTACCAACTTCAGACTGACAAACTTGTCTAGAAACTGAATTCGAGCCCCATCTCAGCCAATTAATTTTCCATCACAAGAGTTAGAAAATCCTGTTGCACTAAATAACCTCCCTTTTTTAGTGTAATTGTCTCTGTCACATTTACAGGGCAGGGTTCAGTAATTTGTGGGGGATACAATGTAGCAGAAGTGTGTGAAATGGAAAACTTCTCAGATCACCAAGTGTTGGTTATTGAGACTGTTCTAACAACTTGAAGGCAGTTCCAGATTGGGGGGAGGACGGCGTGGAGCTAAGTGGGAAGGCCGTGATAAGGAAGACGTGGGGGGAAATGGAGATGCGATTCTGTATAGCCAGGAAGGTAAGTGTGAAGAAACTATCAAAGGACCAATGAGATCTGCTAAGTCTATTCCCTGCTTGGTCTAGATTAGATGAGACATCGCAGCTAATGGACCATCTGCTCCTTCCCCAGGGAGGCTGTTCCACAAATGAGTAGATCGTTTTGGAAGGAAAATTTCCATGCTCTTCAATGTTCCCAAAGGTTCCACCAAGTCACCTTGGACCCCAGGTGCATCACCTTGTGTGTTTCTCTCTCTCTCTGCAGGTGGAGCATGGCTGAGCTGGTTCATAAAAGGGGGAAGAGGCGGGATGACAACGGGCTGGGTGGTGCTGTTGACTTCCTGTTGGCCAATGCCAGACTGGTGCTTGGGGTGGGCGGGGCTGCTGTACTGGCCATCGCAACTCTGGTGGTGAAACGGGTAAGTCTGGGTTCCTCTGGAAGATAAACTAGTGTCCCTTCCGCACTCGTCAAGCTGTGACTTGTGCATGGGTACTTCAGGGATGTAACTAACTTACTTAACAAAAGAGCTAATCTCCCAGGTTGCAAAGGAATAAGACCTTGCAATGCCAAAGCAGCAGACTTTCTGTACATGTCTCTTTCCATGCAGAACTTGGCCCTCCCCCCCACCCCCACCGCAAGCTGGAGGGAAGGGTAGCTCAGTGGTTTGAGCATTGGCCTGCTAAACCCAGAGCTGTGAGCTCAATCCTTGAGGGGCCATTTAGTGATCTGGGGCAAATCTGTCAGGGATGGTAGTTGGTCCTGCCATGAGGGCAGGGGACTAGACTCAATGATGTTGCAAGGTCACTTCTAGTTCTGTGAGATAGGCAGGGCTTGACAAATAATGTCAAGAGCCGGGTTCAGGTGATCTGCACATGCGCAGATCACTGGACAGTGCGGCTGGCAAGCGGGGCTCGCCGCGATTCAGTGAGCCCTGGAGATAGGTTTAGCTCTATATTTAAGCAGCATCTGATCTGGTCCAGTAGAAGCCCTGCATGTGATATCTGCGTGTGGTCAAAGGTTACAAAACCTGGGTGTATTTTTGAGGGGCAGGAGAATTACTACAGGGGAAAGGGAGATAAAGCATCTGGTCTCCATCATTTGCCTCAGCCGTGGACACGAAATGTCCCTGAACTGTGAATGTGATTCAGCTTTTTATTAAAAGAAAAAGAACCTTTTGGCTTTCTAAACAAAACAGGGTGCAAGATTTTCTCATTTAGAACAGACAGGGTGAATTGCTTTGTCAAATAGATTTAAATGACTGATTTCAATTATGTTTTGCATTTGTACTATCTAGTTATGTTCCTAAAGAAAAGTTGAGTCTCATTGCTTGGTTACCGTTTGTTCTTCTGTTGATTTGCAACTAAATCTAGGTGTTGTTTGGTGGTTCTCTTTTACTAACCAGGAGCATACATTGTACCTATACACAATTGCTTCAGTAAATGTGTATCTTAACCTAATTTTTTTTAATGTTAGATGAAGGGGCATGATGCATTCCTTCAGTGGTTCCCAAACTTTTCGGCATCACGCCCCCTTTTTGATTTTTGAGAGACCCTCACGCCCTCCCCCCAAAAAAGCAGCAAAACTTGGGGTGGAATTGACGGGGGGGAGGTGTGGCTGGGTCACCTCGTGCCCCCCCCCCGGAATTTCTTCATGCCCCCCAGTTTGGGAAACCATGCTTTAGTAGAATCATTTTTTTCCCTTGTGACTTGTCAGATCCCAGTTTAGATTCAGTTACACTTGCACAAAATCCGCATTTAAATGTATTAACTGAAACTTCCTTAAATGTGCCAGATGTTAATTTTAAATGCAAAATTTGTAACTCTGTTGAACGAACAAAAGTAGTATTATTTGTAATTAGTGAATTGAATGGATTATTTCTGGCTGTAACCTCCAAGGTTTTAGGTCCTCTCCCACTTAGTTTTCGTCCACAAATGGAAGAGAGAAAACAGGCTCTCCTGGTTTTTTGGCTCCAATTTGCATCTGGTCTTTGTATGAACTAATCATTGAACTGAATGAGTTGAATGAACTTGAAATAAAGAAAATATTTTCTGAGTCTGTGGAAGAGGCTACTGCTGTCAAAAGCAATTTTTCGCTTCCTCAAACTCTGGTTCTAGGGGCTATGCCAGAGATGCCCATCGGTGTGCTGGTTTGACCGTCTTTTTAAAACTTGGCAACAAATATGTACAGTTTAATGTTATTTATGGTGTTCAGATGATTAGGCCTGAACAGAGGTTGCCAATTTCAAATTTTAATTTTTGTAAAAATATCATCCTCATTTTCATCTAAACTAAGGAAAATCTGATTTAAAAAAAATCTAAACTTTAATCCACTCTCATTAGAGAATAAGGAGCGAGGATTCGGAGGGAGAGGAATGACAGTGCTCTAGCTCTGTGTTCACCCCTGTGATTGTCTAGAGTCTCCGTTTGTCTGGTGTGGACATTCTGATTTCTTATAGTTAGACTGAGACCTAGTAAATCCCTTCACAAGGGGGAGGAAAAAGCAGATATGTGGATGCAGCTCTGAAACAAGCCATTAGTCTGCAGCACCAATTAATCTGTGGTTCCAAGTCCTCATTGTATTCGCTGCATGCCTAGATGTGTTCCCTCTACATCCAGCCCATGGGAGCGGGGGCTGGAATGCTGCTTGCTGTCTGTCCTCTTTGTTCTGTAGTGCTGACAGCTGAGCATCTTTCATGAGCAGTCAAAACTTGTGTGAAAACTAAATAGCCCTGTTACAGGACAACCCATTTCTGGTTGGATGGCTGCTTTGGCAGCAGAGATGGGGTTAGTCAGACGGGGAGAATAGCTGGTAGGAGCCTTGATGCAGCTGTGAACCTTCGTACTTCCGTTTGGTCCCACAGCTGATAGACCGAGCCACCAGCTCACCCGACGAGGACAACGCTAAGGCAGAGCAGAAGTCCATTGAGGAGAGTTGGCAAGATCTGAGCCTGATCAAGGCCGTGCCGAAGCCACCAAAGAAGCAAAGCCGGGCAGATCTCAGCGAGTCTCAGCTGTCCCTGACGGCAGCCCTGCCTGCCGAAGGTCAGGATGGGTGTTGTTTCCTTACTCCTCCTAGCGTTCAAGTCCCAGACAGGGTTAAAACACCTGTCCCAGGCGTTCACTGAGTGGCTGCCCTCAGGCAACTTCTTGGTTTCACATTGATTGTTCTTTAAGTAACACTCTGCTCCATGACTACATAAGAACTCCTCCACCCTCAGAAAGCCACAAAGAGTCCCCCAAAATTTTAAATCACAATGAGGGTCCTCAGGTTGCTTAAAGTTTGAGAACCCCTGATTTGGAAGAATAACCCCTTTGCGCAGTTTGTGCACTGGTCACATGGCTTCCTTAATGAGGGATCACAACCTTATGTCATGAAAGGCATTCAGAGAGGGCTACTGAAAGCAAAGAAATCTCATGCCTCCCACAGCTTTGCCCCCACCAGGTCCAATGTTTTGTCTACCTACACGTGCACACAAACACACACAAACGATGTAGGCTTCTTAGACACCTTGTTTCACTTGTTAGAGCGGTGAATCTCAGAGTGCATGTATCTGTGAGGGTACACAGAGGTCTTTCGGGAGGTACATCCATTCATCTAGATCAGTGGTTCCCAAACTTTTTGGCATCACACCTCCCTTTTGAGAAATCCTCATGCCCCTCCTCCCCCCCAAAAAATAGCAGCAAAACTTGTTGAGCAAAAAAAGAAAAGAAAAGAAAAGAAACTGACCAGAGTAGCAAAACTTAATAGGGGAGGGGGAGCCGGGATGCCTCGTGCCCCCCTGGAATTTCGGCATCCCCTGCCTCCCCCAAGGGGGCATGCCCCCCAGTTTGGGAACCCATGATCTAGATATTGGCTTAGTTTTATAACAGGCTGTGTGTGTTTAAAAACAAAACAAAAAAAACTAGTGAAGGCAGGACAAACTGGAATTTGATATAGACAATGACTTGTTTATACTGCTCTATCTGCTGCCCGGTGAAATGTAAGTACAACAGCTATATTCTGATTTTTTTTCCATACAATTATGAAATCAAGGGAAACGCCATTTTTCAGTAACGGTGTGCCGTGGCGCTTTTGTATTTTTATGGCTGATCTTTGTAAGCAAGGGGTTTTTAAACAATATGGGGATACGTAAGACAAATCAGATTCCAGCAGGGGTGCAAAGTAGTCTGGAAAGGTTGAGGACACTGTTCTGTAGGAAACGTAAAGGGGTTGCAAAATGCCTTGCCACGGGCTGAGGGGTCATTGACCTGAACTGGTGGAGAAACGGTGGTGGGGACTGTTTGGAGCAGACAGGTAGTCGGTGCAGAAATTAAGATATTCTGTATCAGAGGGGTAGCCGTGTTAGTCTGGGTCTTTGCCCACGAAAGCTTATGCTCTAACACTTCGGTTAGTCTATAAGATATTCTGATGCACCAAGCAGGACAGTGGTAATAGGATGTGCCCATCTAGGTGACTGTTCAGCTTCAGCCAGTCTGGCAGGGATTGGAAGTCACTACTTTTCTGGCATGGTGGGCTTCCATACACATCATTGCAGCTTTTAGGAGCTCCACGCCAGACCAGGTCTCCGGAGTGCTAGGTGCGGTACAAACTCCAAACAACAGGCAGCGACTGCCCCGGAGAACATGTGTAGTGGCCTTAGTCCAGTTCGTAATGTGTTGTGGATGTGTTCCTGAATCAAAAGCACCATTGTCGGTACCCCTCCTGGTGGTACCAGTTCTGAGTGTAGGTCTCCAGCACTGATGATGAGTATTTGGGCTTGCCAGTGTCCTGTCTGGAAGCACTGACTAATCTAACATGTCTCTTTATTCCCTTCCCAGCTGCAGAGCTTAACGGCCAACCCACCTCCCTGGAGACTCCCCAGGTAGAATCCAGGACGCTGCTTTGTCTCACATTCCAGGAGAAACTCCTCTCTTATTACAGAAACCGCGTTGCCATCCCGGAGACGGAGGTCGCCCTTGGGAAGCAGCTAGCGAGGGACATCTGCATAGAACTGCAAAGCTTCCTGCAGAACAAATGCTCGGAACTGCCTTTCGGCAGCATGTACCTTGGGGGCTCGCTCTGTGATGACCTCCAGGTTGTGGCTGCCGACCATATCTGCTTCATGCTGCCCTTGGTGTTTGAAACCACGCTCTGGAGCCTCATCCCAGGAGAGGACACCATCATAAAAGACCCCCAGTTTTGGATGATCCGGCGGACTGACCTGGAGTACATCCCTCGTGGGAGCAGCCCCTGGGACAGGTTCATCGTGGGCGGGTACCTCTCCTCCAACGCGCTCAACGAGGCGCTCCATAAAATGCTGGTGGCCTCTGTCAACTGGCCTGCCATAGGCAGCCTGTTGGACTGCATCATCAGACCCGTGGTGGCTTCTGAGGAGCTTCAGTTGGAGGTCACGCACTACCAGACCCAGCTGAACATAACCCTCTGCCCAGTGACAGAAGTGGGGGATAAGATTCTTCTTGCCAACCCTCCAAAAGGACGTGTGGAAAACCTCTGGCGACAAAGCTTCTATAGGTCCGAGGTCTCCAAGCTTAAAGATCTGGATGCTGCAGACTCAGGAGCCAGGCAGTGCTGCCTCAAAATCCTAAAGGGGGTGTGTAAAAACCATCCCTCCTTGAGCAAACTGACCGGCAACCACCTGACTCACGTCGTCCTCCACCTCAGTGAAACCGAGTCCGATTGGGCAGAGGAGGCCTTGGCCGTGAGGTTCCAGCAAGCGATCGAAGAGCTGGTTGGCTACCTGGAGAGAAGCTCCCTCCCCTGCTATTTCAACAGCCACATTAACTTGTTCTGTGAGCTGCTGGAAGAGGAGATAGACGAGATGGGCTATGAACTCTACCGGGCTGTATCCGAGCCAGGCCTCTTGCTGCAGGAATGGGTGTATAAATGAATCGCTAGTCTGAGCATGTCTCATCGTCGGTGGGTGGTTGGTTGTTTTTTTGTGCTTCTGTCTGTCCACTCCTCCAAGCCGAGTGGAATTGTGAAGCTTCTAACTTCCGAGGTGTTACCGGGTGAAATCCTTGCACTTACTGAATGATTCACTCTTTCAATACCCAGTGCCTGAGGAAAGGGTTGGGAGGTGGCATCTGGAGCCAGTCACTGCTGGGTCTCGCCACCTCCAGGCCAGCTTGTATCTGAAAAGTCAGGGACCGTCCATTGCGTGTCGAAGCTTAGGTGAAGTGGCTTTGGCCCCTGTCAAACTGCCATCACAGCTGGTCCTGTCGCATGGAGAGGCCCAGGATTGAATGGGCCTGGAAACTGAGTGCGTCCCTCCAAATACCCTCACCGGTGAGGGCCTGGAGAGCCTCACACTGCCACTGCTGGTATGAACCCAGGCTCTGTACAAACTGGATTTCAGTCTCCAGGGCTCTCAATCCAGCCCCTTTCAGGAGCACAAAATTCACTCTTAAAGTGACAGGCTCTAAACTGCTGGGGTGGGGGTGGTGATGGAACTTGGTGTGTATTTGCAACCCCAGGATCTGGGCCCTAGGAAGGGACAGGCCTGGGAGGGAAGGGGGTGGAAAGGTGAAACTGATTATGCACCACAGGATATTGCCATAGCTAGCTAATCAAATCTCATTTGCTTTCTCCTGAAGCACTTCCAGTGTTATGAATGTAGCCTCCCACCAGGACACGCTAACCCTAACAGGCACTCTGTTCGTGGGAGCTGTAATAAGAGGGGTCCCATACTCTGTGTGTGTGTCCGTTTTAACGCTCCCTCCTTATGCACTTTTTACTTTAGCGGGGGCGCCACGGTGGGATTGCTGGTGTGGCTTGTGGGAGAGAGACGCGTACTACAGGATAGGCCCATCTGCTTTGCAGAAACGAAGTGATTCTGAATCGTGCTGCAGCTGGGGCCACGTGCTATAACTACTGCTCTTGGGCCCCACCCCCCGCTTTACAAAGACTGGGGACTGTCCCCATGAGTCAAGCTTTTCAGATCGAACCCTGGTTTATGCACATGACGCTGCTGCCTAGCCATCCTGCCCCTTCGAGGGCCCCAGTACAACTCTGCTCCCAGAAAGGGGCAGAATTGGGACACTGAGTCTTAAATCAGAAGGCTCCCTGTTGGCAAGAGCTGAAGTGATTATTTTTATGTTTTTGTCTTCCTGTTAAGAATGAGTTTCCTTGAGCACTGCTGATGGTGTTACATGGGTACCAGCTCTATCCAATACTAGGCAGATGTTTTCCGATTGTTCTCATGAATTAGGAACCATGTTTGTTGTGCACTCTAGGGATGGAAAATAAACCGTTAGCCTTTTAATGTGAGCCTCTACCGGTGTGTAGTTTTCTCTGCAGAGATGGTATTGGGGAAAATCCAGTTCTGTGTGCACTGCGCTTCCCCCTTATTCAGAAGATAGTTCATCTCATGTAGGCAGAAAAACCCTGTTGCCAATCTGGAAACTTACGGCCAGCGTTCCCTGGAAGTTGTGTGCTTGGGCAGCCACCCAGAAGAGATTCAGGTGCTGCCCAGGTGATGAATAGAGATGTAAAATCCTAGCTAATCCGTTAACTGGTTAAACATTAGGTTGACCTAACAGTTAACCAACTAAAACAGGATCCAGGCTGGGACCGGAGAAGCTGCTGGGTCCCCCTCAGAACAGCTCCCTGCGCATGGTGGGTCCCCTGCAGGGCTCAAACAGCTCCCTGATTAGCAGAGTGCCCAGAGCTAGGTTTTTTTTTTCCTCCATGGGTGGTGCACATCCACATGCACCTTGATGCACATAAAGTTTATTTCACACATGGCTAGAACAAATCAGGGGGAACGCTACTTATTGCTCTTACTACCTGAAGAAGAGTCCCTGCTGCTTAAGATGATGTGTAGGAACATAGTACGACTGTCACTCTCCCACAGCCCCCTATGTAACATTTCACTCACGGCAACGGCAGCTCACAAGTTGAGGGGCTCAGGCCTTTCATTCTATTTCACTGAATTCTGTAGCATACCAGGCATGTCTTGCTGCCTTCATCTTCCTGGACAACAAGATTATTTTAGACTCCCTTGTAGCACGTACATCAGTCTGAGCTCTTACATGCTTGTATATTGCTCTGGCAATTGGAGTCAGCAGTGGGCCAAATGGACACACTAGCTGTAAACCTCGCTGTGTGTTGTGCGGTGAAACTGGCCAGAGACCAGCGTTAATGTTTTGAGCTGTGCGGCCGCAGAGGCTTTCTCCTGTGGTTTGAATAGCTGGCAGCCAGCTTACGGCCATTGTCCTTTATAAGGACGCTGACGAAAGTTCCGTTACTGTATTCAGCCTGTTCCGTGCTTGCCCTACAAAGCCTCTTTTAATCCTTCCAAGTTAGCCAGCCGCTCAGAGATTTATATTTAGGTCACAGCTGTTACTAACAGTAGAGGCGAGCGACTGAAGTGAAGCAGTATTTCTGTTGACCTCTTTGAATATTTCTGCCAGATCCCAGGAGGGTTGCAAAGTTGTGTGATGGTGGGGAAGTGGCTGCAATTCAACTTAAGGCAGGGGATGTGCTCTTCAAACCTGAGTATTTTAAAGTGAGGCTGTTTCCTTGGGCTTGAGTAGTTACTTCCCCGGTTCCTGAAGGGAGCATAGTGTGACCAGCACCACATAATTGATCAGAACAGCTTCTCTGACTCGCATCACTAGTAGTAATTAATATTGCTTCTTTCCCTCCTGTCTGCTGCACCTGCAGCCTCTTCTCAGTGCTAGCCAAGGGATTCCTGGTTGTGCAGTTCTAGACTGCCTTACTTGCAGTGTCTGCGAAGGAAAGGGAAATCGGGGCTTTCCTCTAAGAAGCTCCACGACCTAGCCCAGGAGAGAGGTTCTTTGAGGTCCAGAAAAGCTGCAGGCTAAATGGCAAAGGACTTTAAACTGGACTCATGTGCCCTCTTCTGCTGTGATGTATAAAAGCAATCGAACTCTTAAGGCCTTGTCTGAGCACTATCAAAATCAGCTCTGGTTTGGCAAGTATGTACAATGGTGGGATGGCTAAAGAACAGAACACCTCTTAACAGGGTGGAGAAAGAAAGAAAGTTGAATCGGCTGGAAGAAGACAGCTTGAGCCATTCAACTTTCAGCTACTTGTAAATATCATAGAGCTGGAAGAGACCTCAGAAGGTCATCAAGTCCAGCCCCCTGCTCTAGGCAGGACCAATCCCAACTAAATCAGCCCAGCCAGGGCTTGGTCAAGCCAAGACTTAAACACCTCTAGGGATGGAGACTCCACTACTTCCCTAGGTAACCCATTCCTGTGCTTCATTACCCTCCTCGTGAAATAGAATTAGGTCTTTAGACTGCAGCAGACTGACAAAAGCAGCAAGGTAGGGACAAGTTCAGGCTTTTTCCTGCTGCAGATCACTTCTAAATAAAGCTCGCAAGACTGCCCAGAAAGTGGCCCTGTTGTTCCTGTTAAAAGTGGAGTGGTGGAAACAGCTGCATTTAGGAAATGAATTTTCAGCTGAGCCTACATATGCAAGAAGCACTTACGAGCGGAGAGAGGGACACTGTTCCTGGGCATAATTAAAACACAGAGCGTAGGTAAAAGTTGGCATTTTTATTAAGGCACAACAATCTGACCAAAATAATTTGCCTTCACTGGCAGTTCCCTTGCTCTCAGTGTCCAAGGCATAGCTGGTTTTAAATTCAATACCAGCTCAGGCAAGGGCTCTCTTGTTTGAGCACTTTCACTGAGTTCCCTTTTCAGGACAAGGGATTGAGGCTTTCTGTGCTCGACAGAGTTCTGTGGCCACAAGGGCCAATGATGCAGAAGGGTTGTAAGAGAACACTGACTGATTCCCCTTAGCCTTAAATATCAAAGTCCACCTTGTGAAAAGCCAGAAAGACTGATTCCCAGAGTTGGTTTCCTAGACAGCATCATCCTTCTCTGCACCTTGGTCTGCAAACAAACTGCTGCTCAAGCAGCAAGTAAAAGGCGTCCTCCAAGTCCTATAGCACAACTTTTTTTGGCCCCCTCTCTATTATTTCCCAAACAGAAGGGCCTTAGGGAATGGCGGCCGTGGAAGCATTTGGGGTTTGCCGCCTGTGAAAGTCCATGCCCATTCCAGGAGGAGCACAGACAACAAACCTGTATTTCTGTCCTAAGCGTCATCTGAGAGGGGACCCAGTCCTGGGGGTTTCTGAGCTGTTTACAAAATCTCTCACACTAATACACCGAGAAATGGCAGCAGCAGTTGAACCTCCTTTGCAGCTTAACGCTCGCTTCAGAATGAAGCCTCCCAGGGTTTAGACTGCAGAGCTGAGAGCGCTGCCCCCCACCGAGAGCAGACCTGTTTTAGCCAGCATTTCCAGGAAGTAGTGTGATCACAGGCTCCGGAGACGTGTTTACAATGCCCTGCGTTTCTAGATACACAGCTGGAGCAGGAGCAGTTCAGGGATCTGGCTTTCCCAGGGTTTCCTACAAGAGCATCCCGTCTACTGTACTACTTCAGCGGTCCTGAGGACACGTCTTTCTGGTGTGACCAAGCTGGTGACAAATGCCACAAGCCCGTTGTCTCTTAGCAGTCGGTCCCATCTCAGAAGAGAAATTACTAGGTCTTTTAGCTTTGCTTCCAGACCCTCTTGAGTGCCCTTCGTTCTGGAATTGGTTTGAAGGGAAGGCTCCAGCAGCTCCTGTAAGGAGAGAGATGGTTCTAAGCACTTTAATAGCACCTGAGGCACAGGGATGGGGGAAAGAGTGGCGAGTCTAGATGCAAGGGAGATGGTCAGGGAATCTAAGTCCATTTAAGCATTTTACCAATCTTACTATTTAAAGTGTTCAAGACACTAAAGTCACTCCTGTCCTGCTGGATTTAAAGGCTCTGAGCTAGTGCAGGAGAGCAAAATGGGAAGTCTGTTATATGAAGTCCACGCTAAACAGCAAAAACGGAGAGAGTATTCTGGGCTTTTTAGTTAATTTCACTTACCCTCCCCCCCAAACTTGCTAAAAATATCCTGATAGCTTTTTCCAGCTCCTCCTCTGTGATTTGACAGTGCTCCAGGAATAATCATTTCACCATTTCCCGCCCCTACGGTCAGTTTCTGTTACCGAAGAGACCAGCAGAAATAAAGGGGAGCAAGAAAAATCCTTCCTCTTTTAAAAAATAAAGGCATTCTAGGTAGGACTGAAAGTCCATTTTTTACAAATGGCCAACTGAACCCTGTAACATTTGATTCCATAGCTGTCCCTCTGAGGAAGGTTTGATCCTGCCCCACCTGACGGCTTTAGCTCATCCCATTACGCAGCAATGCAAGAGGGAGGAGATTTTTAATGGAGCTTGTACAGGAAAAGTAGCTCAGTGTTCCTTGGGTGGGATGGAGTGCAGCTCCAATGCCAGGAGAGGGAGGATACGCACCAAATTGGTGCATATGCTTTTCAATTTTTTCATCCACTCAGTAATCGTAAGAACATACGAACGGCCATGCTAGGTCAGACCAAAGGTCCATCTTGCCCAGTATCCTGTCAATGCCAGATGCCCCAAAGGGAGGGATCACAATAGGTAATCCTCACATGATCCTTCCCGTCTCCCGCTTCCAGAGAAACAGAGGCTAGGGACACCATTCCTACCCATCCTGGCTAATAGCCATTGATGGGCCTAACCTCCATGAATCTCTCTAGCTCTTTCTGGAACCCTGTCAAAGTGCTACCCTTCACCGCATCCTCTGGCAAGGAGTTCCACAGGTTGACTGTGTGCTGAGAGAAGAAAAATAGCTTTTCTGGAAACAGATATTTCAAACTGAGAGGACATTCCCCAATTGATGATGCTCAGTTTGGCAAAGGTCAAGAACTCTGAAGTGGGCCCTCCAAGTGAATTCCCCCCCTCAGCAAGCAGTGCCCTATTGGCTGAATAAGTCGGCTGAGAACTAACGTGTATCAGGGTACCTGTGTGTTACAGACCCTGCTCTAACTCAGTCAAAGGGAAAGCAATTTAAAGTCAGGCTTCTGAGTTCGTGTGTTGTTACAAAGAGCCAGCCAAGATTTTTAGAAGAACATTGACATTTCTTTAAAGGATTCTCGCAATGCGTTTCCGACGAGCTACCTTACCACAGACTGTGTTACTTGCCTCTACAGTCCTTTTCCTATTTTTATCTTAAATGTATAAGGTAGTGTCCTATGTCTCAGTTCAGTTCAGCTTTAAACACAGCCCACCCAAACCCCAACGCCAAGCACGATCCCAGCCTCACCTGGGGCCACGTTTTCATCCGCCCACTGGAAGAAGCCGCACTGCTGCTCTCTCGGCTTCGGGCACGTGTGAAACTGACGCCCTTTATTGGGTCCCTCCTTCTGGACAGTGCGTGTGATGGCTGGCTGATTGCACTTACAAATCGCGCCACCCCCTCCTCCGGAGTCAAAACCGTTGCTTCCATGGTGGCCCAAGACTCTTCCTCCTCCAAGGCCCCGGAAACTTCCTTGAGGCCTTTGCCCCAAGGAATCAGAGGGCGCAGCAAAGCTCCTGTGGGCTATGCTATTTCCCTCATCTGATTGTTGATCAGCCCAGAGGAAGAAGTTGCAGCTACCAGCATTGCATTTATAGAACTGCCGGCCTTGGTTGGGCCCCTCTTTACGCACTGTGAGCAGTGCTGCCTCCTCCCTACAATTGCAAACCACTGCATTGTTCCCAGCGGGAGCTGGGTGAATCACCGCTCTGGGGGCCCTTGCTGCACCAGCATTTGTGGGAGTTCTCCCCTGGCCGTTCTCGTTGCTGGCCATGCGGTTCAGGGACTGGTTGACTTGTAAGTAGTTAGCTGGCGGGTTGACTGACTGTACCGGTTTGGGCGCGCCTTGTAAATATTTCAGGTCCAAGATCTCTCGCAGTGTCTCATCACAGCCTCCAATACAGCCAACAAATTCTAGGGGCAGCAGGGGTGGGACGCTACCTCGCTTGAATTTAAATTTCAGCCTAAATGAAAAATTAAAATCCACAGATCAGAATTCTCCCTCTCTCCAGACCTCAGTGCCTGGAACCCTGAGGATCACGATGTTTATTCATTCTATCTGCCCTCCCAGCCTTGCGCTGCACCCACCATTCTCCCCGTCTAGGAGGAATGGACTAGATTTATTTGGATGCCAGTCACTGCTGGTTTTTAATTGGCCATAGCTACATGAATCATCCTTCTCAAACTGTCCCAGGACAGGATGTGTTGTTTCTGTAGCAATCCAAGCCCAGCTGAAAAACTGGACATGGCTTCTTATGCAGTAGCACAAGCCACTTCAGCTGAGTGGTCCTGAGCGCAGAGGTGTATATTCTGAGAGCAGTTGTGTTTGTAGGTAACTGATGATCCTCACCTATAAACAGGATGGGGTTTACACACAGCACAGACACTGTCGTCCTTGCTGACTTCCAGCACGCAGTCAGGAAACCACACAGCAGCTCTACAGTTAGGATAGTTCGTGCAGCCGAGATAATACCTGGGGAGGAATAAAGGGTTAGAATGTGGAAGAGGAGGAATCCAGGGAGCTCATCAGCTGTCCCATCTGCAGCTACAAACCTTATAGGACTGGGCTCACCAGCCAAACGTTACAGATAAGCATCATGAGGGTGTTTTATAAAAGCTACTGGTTGCTTCTAGCATTGCAGCTCACATGAGTAAGCACAGCTCTCGCAGCTGGCAGCATGAGAACAACGGCCTGGAGGCTCAGGGAAGCTGGCATAGAATCAAAGAACACTAGAACTGGAAGGAACCTCGAGAGGTAATCAAGTCCAGTCCCCTGCCCTCATGGCAGGACCAAGCACCATTTAGATCATCCCTGACAGGTGTCTGTCCAACCTGCTCTTACATATCTCCAGTGATGGAGATTCCACAACCTCCCTAGGCAATTTATTCCAGTGTTAACCACACTGACAGGAAGTTTTTCCTAATGTCCAACCTAAATCTCCCTTGCTGCAGTTTAAGCCCATTGCTTCTTGTCCTCTCCTCACTCTTGAGAACAATTTTTCTCCCTCCTCTTTGCAACACCCTTTTAGGTACTTGAAAAGTGCTATCCTGACCCCTCTCAGTCTTCTTTTCCAAACGAAACACACCCGATTCTTTCAGTCTTCCCTTCTCGCTCATGTTTTCTAGACCTTTAACCATTTTTGTTGATCTTCTCTGGCATAACCGTCCCCCTTGCCGCAGTGGCAGGGGGAGAAAGGCTGGGTGAGAGCTGTGCACCACACTGAGCCGCAAGGGACCCACACAACATCAACACACGGAACTGTCGTCTGCTTATCTGAGATCACGCACCCGCCGTTCTTCCTGCTCTTAAGGACCATGTCGCTGCCGCACCGTGGACATTTCCGAATGGAAACAGGCATTGCTGGGTAGATCTCCTCTTGCTGTGCCAGTTCTGTCACTTCTCCAAAATACTGAGACAAAGCCTGATCCAGTCTGGAAAGAAACATGCCCACAGTTGCCTTGGTTTCCTCTGCAATGAGCAGTTACATTAGCTCTCATTTTCCATATGCCGGAGTGCTGATGCTGTGTAACCGGTGGCGGCCCGTCAATACAGGCGAACTAGGCAGTCGCCTAGGGCGCCAAGATAAACGGCCGTTGAGGGCTTTGGAGGCGGGGGCGCCGATTGCGCATTTTGCCTAGGGCACCAGTTGCCGGCAGCTCATCTAGGGCCACTCCTGTGTGTAACAAGGACTCCCCCCATTCCTCTTGGAGAGGCCTAAGCACGTCATGGAAATACAATAATCAGAGCCCTGCCTAAGTCCCAGACACAGAGCTAAGCCCTCCCCCTTCCTTGCAGCTGTCCTGGACGACTGCAGAGAGTTTTATGGACACTCACTTGTTGGCTTTGGCCACAGCTTCAGTGAAGACATGCTTGTACTTCGCGATCTGCTGCCTCAGCACCACCGATTTGTCCTTCTTGCCCTCACAAATCAGCTTCAGATCAGCCTCCAGCTCAGCACGCAGGTCAGGCTTTGACATCTCGTAGCCCATGGAATCGTAGCCTGAGGAATGATACCTGGCTGTAAACGGAAGGAAGGGACGGCGAAGACACCTGCATGCCTAACTGCAGTCCTCGGACTTACCTTCCACCAGCCCCATGCCCAGATGCCCTGGCAGGAACCTCTGATCTGGAGTAAGCCCCACGTACATCCGTGACTTGATGGTCTCGATGTGATCGGCGTGAGTGGCATCAGTCCCTGAAAGCAGGCATGCAGTTACGTAATTAGCTAGCCCAGTCAGGGCTTCACAAGCTGCTATTTCCTTTTATTAATGCAAAATACAGAAGTAAAGGCACAAAACAATTTATCACAATGGGCAAGGACAGGCCCATGCTGCTGTCGTCTCCTTCTAACCTAATGCCAATTGTACAGGAGCCCGAAGGGCATAACTGGGCCTTAAATAGACTAGGGATGTAAAATCCCATTAAATCAGTTAACCAGTCAAACGTTATGCTTAACCGGTTTACTGCTTAAATGGGTTCCTGCGGGTGGGGGGCTGGGCCCACCACGCTGAGGGCACGTGGGGAGCTGCTTAGAACATAAGAACGGCCATACCGGGTCAGACCAAAGGTCCATCTAGCCCAGTATCCTGTCTCCCGACAGTGGCCAGCATCAGGTGCCCCAGAGGGGATGGACCGAAGACAATGATCAAGTGATTTGTCTCCTGCCATCCCTCTCCAGCCTCTGACAAACAGAGGCCAAGGACACCATTTCATCCCCTGGCTAATAGCCTTTTATGGACCTAACCTCCATGAAATTATCTAGCTTCTCTTTAAACTCTATTATAGTCCTAGCCTTCACAGCCTCCTCTGGCAAGGAGTTCCACAGGCTGACTACACGCTGCTTCAGCCCAGTCGGGCCGCTAGTTAACCAGTAAGCATCACCTGGTAAGGGTGATACTTACCGGTTCACTGCGTAACCAGTGACATCCCTAAAACAGACTGAGCTGGGAAGTAAAGCTGTGCAGTTCAGCTCCCTGGAGACACTTTGTAGAGTCCTATACAGACTCCAGACTTGGCCTGTGGACCGTCAGGCTGCTTTGGAAATGCAAGTGCCCACCCAATTTCTTTTATCTTGTGCCAGCGGTATGCGGAGAATTCCCCACCTTGTGGAAGAGAGTGATCATTACAGCCACTGTGTGACCAGGCAGCCATGCAAGGAGAGGTGCGCTCTGCTAAAGACAGCAGGAGATCACACGGTCCCATGCGCTGCAGATACTGACCGATGCCATGTTTCTCCATGAGTGAAATGAGATCGGCTTCCGTGAGGAGCTGGGGGGGGCTGGTCTCCCCATCCACCATCTCCACGGTGCTGGGCTGAAAGCGAGACCCCCTCTCGTACACTGGGAGAACCTGGAGAAGAGGGAGAAGTACAAACGCCAGTGAAACAACCTTCTGCACATTTAAGAGAATTTAAAAACCCGAAGTCCAGGGGGGCTGCATTGGACTGTTCTGCAGGAGACTCGAGTTGCACTTCCTGGGGATTAACCGGCTCTGAGCATAGCATGCTCAATGTCTGGGGAAAAAAGTGGACCTAGCATCATTCAATACTGACCCCTTCTGGCGAGTGAAGGGATGGCACCAACAAGCTAGCAAAAGGCTATCCTGTCCTGATGGTGCTCAGTGATGCAATGCCTCTCTCGGGAAGTGAAGGTGAGGGAGGGGATTAGGGAACTGATCAAAACTGCCAAAAGGAGCTGCAGGGATCTTCAGGCAACAGATGAACCTCCAGGTAGGATAATGATTGGAACTAGCGTGTTCTTCATGGAAGTCCAACAGGTACATCTGACCACAGAATTTAGCCCTTTAGCATTTACACAGAGAAGAGTTAAAGTAAGCTTAAATATTGAGTAACATTAAGAACATAAGAACGGGTCAGACCTAAGGTCCATCTAGCCAGTGTCCTGTCTGCCGACAGTGGCCAATACCAGATGCCCCAGAAGGAGGGATCACAACAGGTAATCCTCACCTGATCCCTCCCCTGTCACCCACCTCCAGAGAAACAGAGGCTATGGACAGCATTCCTACCCATCCTGGCTAATAGCCATTGATGCACCTAACCTCCATGAATCTATCTAGCTCTTTTTTGAACCCTCTTCAAGTCCTTCACCGCATCCTCTGGCATCCTCAGGTTGACTGTGTGCCGAGTGAAGTAAAACTTCTTTTTGTTTGTTTTAAACCTAAGTTTGGTGACCCCCTAGTTCTTATGTTGTGGGAATAAGAAAATAACTTTTCCTTATTCACTTTT
>JANRFK010001605.1:6660388-6671425 GCA_030068395.1 Apalone spinifera | reverse complement strand
GAGTTGTAAAAACAAATATAACCCGCAGGTTATATTCGCTAAAATACGGTAATACAAGTGCCTGTACACCTGTGTTAAGCACTGAAATCTTTGCATGATTTTACTCCCCACCAGAGTCATGAAGTATGACAAAACATCACTTGCTTCAGGCTGTCAAGCAGTTTAGGTCCCTATGCCTTTTAAAAAGTGCCAGTAAGGAAAACACCTGGTATGCCATGAAAGAAAGAGCTCCTCTGCATTGTGACTCAGGAGGAAAAGGAATCTCTAGTGGCAGTGTAAAACAAGTAAATCTCCACTGAAATCTGATGTGGACTTCAAAAGTCAAACTCTCAAGTAGATAAAGGTGCATATTTTAGCTTAGATTTTCTATTGTTTATTTTTCAGCTAGTTTTCTGTGGAGAAACATTTATGATCAGATAGCATATTTCAGACAGGATCTTTCTGGAGAGAAACCTACTTTTGAAGCTATGCATAGTTTAATTCCATTTACTAATACATGTACAAGCAGCCCCTGTCTGGCATAATCACTGTCTTTCCTGACACCGATAAGGTGTATTGTCAATAGCAGAAATCATGCTAATGACTTAACTAACTCCTCTCTGTGTGAGACTCACCTGCAGGTCACCTGTGTATTTAGTGGGGTGAATGGGAGGGTGAGCCTGATCGGATTTGGTCCCATTCCGAGGGGTTGGCCCACCCTGGTCTAGAATCCCTTGTGCAAAGGCTCCCCAGTTGATGTCTTGGGTCTGCTGTTGTACCAAGAAAGTGAGGTTTAGGTCTTTGGGGAAAATGTTGGTCTCAGTTCGGGGATAGCTTATGTACCTTAAGAGACAAAAAGAAAAACAAATAATCACATTGGACACTAACCAGTCACCGTTCCTCTCGTGGGTTCTTCCCATTTCTGATTAAAAGTCTGCTGGTTTGTAAAAGCTATTTAATTCCAGCACATCCAGGTCTGGAATTCTTACCCTTGAGTATAGAGCTTTTCTGCTATTCTCATGGTTTCTTTGGCATTTATTTTCAGTTTGCGGGAAGCCAGCTTCTCGAGTTCCTGTGTTGTAAAGAGACAGAAAAACAGGAATATTCACCGCCCAAATCTGAACAGTCACAAAACCTCACATTCAATGTGCCTTTCAAAGAAAAAAAAAAACCCAAGTCTTTCTAGCATCCTCACTTACCACAGTGTCCAGGGCTACGGGCCTCCATTTGCTCTTCGGTTTGCTCCCAATCTCGACAACGGTTGCTATTGGATCCTAAGCACAAAGCAAGCAGAAAGGAAAACCACACTGAAGTGTCTAAATGGAGTGCTGTTTAAAGGTTCACAGGAGGCATCAGTGGCTGTTTAATGCTTTTGCCAACCAGAAGGAAAAGAACATAAGAACGGCCGTACTGGGTCAGACCAAAGGTCCATCCAGCCCAGTATCCTGTCTGCCAACAGTGGCCAATGCCAGGTGCCCCAGAGGGAGTGAACCAAACAGGTAATGATCAAGCCATCTCTGTCCTGCCATCCATCTCCACCCTCTGACAAACAGAGGCAAGGGACACCATTCTTTACCCATCCTGGCTAAAAGCCATTGATGGACCTAACCTCCATGCATTTATCTAGTTCTCTTTTAAACCCTATTATAGTCCTAGCCTTCACAACCTCCTCAGGCAAGGAGTTCCACAGGTTGACTGTGCACTGTGTGAAGAAGAACTTCCTTTTATTTGTTTTAAACCTGCTGCCTATTAATTTCATTTGGTGGCCCCTAGTTCTTATATTATGGGAACAAGTAAATAACTTTTCCTTATTCACTTTCTTCACACCACTCATGATTTTATATACCTCTATCATATCCCCCCTTAGTCTCCTCTTTTCCAAGCTGAAAAGTCCCAGTCTCTTTAATCTCTCCTCATATGGGACCCGTTTCAAACCCCTAATCATTTTAGTTGCCCTTCGCTGAACTTTTTCTAATGCCAGTATATCTTTTTTGAGATGCGGAGACCACATCTGTACACAGTATTCAAGATGTGGGAGTACCATGGATTTATATAAGGGCAATAAGATATTCTCTGTCTTATTTTCTATCCCTTTTTTAATGATTCCTAACATCCTGTTTGCTTTTTTTGACTGCTGCTGCACACTACGTGGATGTCTTCAGAGAGCTATCCACGATGACTCCAAGATCTCTTTCCTGATTAGTTGTAGCTAAATTAGCCCCCATCATATTGTATGTATAGTTGGGGTTATTTTTTCCAATGTGCATTACTTTACATTTATCCACATTAAATTTCATTTGCCATTTTGTTGCCCAATCACTTAGTTTTGTGAGATCTTTTTGAAGTTCTTCAAAGTCGGCTTTGGTCTTAACTATCTTGAGCAGTTTAGTATCGTCTGCAAACTTTGCCACTTCACTGTTTACCCCTTTCTCCAGATCATTTATGAATAAGTTGAATAGGATTCGTCCTAGGACTGACCCTTGGGAAAACCACTAGTTACCCCTCTCCATTCTGAAAATTCACCATTTATTCCTACTCTTTGTTTCCTGTCTTTTAACCAGTTCTCAATCCATGAAAGGATCTTCCCTTTTATCCCATGACAACTTATGTAAGAGTCTTTGGTGAGGAACCTTATCAAAGGCTTTCTGGAAATCTAAGTACATTATATCTCCTGGATCCCCCTTGTCCACAAGTTTGTTGACCCCTTCAAAGAGGATATAAATGCTTGGTTGACACGTTTGACAAGGTTTCCTACCTCCATGCACATCTGGTAGAGGACAAGGCATGCTGTGTGGTTAAAGAGTCGGTTCCTCTTCCAGTTGAAGTCTACAATGCCATCCTCATGTTCATGGGTCACTGCATTGAAAAGGAGGTCGCTGAATCAGAGAGATGGTACAAAGCAGAACTGAGCTGGCTAGACAGGGAAGGAAATGGGCAATGGAAAGCTCATATAGTTTGAGTAACTCTTCCCAACTCTGTAGAATGACCATGGCAAAGGAAGGGGGGAAAAAAGTCACACATCCCTAGCAATGTTTGCATAGTACATAAATGCATCACTCTCGTTCATATTTTTCAGTAAAGCCGTGTTTTGTTTTCTTTTCAAAAGTTCTGTCAGACTCAGAGCCCTGCACTAATGTTCCAGAACATACCTTTAATTTTATAGAAGGCCTCCGGAACAAAGGCCTGGATGGCCTTAAACCTTTCTACCACAAATCCTAGAGTTGGGAATTGACAGCTACCATAGCTGATCAATTGTTCTGCCAGAACTTCTGGGAAAAGCTTCTGGAGTCTGAGGGTCTGGAATCTGGTGAAGGCAGCACCTGGAAGAAAACAAAAAGGGATACTAATGTTGAGAAAAGAATTGTAAAAAGTAATCCCAGTACCTGTGGAGTTGGTTGCTGACCAACATGAAATGCAGAGGCCCAGCAAATGTCACAGGAATAGTTAAGAACCTAACAGCTCCTTCAAAGAACAACTATTTTATTGGAAACAACTGAGTGAAGGCATGATCCATTTGTCTCAGAACTATATGTCCTACCCCAGAAACCATTTTGTCTAGAGTCACAAGGATGGGAAAGTATGATTTTGAACCATTGCCATCACCTGCTGGGCTTTGGAAGAATACACAATCAGAGGTGGATGTCAGTTTTTTACGCTGAAACTTAAAATGTAGACTAAAGGAGTTCAGATATTGTTAATGTGAGCTATGTACAGATAGCAAAACAATGAACACTCCTGATCAACTACTTGCCAGTGTAATTTTTCAGAATCCCTTTAAATCGCTCCTTAAAGAGCAGCAAAAACACAGAGCGCCATACCCCACCCTTGCTTCATACCTATCCTGAGGTCCAGCTCCTGTCTGACATCCACAGCATCGCTAGTGTTCTGATCAGGTTGGACGAGGTTCTCGCAGGCTGCTCTTACAGCACGAGGAGTGATCTCAGAAAAGCGGGCTCGGAACACCTGAAGACTTGGCTTCACTGTCAACCAGAAACAGGGATCAAACATGATTTACAACCCAATGGCAGACACTGAATACTCAGTGATTGCCTGTAAAAGAATCAGTAGTAGCCAGCTTAAGCTTTCGAGGTGACCCCATTCAAGATAGGCTACCTATACAGGCTGATCCAGAATCCAAAAATAAAGCCCTTTTCAGACCACTGAAGCTTTCTAATGCCCTAGTAAGTTTCACTGATTTTCCTCTTGTAATTCTAGTAAAACCACATCTAGTAAGTTTGGGCCATTTTTATATCTTTGCAATCAAAAGGATCCGGAAGATGGTTTCCAAAGACACTGTTCTGCACTCACAAATGCAGCTCCTAAAACTGGCCCTTGCTAGAGGCCTAAAGTTTTGATAACGTAACTGGGAAAATGCTGACAAAGTCTCTAGCAGTGGGAGAGAGAGACAGAGGGAGAGCAGAAATCAAGTTACTCCTGATGGGTCATCTTATTCTGACTACAATTACACTCCCCATCTCATCCCCTGCATTAACTGAGAAGTGAACCAACCCCATGACAAGTAAGCAGGTCTAGATGGAATTTAACCATATAGGTAGAAAGATGTGTTTATAGTAAGTGGAGGAAATTCTGTGTTCACTTCTGATCCCCACCAGTTTCATAGACGACCTTTTACACCTTGACTGCAAGTTCTGGCCAACCTAAACTGTACATTTTGGCTATGACAGCAATAAATGCATTAAACAACCCCCCCTCCTCCCAAGTCATTTGAACTCTGTCCATACCAGCTGGGCTGCCTCTATCCACTAAGACGCCATTGAAATCAATGGACTGTAAATGTAACCCTGCTGCTAGTGACGTTACATTAAACATCCCCGGTGCATTCAACAGCAGAGCCAGTGTGTTCTACTTGGACGCAGTGCAAACAATCCACAGCAGCCTTGAGGGTAACACTGCTGAACAAGATAGCATTTTAGTAAACACTGTAAAGAAATTCAGTTCCACAGAAAAACCTCCACCCACCAGCTTTGCAAACATGGATTATCTCAAAACCAATGTTCTCTCCTTCTCGGTCACAGTCGGTCCAGATCACCAAAGCCTGGCACTGCCGGGCTTCTCGTTCTAGGGTTTTCTGAGAGGAGAAAATGGCACAGTATGAGACACAGCAAGTCACTTGTATGCCATCTAATTTGGTCCAGGAGTGAATCACCAACAGCAATGTCAACAATCTAACTTGATCTTGAAATGGAACATGTATCCACAGCAACAAATGTATTATACAGGTTGTACCTCTCGAATATGGCACCCTTGGGACCTGACCAGTGTTGAACCAGAGAGACTGCCGAACCACAGAAGTCCAGTATTATCTAGCAGCATTACCAACACTTCCACTGCTTACTGGGCTCTTAGAAGATATTTACGGGTAAATTAGAGCTAAACAACAGCACAGAACCAGGACTGGGGGCTGTAAACAAACTTTATGGGACTGCGGGAAACTTGGCCATACCCATGATAAGCAGATATCCAGCTAACTAAAACCATGCCAGACTATGGATGTTGCCTGACCAGAGAAGTACAGGACTAGAAAGGTTCAACCTGTAGTAAACTGTTCTGATTTCCATTCTGTTGCATGCAACATATCCCATTCTTCCAAGTATTTGACAGAATACTGTTGCTATACTTTACTTATTTAGCCTTACTAAATACAGAGGTCTATGTGCACATTAGACCACCATTTGTGTGGTTTCTGTACTTTTTCTTCTCAGTTGTGCACACATTTGAAATTAACAGCATCGGCTGCGCTGCAAATTTTCAGCTAAAATATAATTTTATTCATACGAAACATGCCAAAGAGAGTAGGACCTCATTAATTTTCACTAAGTTAATTAGGTGCATGTTCAGGTATGATACCAATTTCCTGGTTATAAAGGGGTGCTGGATTAACACTGTATGAGAGCTCTCTATGACCACTTATGCGGACAAGATTAGTCTCTCGTGAGACTAGTCAGTGAGCAAAGTTTTTGATGACTACAGTAAATATTCACTTATCTGCATCCATTTTATATACAAAGTCATCTAAGGTTGGATTATGTCCCTTAATATATTTTATTAAACTCAAGACTTTCCTATGTAATCTAGATGGAATTGTGGCCATTAATATATTGGTTCCAATAAGGGAATTTAACTTTAAATCAGTCAGTCCTTTGATCTGCCTGCCTAATTGAGCATAGGCTAGGAAACGAAGTTTAAAGGCAGTCAGCACGTATGGACTAAAGAATGTGAGTACAAATATTTATGCTGGCTACAATCCCAGAGAGCTAAAGGTTATGGATAGAGGTCCAGTCCCCTCTCTCTGTCTGCACCAATATTTGTGGAACCCATCACTAATATTTGAGTATCAGGGAGCCTTTTAGAAGCACATACCTTAATATCTACAAAGTTTTCAGGGCAGTATTTCTCAATTTCAGCTTCAAAGAGTGCAAGTGGGTTGCAGCTATGCCTGAGGAAGAGATGATAAACAGCAGGACTTAATGTACAAAAGAAACCAAAACATGCACAAGAGCTTACCTAGTACTTTCTATTTCTTATTGGTGTACTGCTGAACTGAAGTGCCAGATGATGGTTATAGTCTCAGCATTACTATCCTGGTCTTAGATAATTTCACCTGAGTTAGATTTATCCAATAGCAGGGATGTAAAGTCCTAGTTAAAAAGTTAACTGGTTAAACATTATGTTTAACAGCTTAACCAGGATCCCGAAGGCATGAGTCCGGCCAGGCAGGAGAGCATGGCGGTCCCAACTGGGCTGGAGCACTTGAGATGTGGTGGCCCGGTGGCCGTTTAACTGGTTGCCTGGTAAGCATCACCTGACAAGGGTAACCAAGTCTCTATCCAATACCAACAAAGTTTTGCCAGAATAAATCCATCACCCTCCCTATTTGGTAAGACATGTTTTCAAGAAAGCAGGGTTTGCTATTTGGTCCTGAGCGCTCTCTCCTTGAACTGACAGAGATTGCTCAGACTTTGGATGAGAGCCAAAAAAAACCTGGCTTATATAACCTCAGCGGTTCAAGTCTTCAGAGGAAGGGATCTTGGTTTTTTTTCCTTGTCTCAGCATTCACAGGAATTCCACTCCAGTAAAATCAACAGATCATCTTCTGAGGAACTGCAGATGCTGCTGCAGAGGTTAAATCATCTGAACCCTTCTACACTCATGAATGGTAGCAAAGAATTTGGGAGCTATACTTAAAGAAAAGTTCCCTCTGTTTTCAGAAATACAAAATGGAGCTGGAGGAGTCCAATGAGAGTCGCACCTTTTAGGAAAACACTTGGCTAAGTAAAGAGCACTCTAATGTCAATCAACTTTTGGAATTTGATTTATTTTCTTTGGTCTATTTTTTAAAGTGTTTTACAGTACCTTCAGCCCTTTGAAGGAAGAAGAGGCTAAAATATGCTAACAAATGACCACTTATAACTTACCTGTTCCTATGTTACTCACCATGGCCACTGAGAATTCATGCTGACCACACGGATAGAATTCAAATCCTCCTGCTCCAAAAGAACAGGCCCTAATATTTGAACTAAAGAACTATCTTCTTTAGCTCAAGGGCACACAGCCTCTGACACGCAGCTCTGATTCCATCTAACTGAGGACAATGCTACACACACGTGTTAGCCAGTTCATTAATTGTTGTAAATTATGTTTCACAGGCTGACCTTCGAAGGCTTATTTCACTGCACATCTCAGCAGAAAACAATGACGACAAGCAGCATGTCATCAGCTCTCAGGTACTAACCATTTGCGAAATGGCATCTTAAAGTCATGGGCCAGCAAATGTCCAGAAACAGATGTCATCGCCACAGTAACATTCTGCAGGAAACGGATTGAGATCATTAGTCTTAAATGACTGCTTCTGGTTTGCTAAAGTCTGCATACTTTGGTGCCCCGACTACTAGACACATTGCTCTCATTTGATGGATCAGATCCATCAGTTTCTAATCAACAATATTTATCTTCTGTTGACATAGTAATAGTTCCCCCTTCCAGCCACAGCTGAGCATTGTACACATGCTATCCTACATAATATGGGAATTCTGAACGTGAGTAATTAGAAGGAAAATATCTACTTGACTTAATGATGCTTAACATGTATGCAGAGCTTTTCGTCTCTGGATCTCAAAATGCTACGTTGTTTATAGGAAAACCATGGCAAAGAGATGCAAAGTGACTTCAGGCCACCCTGGAGGTCAGTGGCAGAGCCAGAAACAGAAGTCATATCTCCTAACTCTTAATCCAATGCCTAAACCACTGAACTATACGGTCTTGTAGGAGATAAAGGCAGCACAGCACTCACTGTGGAAAAGCTATTTCTCCTATGTGTTCTAATGAAAACCTTAGATCTCAATTTCACAATAATTTGGTTATTCTTCATACACACATTCTTTGCACAGTCTGAATACACAATATTGTACTATTTTGATTAACCAGACAGCATTTTGTGCATTCTCTGAACCAAATGATTATATAGCTTTATGAAAAAAAGATGGAACCTACCTGGCCAAACATATGACAGTCATATTCATAGATCTTGTTGAACTTGGAAAACCCTTCTCTCTAAGTTAAAAAAGAGATGTTTAAAAAATTGCTGCTCTCCCAACCAATGTACATAAACAACAGCTATCGCAGAAACTATGGAATAAGTGGTACATGAAAAAACAGGCTGCTGTCATTCAAGTGTCCAATTTTTCAGTGAAATCAAATAAGATACAGAAGAAAAGCAGGCTGAATGGAAATGGCATTGGCCATTTATAGAAACACCACACTTAAATGGTGTTTTGCAGTGTCAGAGCACTGTGCAGCACATCTGAGAGGCAGGGCAAGAGTTACCTCCTTCTTACAGCTGGGAAAACTGGTGCAAGGAGATTGCATTGAACAAGTCACTCAGTTACCCAGTGACACAGTTGAGATTTAATTTTTTGGATGAAGACTGAAAAATACTCCAAGTTACCAATGAACAACGATCAGCACACACTGGTCAGAGAGTAATTTCCACTTGTCAAGGTTTGTAGAAGTTTCTAGATTGGGCCCAAACATTTCACACTATCCTCTTTGAAAGCACGTAGTTATCTAGATTTTCCAGTAATCAATTTTTTTTCTTCTATCACATCTTTCAACCTAAAAGCTACCTTCACTTTTATAAACATGAAGCCTCCAAGCACCCTGACTAAAGGTATTAGACTTATTTTACATAAGTAGGGCTCGCCAAGCGGCAGCAAGCCTTGCTCGCCAGCCGCATGCTGCACAAGCTCTGACTGTGCTGCGCGGAGTAGATTATATTAATTGTTGAGCCCTGTACATAAGGATAGATTGAGGGGCTGAGAGGTAACGTGAATCGACCAAGGTCACAGAACAATCCATGGCAGAACAGGAACAGACCCCTGAGTTCTGTGCTCCCACCATTAAAACCTATTCACTATGTTAAAAACTCCAGGCTCTGGAATTTGATGAGAAGTAACAGCAGGACAAGCAGCAGCATTTTTGACCTGATAAATCAACTGCATTACAAGACACCTCACTTAACCCACCACAGCTCATCTTCAGTATGAATCTGTTTGAGAAAGGCCAGAGTGTGGAATAGCATAAGCTGTTGCATGGAAGGATTAGAGATGTAAAACGTTAAGTTTAACTGATTAAATTGGGGTAGGCGGCGGGGGGACCATTCCAGCCCCTGCATGCCATGGCCAGGATGGAGCAGCTGCTCTGGTCTGGCTGCTTCTGACCCCATGCAGGCTGGGAGCTGGCAGTCCTTCCCCTGATTTGCCCTCCCTTGCTTCCAGCCGCCCCTTCCCACAAGGCTGCTGACTCCCCTTAGCTGGAGGCAGACGGCTGCTCCCAGGTAACCATTAACAGTTACCCAGTAAGCAGCAACTATTAAGAGTGCTGCTTACTGGGTAACCGGTGACCTGGTCACACCCCTAGTAAGGACTGAAACGTTCTGCAGAACAGCCCAGGCTTCTAACCAAAAGGGGTGCTCAGGGTCAGGACTGATTTGTACTGGTACTGAAACAAATGTGGATACAGCAAACACATTTCCTGGGTTTAGTGGGAACTCAAACAGAAAGTGTTAGCCTTTCATTTTAGTCTGATCACCTAAAGTAATATCTGCTTTAAGCAGTCTCAGTCGTATTTGGACGCTGTAAGGCAGCCCCAGTATATAATGTCTATTTTAAGACCAAATGAACCAACCCAGAACCAACAGAATGATTGGCAAGTGCCCCCTAACAAGCTGAAACAAAATACAGGACTATGTAACACTTTAGTCCTACATTTCTATCCCTAACAAGCTGTTTATGTAGCTGGAGAAACAACACCCAATTAAGAAGAAGTGACCCAAAAAGAAACTGATGCTGTTACTCACTGACCCGCCTCATTCTGCTGTTGGAGAGAACATCTGCAATTCCTCTGGCAGCATCATTTTTCTCTGCCACACAGAGGACCTTCTGGATCTTTCGGAATGTCATATTCTCTGCAGCCTGGGAGAAGAGACTCCAGGACTGAGACAACAACTGGATCCCACAGCGGGCAAAGAGCCTGGCCTGAAAGTTCATTCTGAGAGCTGATGGCAGCTCCCACCTTGCCAAGACATGTTGCTGTTTCCTTACGCTGTGGCCACTTGCCCCCAGTCAGACATTCAACAGGTATCAGTAAAAGTCTCTGCTAAGGATCCCACCCCCAGGAGGCGATCTCCTATGGTAAGCAGCCACGCTAATGTAGCCCTAGCAGGGTTCTGACGGGGCAATAGTTAGAGGCACTCAGCTTCCCCACTGATGCCTGCCAGCAGCTCACTGTAAATTCCACCACACACGTTTTAAAAGTTAAAGCAGGTGCTAATTCCAGATTTACATCTGAGCTGTAAGAGATTTTCTCTCCCTTCCCCAGTAACTGCACAGTATTTACCCCATCACCCATGTCCTTCCCCCGCTAGATTCTGCAGCCTGAACCCTCCACTGCCTCAGCCCAATGGCAGGGGCTCCCCCTCCACTCCTAGCCCCCCCCAGCCCAATGGCAAGGGCTCCCCCTCCACTCCTAGCCCCCCCCTCA
>JANRFK010001605.1:6635667-6660288 GCA_030068395.1 Apalone spinifera | reverse complement strand
GAGGCGACCGGCGGGAGCGAGAAGCTGGCGGGGGGGCCGCCCCCTGCATCCCGGAGCCCGGGGGACCCGGCCCTTGGCTCTCGGGCCTGTGAAGCGGGGCTGCGCCAGAGCCCCCAGGACGGGGGGAGGGGAGAGCTGCCGGCGGCGTGAAGCGGGTCTCTGGGGGGTGCGGAGTGCGAGGCTGGGGCCGAGGAAGTTGATCCCGGCGAAATGGGGAACTGACTTGTCGGGCACCTTGGGTGAGCTGACCCCTCCCCCATCCGGAGACCCTGAGGTGAGGGTAGCTTAGCCCTGGTCAGGGGCTGGCAAAGGAGTCAATACGTCTCGCGTGAGAAGGGATCCTCCCCCTGATGGGTTCTGATTGATCTTTTATCGTTTGGGTTAGGGGAAGGGATCCCTTTTCCATGTCCTTTAACCCCACTTATAAATATGATCAGCGCCCCTGATGTGGTGGCTTTTACCAAAGAGGAAGACTTTGAAGAGGAAGCATACAATGAACCATCTCTGCCTGAGGAATACTCTGTGCCGCTCTTCCCCTTTGCGAACCACGGTGCCAACCCCTGGTCCAAGTTTTCAGGCTCCAAGTTCACCAAGGACTTCATTCTCATCTCTGAGTTCTCAGAGCAAGTGGGCCCTCAGCCTTTGTTGACCATCCCGGATGATGCCAAAGTTGCTGGCACTTTTGATCTCAACTATTTTTCCCTCCGGATCATGTCTGTGGATTATCAAGCTTCCTTTGTGGGGCACCCACCTGGATGTGCCTACCCAAAGCTAAATTTTGTGGAGGATTCCAAAGTGGTGTTGGGAGATTCCAAGGAAGGGGCTTTTGCTTATGTGCACCATCTGACTCTCTATGACCTTGAAGCTAGAGGCTTTGTGAGGCCTTTCTGCATGGCGTACATTTCCACTGATGAGCACAAAATCATGCAGCAATTTCAGGAGCTCTCTACAGAGTTCTCCAAAGCATCAGAATGCTTAAAGACTGGTAATAGGAAAGCTTTTGCCAATGAACTTGAAAAGAAACTGAAAGACCTTGATTACACCAGGACTGTTCTGCACAATGAAACAGAGATACAGAAGAAAGCCAATGACAAAGGATTTTATACAACCCAGGCCATTGAAAAAGCGAATGAACTGGCTAGTGTTGAAAAGTCCATTATTGAGCATCAAGATCTGTTAAAGCAAATCAGGTCATATCCTTATCGAAAACTGAAAGATTCTGATTTCCACCCATATGAGCCAGAGTGTGTAGTGGATCAAGCTAATACAATTTTTGATCAAGACTCTACTACCTCTAACCCTGCTGAGCCCAGTGAAATGCATCATTATGCACGGATGCCATCTTACACCCCTAAACTCATCAAAGCCAAATCCGCCAAATGTTTTGACAAGAAGCTGAAAACCTTGGAGGAACTCTGTGATATTTATTTTTTCACCCAAACTCTTGATCAGCTAAATCAAATAGAAAAAATGTTTAGAGGTGATGTTTGCTACCTTTTGACCAATCAGATCAGTAAAGCACTTTTAAAGCAGCAAACTATAACTAACTTCCTTTTTGAAGATGCGTGTGTGTTAGATGAAAAACCTGAAAAACAGTATGGGGGTTGCCAGTTATCTGATCAAGACACTGTTAACACCAAGTGTTTGGAAGAATTCTTGATTCCTAAAGTGTTAATCAGCATGGGGTCTTACAAGTCCAGTGTGGAGTCTGTACCTATCAAGATGGAGCAGGAAATTGAAGATTCCCAAGAACCAGAAGTGACAGAACCTATTGCTTTTGACCAGGAGAATTTGGAATATCTTGATGCAGACATTAAAGGGAGTATTAGTAGCGGTGAAAGCATTGAGGTTTTGGGAACAGAAAAGTCTGCTGCTGTTCTGACGAATTCGGAGAGCCAGGCAAGCTTGCCTATTCAGCCAAGTCCACAAATGATCAGGAGCAAGGCAGCTGGCAGAAGAACCATCAGCGAGGACAGCATTGAAGTCCTAAGCTTGTGTCCTTCAGAATCTTTGATCCCTGAAGATTTTAAAGCAAGCTACCCAAGTGCCATTAATGAAGAATCGTATGCAGATGATGAAGGTAGAGGTCCTTACCTCAGCCCAAGTTTAAATCCAGCTAACTCTAAAGAGATGGAAGGCAATTCTGAAGAGGAGAAATTATTGCCAGTTGATTCTGCCTGTTGTATTGGGAAAGAGAATCCAAACTTTATAGAGTCACTACCTGACCTTCCACAAAAACATTGTGATGATGATGGTGTGGTCAGTATTCCACCCCAGCCATACAGGCAGATGGATCAGGGATTCCATGTGAACTTCTCAGACTATTCTTCACATGATGTCTCAGGAGGACTCCTTTCATATGAGCTTGATCCACATTACTTAAGCAGTAGAGAGGCCAGTAAAATTAGCTTGGATGAATATTCAGATTCCACAAGCTACATGAGTAGTGCAGCATCCACGTGTTCGGATAGAACTTCTTCTCCTGCTCATCCTCTCAGTCACTTAGGTGAAAGGCACAGAAAAAAGGCTGGCCAGAATGCCTTAAAATTCATTAGGCAGTATCCCTTTGCTCATCCTGCAATATATTCGTTGCTCAGTGGAAGGACACTAATAGTGCTGGGGGAAGATGAAGCAATGGTAAAGAAACTTGTGACTGCTCTCTCCATCTTTGTTCCTAATTGTGGGTTATTTGCCATGCCAGTGAAACATTGGGTCACTTCCCCTTTGAATATCATGGATTTTCAGAAGTGGAAGCTGATTGGACTGCAGAGGTAAACTAACACATCTCCTTCAGATAGGTTCATGGGCTATTAATATCAAGAGGTCTAAGCAAATAGTTCCTTTTTTTTGAGACTTCTTAAATTTAAAAAGGAAGTATTGAAGGGGAATTGATAGTGGAAGCAACCCCTCCCCCTCTTTTTCGTTGGGTGGACCTTGCTGCTACACATTCTGTTTGTTAGCTATACATGTGTGTCTGTGTAAGGCAGTAGTCCCCAAACTTTGTTGCACCCTGCCCAGGGGCCAGGAGATGGGCCGTGGTCAGGGACTGGGAAATAGGGCCAGAGCAGAGCTCGTTGGCACTTTTCCTTTTCCCCTCTCTGGGAGTTAGCCAGGGCTCCCTTCCCCGCCCCCCAATGTTCCTCAGTGCTCCTCACAGTTTGGGGACCACTGGTGTAAGGGGTGGTATTTCTTCCAGTACTTTACTTCCCTTTTAAAGTCTTAAACTTCCAAATCATTCTGCTGAGTGTTAGCTATTGGATTCCTGTTAGTCAGTTGGAAATCAATCGTACAGCAAAAATACCAAAGGCCCCCGTCCAGTAAAGCACTTAAACAAATGCATTGGCGCAGCACTTTGCTGGAGCAGGTCATGATATTTCAAGGTGTTGCTTCTTATGTTGCCACCAGAGGCATCAGAATCTCTTGGGCACAGGAGTCTGCTTTTCTTACAGCTGAAGTTTGTCCTTGTTATATGGGCCTTTAGATTTCCATTAGGTTTTTATTAAGGATTGTGCTTTTGATTGAATGAAAGGCTAGAACATCCTACCAACAGCAGTTGCTTGAGGGACAATGGCTTGTTTGTATCCATATATTCGCAACATTGCAATTCAGGTGCTGGGAAGAGGTGCAAAAGTCTTGTTCTGAGCCCTGTGATAATGTGTCTAAACACAGTGGAACATGTTTACAGTGCACAGAGTTTCATTCTAAAGTGGAACAAAAGGCCCAAACTGCTCTGTGTGCTGAAGGTTCAGACTGCATTTGAGTTTATTGGGAAACTTCTGCTTTGGGTGAAGATATTCTTTACAATAGCAATACTAGAAGAGGGTTTATCTGGTACTGTAAGATAGTTCTAAAATCTAATTATTCAGTTCTTAATACATAAGGTGGTATTCTATTTGCTACTACATAAAAACCACCATACAACAGAATCCGTGTATATTGCATTTCCTAACTTTATAGGAGCAAGTGTTGTTGTAGAAAGTTTGTACTGTCACACTCTTACAGAGCGTGTATAAAAGTTTATAATAAGAGCTTAGTGTCAGTAACTTCCACTAGAAAAGGCAGCTTTTTGAGCATAAAAAAATCGAAATGCAGAAATCTGCCTAGTGAATTTTGTGCTTTTTTTTTTCTTTACCTAGAGGCTCTGAATTATTAAATCATCTTGAAGAGTACATTTATTTAAACAGCCTTGTAAGTGAAAATGACAACTCTTCACCTGTGCTACCAGTTATTACTATGCTTTGGCTCTCACATTCAGGCTGAGAGTAATATTGGGGGTGGTGGGGGAGTGGCTATTACCTCTTGTTACAGATCAGCAACTCTTTCCTCTTGTTTGAGGTTGTGGTGTGCCATTCCTAACAAGGTGATCTAGCCATGTAGAATTGGAAACACTGGGCAGAGTTTTCTTGAGGTTATGATTAAGGATGTAAAATAAAAGTATAATTGTTTAAACGGTTAACTGATAAGCGTGGGCTTATCAGTTACTGTTAACTATTATACATAGGCTCCTGCCCTGCTCCTGTGGAGCTGGTTGCCACCCTGCACTGCTGGCTCTGATACAGAGCTAACAGCACGAGGGGGGAAGCCAACTCCCCAGGAGCAGGGCTGCAGATGGGAGCCAGTGCATGTCAGGAGCTGACTTAAAAGCCAGCTCCCAGCAAGCACTGGCTGCTGCCCCACACTGCATGTGCGTGTAACCATGTAACTGCTGAGATTTTCAGAGGTTACACAATTACCCGTTTTTTAACATCCCTAGTTATGATTATCTCTGTTAAATCACACAGACTTGTTAGTTTTTGTTTGGTGACTGCATGTTATGAATATCATTTGACTTCATGTCTAGCAAGAAACGCCCAGACTCTATAGTGGAACTCACTTGTCTAAGGATTTGTTTACAAAAAGTTTTTCTCCAAGCAGAGTTTCATTAACATCAAAGCAACTACCAACAACAAAATTCTGGGGACATAGGCAGTTGTTGGAAAGGGGACCACTGAGGGCTGTTCCTTCACTTCCAGTGGAGAACAGTTGTAGCAATATTTGTGTCTATTCATCATACGCATACGCCTCCCTCCCCAGTTCTTTTTTAGCAGGCTGGGCAATAGCCTGGCTCAGTCCTGGCTTGCACCAGGTCCGGGATGTACCCCTGCTGCAGCTCTGCATTTAAAACGTATTAGGAGCCAAGCAGGCTGGCAGACAGCTTGGCTCAGTTCCAGCTTGTGCCAGGATGAGAATTCATTAGGTTAATCAACTAATCAATTAACTGATATTCAACATCCCTACTCTACATTTGATCTCTGCTATTAAAGCCAAGTGACAAGTTTACTCTTAAAGATTATCACCCTATATTTTATTAAACCTTCCAATCTAGTTTGTACAAACTTTGAGTCTTTGTGTCCGTGTTTCACAGCTGTCCTTAGTATGCAATCTCTCTCTTCTCTTTTGCAGAATGGTTTCCCCTGCTGGTGTCAATATGTTGCATTCTTTGAGTCGATACAGCCGATACATCAGCATTCTGGATGCAGACAGTAAGACACTACGCTGTCCCCTTTATAAAGGAACCCTGGTGCCCAGGCTCGCTGATCACCGCACTCAGATCAAACGAGGAAGCACCTACTATATGCACGTCCAAAATATTCTAACTCAGCTGTGTTCTAAAGCCTTCTTGTATGCCTTTTGCCATCACTTGCACCTTCCCATCAACGAGACAGAAACAGAGGACTCGGTTGTGTCTCGCAGAAGGAACTTTCTTAAATTTCATCTAGGACTTGTGAATGAAGATGTGAAAGTGGTACAGTACCTAGCAGAGCTGCTGAAATTGCAGTACATTCAGGAACCCATCAGAGGCAGTAACCCTGTGCTCAGATTTGACTATGTTCCCAGCTTCTTGTACAAAATTTAATATGCTCTAGGCTGCCCTTCTGTGGATTCTGATTTTGATGCAGATCATCTGTGCTTGACTTTGCTGTTTACAAATATCAGATATATTGGGAATGATGCAAAACATTCAACATATTTGCAAGCACGAGTCAACTGGGTAGAAAACATGGTGTTGAAAGAACCTAATTTCTATGTGGTTCCCCACAGCTGAGAACTGCATGTGTTGTACCCCACTAAAAAAGCTCAAGATCTTAAAAAGATTGGCCACTCCATCTTAGATGTTAAAGGGACACTGTCAACTTTTAAAAACCATGCCAAGAACATCATCACCATGTTCATGGCAGTGAGGGCAGGAGAAATCAGCTATCATTATGGGGTGACCTCTAACAAGTAATGTCTGATCCCCTCAGTACATGGTAAACTTGTACATTTAGTTAAAACTTTGCATTTGCCTGGTGGCATCAGCGTTGCTAGTGCATAGGCAGGAGTAAAATGTGAAGTATGGGCCCTATGGGTTTTGACTATTTTACACACATGACAAAATACATTTGCTCAAGTTTGGGAGGGGCAATATTGGCTTATTAAAGCGATTAAACATGATGGAGGCTAAACATTACCTGCCCACATTAAATAGTTCACAGTGCCCCTTTGTTGTCTGTGCTCGTTCATGGAATTGATTGTTGCTGAGCCTCTAAGCTAAAGATCGAAGCATGTATGTGTCTGTTGTCATCTCAGCTTTGCAGGAAGAAGAAAAGGTTTAAGAGAGTCCTGACTCTGAGGCTCCTCCTTCAGTGTGACTGTAGAGCACTGTGCCTTATTAACTTGCAGCATACTCATTGATGACCTGGGGATGGGGCAGCGACTTACAAGTCTTTAAATCTTGCGAAGGCTTTGCAGCACTGCTCTGGTGTAACTTGGAAGGGAATATGCTAAATGAATAGCAAAAAGGGCACTTCTTGGTTACTCCGAGTTTAGAGAATAAATAATGCAGCTCAGCTAAAACTGCTTGCAAAGGGAGGGATGGGGACAAGGCGCCTCTTAAGGCAGGTACTCAGGAGAGATCTGGAATGAATGTACTGAATTAAACATTTTATTCTTGTAATTTTGGGTTGGGAGCTAGATGTGCATTGGATAGGAAAATGAGTGTAGGCTCTTCTAGCTCTCTCTCACCATGCCATTTTATTTATTTTTAATACCATGCCTTTGCAACTTCTCTACTACCTCTCCCACAGTGTCCATTGGGTAGTTCTGGATGCTGCAGTACTGCATTTCACTGAGCCCATTGGTTGAATATTGAGAACTTTTCAAAGCTCCTCCCACATTGCAAACGGTGCCAGAACCTTCATATTGCCAGTAGAAGATGTGTGTTTTCTTCTGGTCAATGTGGAAGGATTCTTGCTCTGCTTTTGTTGTGCATCTTTTCCTTGCCCGAGAATCTCCAACGAGATTACATCTCTTTCGTGGCCACCCCTTGGCTGGAGATTACTACAGCACATCCAAGGCCAGTCCCAAAGTTGTTTTACATGAGAAAAGTTCTGGTGGAAACAATTATCTGGGTTTTCTTTCTTTTTAACACTGTTCTTGTCTGATTTGGGGTGGAGACCATTACTAGAGTAACTGAACTGTATATATTTTTAAACCTCTGTCTAATGTGATTGTGAGTGCGGAAACTGAATGTAAATTTCTAACGTACCAGAGGAAGCTGCAATGCAGTGTGTTGGATTGGTTGGTGTATTTTAAATACCATTGAAACTTGATGCGATAGCTGCACTATTATGTAACATGCACCCCAAACAAAGAGAGGCTCTCTGGAGAAACATTGCACTGTATGGTCCTAGTGTCCATACGGCTGTAATTCATCCTTCTCACAAAGAGAAATGTCTGAGACAGTAATGCAGCAGGGTCGGGGGAATCAATGAGGACTGAAGACCGTTTTAAATGTTGGCATCACTACTGATGGCTTACAGTCAGACTAGGTCAAACAGGAAATGAGGAGGTACTACAGGCTCACTACAGTCGGAGGTTGCTTGTAATTTGTAGCATGCAGTTGGGAGCCAGTGTAAAGTAGCCTTTTGCTGAAAGGCTCAGCAGTGCGTGCATGTGTCATGTCAACTTTACATGTGTCTGTGCACAGTGCTGCAGAATTGTTTTCACATTTAAAAAGCATGTGTGAAGAACTTTTCCTTTTCAGATTCTAAATGTGACCGCCTGTGTGCAGCTGCTGCATGTGAACTGGGTCTGCTAGTAAAAGCTATTTTTGTGCTTATATAAAAACAATATAATGTACTAGGTGACCAAAGTCACTGCTTGTTAATTTAAGGACATGTCTTAATAACCTTAAGCCTAAACAAGATTCCAAGTAGAAAAAGAACAGCTGGGATCTTATTAGTAAGTGAACAATATAGATATGATTCAGTCTTAACCTCTGTCAATTAATAGACTGAAAATATATTAATCTCAAGACCTCATCTTTGTACTGTAAAATAATCTGATGCTAGTTGGGAGTGAGGAGGGTTAAAAACATACTCAAGTTCTTGGAGACCTTGATCTCTCCCTATCTGACAGAACAATGAAGCAGGACTGGTGAATGTTGCAGGATACAGTATTATGGGACTTTCTAATTACAGCAGCATTATTTGGGTTTTGTTTAATCAGACTCCTGAGTTGGTAGATGAAGATTCTCATTTTTCTCTGTGCAAAACTGCATTGGTGTTTAGTATTCTGCAAGGTGGGATTAACGGCCAGCAGTTGTGCTTCTACCAATCTCTCTCCCCTGATTTATCTGCCCAATGCAGCTCTCAATTTCAGAATCTTCCCCTGCTTTTGTACCCAGACCATCTGACCTGTTCCTTTTGCTCCTGATTGAGGAATTCCCCCATGCTACATGCAACTTTTATTTGCTTTAATGTTGAGCAAGCAGTGCAGATAAACAAAGTACAGGAAACAGAGGTTTAGCTTGCCTTGTAGCATGGAGACTGTTCCACATAGCTAGGCACAGCTGGAATAGGTCTTGAACTTGAATTTGTTAGATCTTTATTGCTTGTAATTCCTTTTTCCCATTATCCACAGAGAGAGGGGAAAAACCTATGCAAGCCTGAACTGGCAGATAGTGTTTGGAAAGTTGATTCAATCAAGTGAGGCACCTTTTCAGAGTTGATTGTCTTATATAATAAGGATCCCTGTTTAGGCACTTTAAGACTTTACCTGGTCCTTAACCATATTGCCTCAATACCTTCTGCTATTAGGAACTATTAATTAATTGGGAACTTAATACTAATGGTTCCTACTGCTGATACTGACATGTATGTTAATAACTGGTTTAAACTGGAATTGTTACTGCAAAGCCTAAGGGAAAACACCGCTACATGTCAAGTTTCAGCTGCATTTTTTAAACCCTAAGTGGCACTAGATTCTGTAGGGCTAATATTTGCTGCTGCACATTACTAAATGAAGTCTCTCCATCGGAAAGCCTGAAGACCTAGTGTTGCATTGTGCTTCTGTAAATGCCACCAGCATGCACCCCATGACGCACTGCATGGCTGGCTGTAGTTCCCATTTCCTCTTTGTGTTGTCTGTGTCAGGGAGATGTGGTTTGTAAGCCCCACATGAGAATTCATCAGAGCAAAGGTCTCCTGTGGCCTTCTGCTGACTGTCCTCTAGCTCCCTGTATTTGACGCTGTATTGTTGGCTTGCACTCTTAATAAGCTAGCCTCGTGCTTTTTCAGAACCAACAATTAGGATGGTCAGCCATATGGGGGGAGGTGAAGTGAACCCTCTACCAGTTCCATTTCTCAGAGGATAGTGCTCAGATTTACCTTAAGCCAGTAGTGATCATTTCTAAGCAGCTCAAAAGCTGTTTTGCCTTTCAACTATAATAGGGAAGTACTGCCTGTGCTCTCGCAATACAGGACATGTTTTAAGGGGTTGGGGTTTGGAAGCCTGTAGGGCTAAGGGTTCTGCAGTGCATAATAATCTTGGTTTTCATTAGGCAACAGAATCAAGGTGGTCAAAGCCTGACTGTACAAACTACTGAGTGCCTGACTCACTTTCAGACTCCGTGTCTGGGAGGTTTAGGCCCAAACGTATCGGTGGGACTGCTTTGGGGTTAAAACAGTTACAAAAAACCAACCGTCCGAATGAACATCTAGAACCAGCGTTACAACTGGAAGCTCAGTGAGTAGCAGAAGAGGTTGGTCCTAAAATACAGAACTCTTGTTATCCACTAGACCGCAAGACTATGTCTAGACCGCCCCCTCTTGTGCAAGAGAATATGCAAATGAGGCAAAGTGGTGAATATTGCTGCACCTCATTTGCATACTTAATGAGCCACCATTTTTGTGCAAGGAGCTTTTGCGCAAGAGCCATCTATACTGCTCTCTTTTGTGCAACTCCCCTCCCCTGCATAAGAGCTGTTCTGCTGCTTTTTTTCCAGGAAGAATGGCTCTTGCTCAAGAGAGGGGTTTTGCGCCAAAAGCCCCTTGTGCAAAATGGTGACTCATTAAGTATGCAAATGAGGCATGGCAATATTCACTACTTTGCCTCATTTGCATATTCTCTTGCACAAGAGGGGGCCATCTAGATGTAGCCCAAGTGAATAGTGCTATGTGAGAGCTTCTGGCAGCATAGCTATGTCTCAGGGAGGTGGGTTAGCTACAGCAATAGGAGAACCCCTGCTGCTGCTGTGCCACTGGAGTGTTTTAAGTGTGGATGCAGCCTTAGGCGGTGCCAGACAGACTGGACCACCAAAACATTTTGAAGTGAGCCTAGAACCTGCTACCAGAGCTTGAGAAATCATAAACCGACTATGTTCTGGTTGCTGAGAGATGCATTTTAACAAAGGCAGAGGCTAGCGGGCCCCACTGCCTACTTGGGGAAGGATAGTTCAGTAGATTGATGGGGCTGGGCTCAGAACTGCCTTTGAGGGCCATGAGTAGGCTGTGATGAATTCTCTTATTGTAAAGCACCATATCTTCTGATTGCATGTCAAGTTCCTTGTCTGTACCAGGAACTTGCATCAGTAGTTAGACTGAGTATCACCTGGAAGAAACCCAAGCAGCATGTTGTAATTTGTAGTGATGTGGGTGTTGCTGCACAAGAGCTTCACAGATGTTAACACCAAATGAATAGTAGGAGAAATGTACTTTTAAAAAAATATTTATTTGGGTTCAGATATTTTTGAAATACAAAAAAAAGTTGGTTGTATTTTTTAAAGCTTATTCTTGTCATACATTGTGGTTACATTCTAATTTGACTGTGCTTATTAAAAATTGAACCTTAGAGTTACCCTGTTTGTCCTAGTTACAAATGCAGTTGAGTATTAAAAATCAGTTGCCAATTTCAATCCTTAAAAAAGGGCTAAGTGCTGCACCATTCGTAGTTACTAGAAAAGGAACCGTTTCTTAAACAGAGGCTTACTCACCCCTTGGACATGCCCATAAGTGGAGCAGCAGCCTACAGGGGTAGCCTGAGGGAGAGATGGGTAAAAAGTAACTTTTTAAAAGCCATCTGCCTTGTGGGAACAAATCACGAAGAGGACAGAGGATGTTAACAGAAGTGGGCGGGAGAGGATTGACATATTTCTCTCAGTTCTCTTGGCTTGTCAGATGGCAACAGATGCTTTTCTAGTGGAGGAGGATGCACCACAATCCTGGTTTGCTTCCACAGAGCTCTGCTAGCACTGGAGTGGAGTGCAGCTGCCTTGTTTTACAGGACAGGCAGGCCAGGGAGTGGAAAGGGAGCAGCGAAGGCCTCCACCTCCTCTTTGAGAGACTTGAGAGCCGCTTGGTATTTCTCATCGCTCACCAGCCTCTCCTTGAATTCCTTCAGCGTTGCTTTGGGGCTCATGTCGTTCTGAATCCTCAGTGTCAGCTCTATCCCTGTGTGGGCGATATCAATGCTGCCAGAGTGGGGCTCAGGCTGACTAACATTCCATCCCCGGAGCCCACTTAACACAAACCCGGTAGCTGCACAGCTAGTGAATTCAACAGTGCTTCCAGCCCCCACAAAGTTCTGCCAGCCCCGCCTCCATGCACCACACTGGTGGGCTAAAGCCACCTTCCCACTTTCCAGCATCACGCCCCCTTTTTGATTTTTGAGAAACCCTCACACTACCCCCAATAGCAGCAAAACTTGAGCCCTGCCCTTCCCTCCCCCTTCCCCCCCCCCCAAAAAAGGAAATGACTGGGGCTGAAAAACAAAAATAGCAGCAAAACTTACGGGGGAAGATTGACCAAGGGGAAGGAGGGGCTGGGTTGCCTCGCATCCCCCCTGGAATTTCTTCATGCCCCTCCAGTTTGGGAACCCATGCTCTAACAACTGGAGGAGGCTAGGCCTAGCTTGCATGGAGGCTACTGCTCTCAGCTCTTTCCACTACAGGGTGACAGAGGGAGCAGGTCTGTATGGCACAGCAGCCACCTTTAGTGCCAGTGTACTACAGGTACCTCAGTAACCTCCTAGGCTGCGTTGCATGGGAGAGGGTCCTGACATCGTCCCAGGCCCTGCACCCAGGACTCGGTCCAGCTCAGCAGTTGCAGGAGGAATTGGATTAGGCCTCTCTGCAGAAACCTTCACTCTGTAAGCTGCTAGAGCCACCTCTCCAGCGTTCTCAGCCAGGTGTGGCTGCCTCAGCCTTACCTTTGTGGATGAAGTGAGCTACTTTCTGAAAGTCTTGTTCCCGGAATCCCCTGGAAGTCAACGCTGGGGTCCCAAGCCTCAGGCCGCTGGGGCGCAAGGCACTCTTGTCACCTGTCGAAAAAGCTCACGTTCAGGATGGCCATGCTCCCACAACCACCCTCGGAAGGCGCAAGCTTAGCCCCATGGCCAGGATGCAGTTTCACAGGTTGCAGCCTGCTGCAGGGCAGGATCCCTGCCTCAGGATCCCAGGGAAATGGGGCCATTTGCTGGGTGCTAAAATATGGATTTTAGGAGCCTTGCCTTTAGGCTTGCAGATCTGAGGGTCTTGGCTACGAGTGAGCTAGAAGGAACAGTGGCAGTCCCTATGGGTTGGGCCGCACCAATGTATTAGACATCTGTGTTATTTACTTGTTCCCATAATATAAGAACTAGGGGCCACCAAATGAAATTAATGGGCAGCAGGTTTAAAACAAATAAAAGGAAGTTCTTCACACATTGCACATTCAACCTGTGGAACTCCTTGCCTGAGGAGGCTATGAAGGCTAGGACTAGAACAGGGTTTAAAACAGAACTAGATAAATTCATGGAGGTTAAGTCCATTAATGGCTATTAACCAGGATGGGTAAGGAATAGTGTCCCCAGCCTCTGTTTGTCAGAGGGTGGAGATGGATGGCAGGAGAGAGATATCGTTTGATCATTATCTGTTTGATTCACTCCCTCTGGGACACCTGGTGCTGGCCACTGTTGGCAGCCAGGGTACTGGGCTGGATGGATCTTTGGTCTGACCCAGTACGTGTCATGTCTGTGTACCCAGCTTTGTGCTTACACTCCCTTGGACTGGAATTATTTAGGAGGGAGGGCTCCATCTCAGTGCTCTCTAGGTTGGTTTGGGGTTTTCCCCATGTGTCTCTGCCCAGTTCTCATAAAAAGGCCACGTGGTGAAACAGAAAAGTGATTAGTCTCTAAGTTAACAGCCCCAAGACTTGGCCATGGAGCAGCAACCCCACCGACTGCCGAGCAGCAACGGTGAGGAGGTTACACTAATGGTCACTAGGAAGAACGAGCCACATCAGATCCGCCAGCGCCAATTTCCTTTCAGCCGCAGAGTACATCAGTGCTTAGAAGGAAAAGAGGTGCAGCCAGCACTCCCCATCCTCTGGTCACTGTCCCCCATGCTCCCAGCTGGCAACGTCTCCAGCTGGCAAGATGTGAGGGGAGTTTCCCTGCTGCATTCTAGAACTCTGTCAGTGGCAGGGACGCTGGAAGTGACCCTTGGCCCTGCTTCCATAGATCCTTTCATCTGACAGCACTATAGACAGGCAGCTCCAGCATGGAAGTGCAGCCACTTCTGGGTGGAGTGTAGTGCAGTGGAGGAGAGGGAGAATTTGAGTTAAGGACTGTAGGCAAAATAGTAATCTAGCAGGAATATTTGTCTGCAGAGGAGCTAGACTTGTGCTGCTTTAATGGCTCTCTTCCCTCCCCCCACGCACCAAAGCCCTTAGCAGAGGCCCTGCATAAGCCCTGCAGAGTATAACACTTAGGTTCGAGTGTTTCCAAGTTCACGAGGCCAAGAAGACCAGAGCTGAACTCAGCTCCCTGATGGGGCTCCACGTTTGGAAGGGTGGAGCGGGGGATGCTCAAAGCACAGACCAAAGGCAGCAACGTGACACTGGCTCCTGCAATAACACTTCAGAGTAAATCTACCTGCCGGGCTCACGAGAGAACAAGCCACAGGTCAGAACCCCAAGCCACAGAGAGGTAAGGGGTTAATACAAGGGAAGTCTTAACCCTTCAACTCCCTGACTGATGACTGCCTAGGAGCAGGTTAGACGAACACTGTCAGGAATGGTCTAGATCGGGGTGGGCCAAATCTGGCTGCCGAGGGCTTTGATCCGGCTTGCGCAGCTGTTCGAGGCCCCGCCCCCTATTACGTTGCCTGGGATCCACGTGAGCCCTTTCAACTGCTTCTATTTAAAGGGCTTGTGCCTGTCAGGCAACAGCCCCAGGGAAGGCACGAGCCCTTTAGACAGAAGCAGTCGAAAGGGCTCCCGTGTCCCCAGCTCCCAGGCACCCTACTGGCAGTGAGCCCTTTAAATAGCAGGAGTTGAAAGGGCTCGCAGCTCCCGGCTAACGTGATGCCTGGGAGCTACAGGGAAGGCGTGAGCCCTTTCAACACCTGCTATTTACAGGCTCCGCCCCTTCCGGGGCAGCCTGAAACCACTTCACAAATTATTGCCCACCCCTGGTCTAGATGATGCTGGGTCCTGCCGTAGGGGCAGGGGACTGGCCTGGATGACCTCTCGCAGTCCCTTCCAGTCCTAGTGCTCTATGAAAGGAAGACACGGAACAAACATTCCCAGGTGTCTGTTTTCAGTCCTTTGCTACCGGAAACTGTCCACCTCAGACAGACTTTCCTCCCTTTGGGGCCCTGCCCCAGCGCAGCGCAGCGCTCTCTCTCACCTTTCAGGGAAGGCTTCTCAAGTGAGAACAAGTGTGTCTGGCTCTCCCCCAGCCTCTTACATGAACAAGTCTTTTTCTCTCACTGATTAAGAACATACAAACGGCCATACTGGCTCAGACCAAAGGTCCATGTAGCCCAGTGTCCTGTCTGCCGACAGTGGCCAATACCAGGTGCCCCAGAGGGAGAGAACACAACAGGTAATCCTCACGTGATCCCTCTCCTGTCACCCATTTCCAGACAAACAGAGGCTAGGGACACCATTCCTACTCATCTTGACTAACAGCCATTAATGGACCTATCTGATCCTCCATGAATCTATCTAGCGTCTTTTTGAACCCTGTTAAATCCTCGTCTTCACAACATTGCAGCAGTTCTAGATGTGGCCACAGGGGGGCCTAGCACAGTTTCCTGAGCTGGGAACATTCGTGGCCCAAACCCTCAGATCTGCAACCCTAAAGATAAGGCTCCTAAACCCAGATTTTGGCACCTAGCCAAGTGGCCCGGTTTCCCCCGGAATTCTGAGCAACCTCGACTCTTTGGGTGCTGTGTGAAACTGTGACCCCAGCTACGCATTCCACGGAGAGTGGTCCCCTCACCAGGACAGGTGTTCTTGTTACAGGCAATGGCACAGACTTCCAGCACCCGCTCGGCTCTCCCGCCATCTGTTCCTCTGTTGCGCAGGTCCACGAGGATCAAGTGGTTGTCCGAGCCGCCTGGGAGACAAATACAAGGGTGGGAAATGGATTCAGCCATGGGTGTCGGAGGTCAGAGGGCTGGGATATTGGAGGTTAAACACGTGGGCTAGGTCCAACTCCCATGGGAAATGGCAGGGGGCAAGAGTCTAGCCCCAGGACGGTGGAGCCACCTGCGAGGGGGTGGGGAAGTACCAGCAAAGGCAGGCCTGGGAGGACAGGAGCTATCCGGAATAAAGGAAACAGGCCCACTAGCTAACGCATCCCTTGTGCTTGAGGCTCACTGCTGCGTCTCTGGCTAGGGCTGTACCAACGTACTGGACGTCTGTATCATTTCTGTGCCCCGAGCCCTATGCTCAAACACCCTGCACGGGGGCCACAGGGCAATCTGTAAATTGCTCCCTGCACGTGCATCCTAACAGGCTGTGTTACAACAGAGCCCTGGGCCTTTCTGTAACCATGGCGACCCAGCCTGAGCGGAAAGCAGCGGCCCCAGGCGTCAGGAACGGCCTTGCTCGCAGCAGGCACTGCCGTGGGTACCTAGCGGTTGTCCTTACCAGTGACGACATGGTAGCCCATGTCCATCATGGCTGCAGACAAGGCCTTGCAGTTTGCGACTACCTGCTGCTGATAGGCTTTGAATTCTGTGGTCATGGCTTGCTTCAACGTTACAGCGATTCCTGGCAGAAAGGCAAAGTGTTAGGACTCCCTTGGGACGCGAACCCCAGGCATGAAGAAGCTTGGCGGTGACCCGGAACGCTGACAACGTAACCCCGGCCTGGCAAACTGAGGAACCAGCCCTCGCAAACCGGAAATCAAGGACCCAGCGTCGCATTGGCCCAGAGTGGCTCTTCGCTACACGAAGCGCCTATTGGCCGTCTGTGCTGCACCGTTCACGTTTATGCCAGCTGTGTCCTATGGGCAGCTTTAGGGAGAGGCGCACGGGGCTTGTGAACCCCACAGCGGAATCCACTTCCGCTACACAGGGCCAAAATCTTACTCACAGACCCCTGGTGGTCTGGCAGATCAGAGTCACAGGCCCACTGCAGGACGAGATTTCAGATTTCTCCAGCACAATGGTCAGATGGTTAAACTGTAGCTGTGTCTTTCATTGGTGCCCTTCCCCTACTTTGGCCCTGAATAGCAAGGCCTGGATCGGGACTCTGGCCCATTGCAGGAAAATCACCTGCTAGCTATTTCTATTGAGAGTGTGAGGAATGTGGGAATCCCACAGGAAAAAGGCTCTTCTCACTGATCGACCAGAGGGACTCAGCCGGGGAGAAGGGTTCCAGCCAGAGAATGATGCTCTGCTATCCTTCAGTGCCAGCCATCAGAGGACCTCAAAGCGCACTGCAAACTGATTCTGTGAGTTGTAGGGTCATTGTACAGCTGAGGAGAAGAGGCAGAGAGGAATCTGACCCAGGAAGCCAGGGCACTTGGCTCCCAATCTCATGCTAGGGCCTGCCTATGAAAGCAAGGTCAGCCCTGGGTCACTAGCCCTTGACATTCACATCCCCATGTGCAGCCCCGGTTGCCTTTGGTTCTGGAGTTCTAGATCCCATATGGTGCAAGATAAGAGGAGCTACAAGAGACCAGCAGAATATTAGGCAGAGGGGGATAAGGACCCTTAACCTCTCTTGCCTGGTGCTGGGTGGCTGCAAACTCATTCTTTACACCCCTTGTCCGTGAGACTCTGCGCCCGGCCCTATTTCCCTCCTCTGTAGGGCCAAACATTCCTTCGGGCATCAGCTGCAGAGGGCACTGCTGAGCAGTAAGTGCTTTTTCTCCTGCTTCGCGCCCTGCGACCTTGGCTGGAACTAGACACCCTCCCCCCTCGGTGTGGTGTGCAGGGTGTGGCCCGATGGGGCACCTACCTGCAATGGCATGGTTGTGAGGCCCTCCCTGAAGTCCTGGGAACACGGCTTGGTTGATGAGGCTTTCCAGGTTGTATGGAATTTCCTTGCCAGTCTTGGGATCCACACTGCGAGCTCCTAGGCAGAGGGACGTGGGGATGGTGACTATCTTAAGGGGCACAGCTCACTCCTGGTTCTTCCCCTCCTGTGTTCTACACCCAGGAGGGTGTAGATGGGTTTCCTCTCTAACCCTGGAGTGGCTGGAGTCAGGACGTCACCACACTCCCCCCGGCGGTGTGCTTGGGGCTTTGCGGAGCCCACTCCGGCCTGTAGAACTTGCAAATGCAAAACGCACTGGGACACACAGGCACCAGCTCCGAGTGGAGTGGGAGTGGGAGAGAGGGCTGGTGGGCTAAGCAGCAGAGAGCTACGGCAGGGTCTGACTGAGGGAGGATTGAATGTGTAACCCTGTGTGGTGCTCTGTCCCCGTGAAAGGGGGGCCAGGCCACTGCCAGACAAGGAACCTGCTGTAGCCTTGCCACACAAAGGTAGATCTTTTAGCTCAGGCAGCAGAGGCTTCAAATCCACAGCCCCCAACTCAATCCCTGCTGCCTGACCCAGGTGTGTACAGGGCACTGAGCTGGGCTAGGCAGGGAGTGCCAGGCCGGGAAGGCGTGGAGGAGACCACAAGGAATGGCAAAGCCAAGAAGGGGGAGGAAAGAGAGCAGAGGCAGAAGCCCAGCTGAGCCGAGCCAAGGAAGCCAGACTGAGCTGCTCTGCAACAGGGTAATGATTAACCTGGGCTGCTCCACCGCACGCAGTCTGGGCCTCGGTTAAATCCTATCGACCATGGGGACGCTCCCGCAGAGGAGGAATGCTGAGGAATTGCTCCAGGCAGGCTTCGTGGGAAGCGTGTTCCCTACCGAATCACCCACCCCACTCTCTCTAACTCCTAATGCATCCTTGGCCGTCTGCCACCCACATTACTCACCCCGCCTGGCCTGCTAGGTTGGGGATCGAATACTCCCATGAGAAGGACAAGCCCTTTTTATCCCTCTCTGCCAGCTTTGTTTCCATGGCTCCCGCCAGCCAGAGGGAGGATGGACCAGCCATGGCTCCTACCCCGCCAGCAAAGGTCCCACTGGCCCACCCAGCCCAACCGTGTCGTATTTCACCCTCGGCTTTTCCGTGGCCCAGACCTTTCCGATAGAAGATCATGCCGGCCCTGCAGCCCCGCAGCGTCTTGTGAGTTGTGGTCGACACCACGTCACAGTGTTCAAATGGTGACGGCACCACGCCGGCTGCCACCAGCCCGCTGATGTGAGCCATGTCGGCCAGGAGATAAGCCCCGTTCTCATCCGCGATCTTCCTCATGCGGGCGTAATCCAGGTTACGTGAGTAGCAGCTGACACCTAGGCCGGGAGAAAACACCAGCCTCAGGGTATGTCTGGGCTGTGATTGATGCTCAGGTGTGATTGCATGAGCTGCAATAGTGTAGCCACGGCAGCATGGGTCGTACACCCCACCCAAAGCCTGGGTAAGACAGATCAGTGGCTAGCTCACGCACAAGGCCAGGCCATCGTTGCTTCGTTGCTCTGGTACCCGAGGAAGCTAGAGTGAAGCACCCCATGACTTCACCAGGCACACCCTCAGCAAAAAGGCTGCTGCATAGTCAGATGCTTGCTCGGCCCTGCAACAAAGCTCCACTAGCACACGACCACAAAAAGGGAATATGTCCAAGTCCAGGAGCTAGGCCGTGGGAGGGGCCCAGGACTTGGCTGCAAGAAACCAAGTGGCAGGAAAAGCCCTACTGCCCCGCAGGGAGAGGCAGACACCTGGTCCAGGCCACTGAAGTTGTATGTGCTGAACGACACCCTCCCACCCTAGATCTTTTAGCTCACTGAGCCAAACGAGCACGTTTCCCCACCCCTGTAAGCCTGAAGACAGGAGCAAACGGGTGAGTCATGCACCGAATGGATGACTCCTAGCCCCCTCCTCTCACTACACTGCCCCCTCCCCAAGTCACCGCAGCTCCAGCACAGAGGCAGCTCAGAACATATGTCAGGATGCTGTGGGGTTGCTGAAATTCACCACGCTGCTCCCAAGCGTCCAGCCAGCGACTAAGCCCTGTGGCTGGGATTTTTCAATAGTCTAGACTAGATAAAAGAATTTTTACCAGATTCTACCTGCTGCCCTGAGCCTCCGACAGCTGCTTTTCCTTTTCAGCCACTTACCGGCAATGATCAGCTTTGGGTGGAATAAGCGGGCGTTCTCCTCCAGCCGGTCGTAGTCGATATAGCCAGTGGTGGGATTGACCTGGCAAGAGAGCAGCAAGAGGAGACATGAAGGTAAGCACGGTGCTCCTCTGGCCTTAGAGATGGCAACATCTCGCTCTGGGCTGTGCTGATCAGCGAGCAGCACTGCTGTGCCCAGCTCCCTCCGGAGCCCTCACAGTGCAGAGCCAACGGAGTTAAAGGGTGAACGAAGGAGGTTCCAAGAGGAGTCTGCAGAGCAGACAGCGTGTGTTCCCTGCTCCCTGGTTCACTGAAGAGAACTTCCCGTGGGACTCTTTGCACAGCCATGGTCTGACAATCTCCCTGGCATCCTCCATTAAAGACACACTGATTGAGTCAGCTGTTAGATCCCATGACTTCACAGGGCAAATTATTAGCATGGAGAAACTGGCTCTCATCTGTTCTCTGGGAACACAGAGCCCAACGTCCGTCATTCATAGCATAGGGTCACACTGAACGGGAACAAAATGGGCATTCAGGAGCAGCCCAAAACTCACGCTAGCAAGAGAACTGGCCATGATTAATAAGGAAGAGCCTTTAGAGAGAGTGGGTCAAAGATGTTAACATGGTCAGGGAACCAAACTGGGCAAGATGTAAATATCCCTGTGCCCATTTGATAGATCAGGAAAGTGAGGCACAAGTCAGAGCTGGCAATAAAAGCCAGATCTCTCAAGTTCCAGGCAAATGCTCAGCTCACACGTCTCTGATTAGAACACGAACGAGAACGCAGCACGATCCTGGCTAATTCATACTGCCGTCCAGGCGTATGCTAGCTTCATCGGAGGCTCAAACTCTGCGAAATAACCCTGCGGTCGTTCCTAGCGAGGATCCAACTCGCTGAGAAAGCTACTGGGAAGTTGGGCAACTGCAGCAGAAGTTGACAGCTGGGTTCCCAGGACACAGACAAACTTAACCCACCCATCACGTTTGGCTCAGGTTTTATTCTGGACAATGGCACCAGAGACACTGCCTGCTTCCTTCCTCCAGCTGCAGCCCAGGGACGTGTCCGGGGGTATGCAGAGCCTGCACACTCTGGGCTTGCCATCAGGGCTCTGGAGAGACAACTAGGGAGTTTTGGCTCTGATCCTAGGACTGCTGGAGCTAACAGAAGGACACCTCCCCCACCTTCATTGGCCTTGGATCACACCCTGAGTGTTCATGCTGGGGCCCATTAGCCTCAGGAAGACTATTTAACCCTTTGGTATCCCCCATCCTAGCACACCCTCTCTGCTTAACACGGGACACGCTAAACAGTCCCTGCTCCCAAGGCCAGGGCATGCAGCCAGGGTGAGCAGTCTGCATGGAAGAGGTGACAATCGCTGGCCTCCACCGCTCTCCCTACAGCCAGAGGGGATTTCCGAAGCCAGGTGGACCCCCTCACCTTGTAGGGCATGGATTCAAAGAAGATTGAGGTGGCTGAGATTTTCTTCTTATCGGTCATGAAGCCGTGCGTCAGGTGCCCCCCATCAGGCAAGTCCAGACCCATGATCCTGCCATGGGGCTCCACCAGGGCCGTGTACACCGCAAAGTTAGCAGGGGAGCCTGCAATGAAAGGCAGGCTCTTGGTTCCGCTGCTCTGTGGTATGGGGAGGGCGGATTGGGTATGTGGCCTTGGGAAGGGGTTTTAAAGCAACCCCCTCTGTTGGGCACCCAACTCCCTGCTTGTACCCAGCCCAGGAAGAGGTGGCTGAGTTACGGAAGGCAGGGGTCCCAAGGCCATTCCCTTTCCCCTGTCTCGGGGGAGAAGCAAAGTACTGTTACCTGAGTATGGCTGGACATTGGCCCCCCATTTCTGTGGGTCCAGCCCGTAAACTTCCAGTGCTCTCTTCTGGCAGAGGAGCTCCAGCTCGTCCACGAACTCCGTCCCACCATAGTATCTGTGATCGACGAGAAGAGCAGGTGTTTCACAATGTCCGTGATGCCTCATGTTTCCATCCCTAATGCCAATGGCAGAGTACGAGCTAACAGGGCACCTCTTTCCCCCTCCGCCCAGGCAGGATCTGACCTGTTACTCCACAAGCTTGGAAGCAACAGCCCTAGCAGTAATGTGGGCAAGCTGCAGGGCAACGGCCCGTGTGGGACTCATGCTGCGAGGAGCAAAAGGAGTGAAGTGTGGGGTGTCTGCTACTGCTTTGGGAAAGGACCAATTTACAGCCAGTGGCAGTCAGGGCCCATAACAGAGCAGCAATCGCTCCCTCCCAGACAATGATCTGAGCAAGGGGGGCTTGGGCTCCCTTTGGACGTGAACCCCCCGTTCCATACCTCTGTCCTGGGTACCCCTCCGAATATTTATTGTTCATACAGGAGCCTAGGGCCTCCAGAACCGCTCGGCTGGCAAAATTCTCAGACGCAATCAGCTCCAACCCAACTCTTTGACGCCGCTTCTCTTTCTTGATGAGGTCATACACCTGTGAGGGAGAAGCCCCATCCTTATCGGCTCCGTACAGAGCACTGGATGCTGGGAGGCACTCTCTCTAAGGCAAATAGCGACAGCCAGTGGAATGGAAAGATACAGAGACATCCCGACCTGGACAAAGGAGGCAAGAACCTTTCTCTTCTGGTTCTGTACCCAAAACACTCAGTTCTGGTGTTGTTCTACCAGATTGATACTGACAAATTGGGGGGCATGCAGAGAAGAGCAAGGGGAGAGCTGAGGCAGAAGGCACTAAAACACTGCAGCTAAACAGAGCTTCACCAAGGCCATGCCTACGCTATGCAGAAGATCGATGCTGCTGCGGTCAGTCTTCCAGGGTTCGATTTAGCTGGGTTAGTGAAGACACACTAAATTGAACTCAGTGGGCGCCTCCATCAACTCCTGCCCTGCACGAAGAGTAAAGGAAACTCATGGGACTGCTTGCTCCCGGTAGCCTCCTGTTGTGTGGACAGAATGGAAACTCAATTTAAGATACATCGACTCCAGTTACGTAATTAATGTAGCTGGAATTGCATATCTTAATTCGACCTTCTGCTGTAGTGTAGACCAGGCCAAAAGGAATAGACATAAAGGGGGACAAAAATCCACAAATATTGGAAAGCTGTAAATACTCAGGATGGGGTGGAGTTGTCTAGGGCAGTGCTAGGGGTAATAAGCTAGGCCTAAGGACCAATTAGTCCTTGTGGCAAAAGACATTTCCCAAAAGCAAACCACCATTGGAGGAACATTTGTAAGGTACCATCGCAGTGGAAACTGGCTGGAAGAAAGAAACCAAACATCGTAACAGATCTAAATTTGTAATGTCTATAGAGCTCCCATTCTCATTTGCTTCACTGCCACGTAATCCTCTGCTAGATCAGGGGTCGGCAACCTTTCAAAGAAGAGGAGCCATTTTTTTTTGTTTTTGACCAAAATATGATGAGAACTGCAACACACACAAAACCGTGTATGTGTACTAGTAAAAAGACATCAGCTAACAAACCAATTCTGACTTGTATACACAAAATAGGTGATGGAATAAACTGGTCTCCGGGAGGGAGTTTGGTTCAGGGAATTGGAGTGCAGGAAGGGGTGAGGAGTATGGACTGTAGGAGGGAGTTTGGGTGCAGGAGGAGGTGCAGGCTCTGGCTGGGAGTCAGTTACCACAGCCAGCTTCCAGCCAGCAGCATAGCCATTCCTGGAAGTGGCTGGCTGTTGTTGGCATGTCTCTATGTGCCCCTTTGATGGAGTGGGGCAGTGGGTTTTGGTGCACTGCCAGTGCTCACAAGCGCTGCCCCACAGATCCCAGCGTCTGGGAACCTGCCAATGGAAGCTGTGAGGACAGTGCTGGGGACAGGGCAGCACACGGAGCCGCTGCCACCCCTCCTGCCAGAGAAGGGCAGAGATGTGTGGGCTACTTCTAGGAGCCGCATGGGGCTACCGCAGGCAGGCAGCCTGCCTGAGCCCTGCTGCGCCATTGGACTTTTAATAGCCCGGAGACTGCAGAGACTGTACCAGGATCAACCAGTCGATCGTGATCAATGGATTGATGACCACCGTTTCAGCATAAAAAGAAGCGAATAAAGTAAATTCTTTGTTTTTTAAATGGCTTCTCGCACAGGGGCAGCCAGAGAGCTGCAGTTTGCCAACCCCCGTGTAAGATGCAAGGGACACAATTTGACTCATTTCCATGTAAATAATATCAGATCCCACACAGGAAAGTCCTCGGGCCTGAGAAATCTGGGATGAGGCACTTAGTAGACCTATTTTCTGGCACAGCTATAGACCACCACGTGGGAGGGTAGGGTTTGGAGGTAAATTCACTCTCATGGCAGCGGGGACTGGGAACACCATGGAGGTGATGCTCCCAGTCTCTGGTGGGGAGAGCTGCCAAGTGTTCTTCTTTGCCACCTCCTTGGGATTGCAGCATGTGGCAGAAGAAATGAGAAAGGAGGCGAGCGACACTCCAGGACTGACTGACTCCACTTGGGCTGATCTACTACCCTGAGTCATCGCCTCAGGAAGATCAACATCCTTTTGTGGTTGGATGGGGCCAAGAGGGTGAATGAAGAGCTTGTGCTGCAATTTCTTGGGTTGACCCTCTGCCAAAACACACACAACCCTCTCCCCACCACAAACATGGGGGGAAAGCCCTCACCTCTGGGTCGCTGGTATCAAGCGGCTCCAAGACCATCTTGTTATGGGATGTCCAAAGTTCAGCACTGGGGAGCTCTCCATTGATACTGGGTAAGTGAGCCATGCTGGGGGCGGGGTGGGTTGCTTGGTCGGTATAACGTGGTCTGAAAACAAATGGCACGGGACACTTTGTAGAGCACAACAGCAGAGTTATTGGAATTATTAAGAAAGGGATAGAAAATAAGACCCAGAATATCTTACTGCC
>JANRFK010001605.1:6621039-6635567 GCA_030068395.1 Apalone spinifera | reverse complement strand
TGGGCTAGATGGACCTTTGGTCTGACCTGGTACGGCCGTTCTTATGTTCTTAGTTAAAAACAGCCACCAAGCAGAGACAAACCTTCTCTGCAGCATTCCTGTTTTGTTTTTAAATAGATTCCTTCCCAGGCTGTGACCCGACATTCCACTTAGCAGCCTGCATTGAGTAAAGTGCTGACTTCATAATTTATAAGCCCCGGGGCCTGTTCCATATCCATGGAAAGAATTGATTTCAGTGGGGTTTGAACCAACCTTGTAATGTATCAGAAGAGTAACCTTGATAGTCTGTAGCTGCAAAACCAATAAGGGAGTCCAGTGGCACCGCAAAAACTAATACATTTATTTGGGCATAAGCTTTCATGGACAAAAACCCACTTCATCAGATGCAGATGTTACACTCTGCATTAACTTTATAATGAAAACCATACAATTCTTAAAGGCCATTTAAAATCTAGTCCTTTTTTTCTAAAGTGTGTCATTTCAGGACTATACCCATCCCTGCCAATTATTGTGGTTCTACAATCACTTTGTTATTTCAGCTGTTTTTCTTTCCTTAATGCTGCGTGACAGATCCACCCATACACCAGGGAACCCGTCAATCTGATTATACAGCGGAAATAACAAAACTGCATTTACCAGCACTCTGTGTGTGGACAAAGTCACAGTGAAGAGTGAAAAACATTATTTTTCCTCCAAACTCATAGTTCTAGAAATGTTAGGAACTGCTTGTAACAGTAGTTGGTAAATCCGTATTTGGACAGAATCATGATTTTTTAAAAATTGCTGCTCTACATAAAGGGCCAGTGCTTGAAACATACAAGAGATATTAAATTCAGATCAATGTCTGATAAATGTCTTCAGCTCCCTTATTTACAAGTAGCATCCTGCACCCAGGAATGGTCCTAGTTAAGACCATATACTCTCTCATATAAGCAAGGCACTGTTCAATACGAATAAAGGTCGCGGAGCAGGTTGAAGGCCCAGAGCATGCTACAGTACACTAGATCCATGCCAAGCTTCATATTTACAGGAAGTGTGACAATCAGGTCTGACCAATACTATCCAGAAAGCTACGCATCCACTGATCAAAGACCATCCATGTGCCTTCTGTGGAGATCAAAAGCTAAGCAGCATAAACTTTCAGAGTCATTAAGGGACAGAACAGCCTCTATCCTAGTCAAAAACAAAAAGCGCTTTTAAACATTAACTCCTCAAGGCTAGCGAAAGGCCATGTACAGCTAATTAGGCAATCACATTTTATTTACCAGTGCCAAGTAGATTTCCAAATGGACTTTAGCTGTTTGTCTGCCCAGGCTTGGCAAGAGGCAGCTGGTTAGACCCTGCAATTCTAAATTTATTTTCATCCCCCATGGATCTGCTGTCTCTTGGTAACAATGTAAATTCTGCACCTCAGAAAAGCTGAATTGCAAAAATGGAGTGAGGGGAGAATCAAATGTTGCTTAGGTTGGAAAAGTAGGATTTGCCATGGCAACCAGCTAGGCTGATATCCCAGCTCCTGCCAGACCAGAGCATCTTCATTCATTAATAAGTAATAAGCTCTTATATAACATTCTTCACTGTATATCCCAAAGCGCTTTACACAAGGTGGGTGGACACATACTGTTCTCATCAAATCATCAATGGGGAAAGCAAGGCAAACTGCAGCAAGTCACAAAGAGCGAGTGACAGAAATGGAACCCAGTGTATGGAATCGTGTTCCTCACTTCCAGGCCAGAGCCCCAACCACTGGACCATGCTGTCCGTTAAATACTTTCACTTTATTCAGTGCTATACAAGAAATGAAAGATACAGTCCCTGATCAAAGGATCATCTCAGACCCACCTGTCATCAGTTCTTGTATCTCAAATATGGCAGACACCTTATACTTTAATAGCACTGTGTCATTTATCTTGTGCCCTTCAGCTATGATCTGCCTTCTACATGTTAGGTGGAGACAGTACAATCAGTAAAACAATTATAATGTTCCTAGGCATCTGCAGTAGGCCTCGGAGAAAAAACTGCTTTGAACAGGAGCATGCAGAAACCAGTCCCTCCCACTGCCAAAATTTTAGCTACCTTCAGCTGCTGTGACTTAAGAGAACATTTAGCCTGCACTTGAAACTCACTTTCCAAACCCCCGTTCTTTAAAACAACCCCTAATCTTTGTGTCCTGCTGCATTAGAGGGAGGGAATCGCTTCCCCTCTCAACAGTGATTTTGCCCCTGCCTCTGTGACAATACTTCCAACTGCAGTTCTGCCACGCCAGCCAGCGAGGTGCTGCTGGGGGCATAAGAGAGCCAGGCAGGCACTCTGATTCTGGGGAGTCCCAAAATAGAAGACCTTGGCTCCAGCTTCCTGTTGCTTCCCCCCAGGCCGCCAGTGGAAAAAGCTGGCGGACCCCCCAGCACAGATTTACCCGGGTCCCCCGGCAGCTGACCCAGGGATTCCCTAGGACTTCAGCCTAGGAAGGGACCGACCGCGCCCTGCACTTACCAGGCTCCCCGCGTGCCAGAGGCGGCGGCAGCTCCGAACACAGTGGCCCCTAGGGCCGCACCATGCCCCCGCGCTGGAACGTTCAGACACGCCCTCCCCGCTCTCAGCCAATCGTTCCACCCGGCCCGCCCCCTCGCTGTGGGCCCCCGTTTTCCCCAGGGCAGCACGTGGGCGGGTGCCAGGTGGCCCTGGCCCGGGCCACGTGTTGGGTGGCGAGGGGCCCGGGGCCCAGCGCGCGGAGGAGGAACCCCCGCGGGGCCCCGTCAGCGCTCAGCATGCGCAGAGCGACCCCAGCAGGCAGCGCGGAGGGGGGTAAATCCGCCCCGGGAGTGGGCGCGGGGCATTTCTGGGAAGCTGCTAGGAGCGGGCTGGGGAATGGGGAGCCTTGTCCCTCTGGGAGCCTGGCTAGCGTCCAGAGCCCTTTACCATCCGGGTCCTCACTGTGCATCTCTCCTGGCCTCACCCTCCAGTAGGCACCTGCCTTAATGGGGAGTGTGTTTTGCAGTCCCCTTCTCTGTGCCAATCCACAGACATTAGGGCTGTGTCTACACTGGGCCACTTATTCCGGAAAATCAGCCGCTTTTCCGGAATAAGCTGCGAGCTGTCTACACTGGCCCCTTGAATTTCCAGAAAAGCACTGACGATCTACTGTAAGAAATCAGCTGCTTTTACGGAAAAACTATGCTGCTCCCGCTTGGGCAAAAGTCCTTTTTCCGGAAAACTGTTCCGGAAAAGGGCCAGTGTAGACAGCACAGTAGTGTTTTCCGCAAAAAAGCCCTGATCGCGAAAATGACAATTGGGGCTTTTTTCCGGAAAAGCGCATCTACATTGGCCACGGATGCTTTTCCAGAAAAAGGGCTTTTCCGGAAAAGCATCCTGCCAATGTAGACGCTCTTTTTCCGGAAATACTTATAACGGAAAACTGTTCAGTTTTAAGCATTTCCGGAAAATCATGCCAGTGTAGAGGTAGCCTAGGAGTCGTGGCTCTAGCATAAACGGGCTAAGCAATTGCTTGGTCCCCAAGCAGCTCAAGGGGTCCCCCTATTAATTATTAGCATGTGAGGGGATGGGTATTCCTGCTTAGGGCTCTAATGGGCTAGTATTGGCACTTCCACATGCAATCGTTTTTCTTTAGTTTAAGCTGTAGTTACACCTGCTTTATAGCTAGTTCAGTCCCCAGTGTGTCAGCCAAGAGGGCAGCCGTCATGCAACATTAAGGATGTGATTTTTAATTAATGAATCCTAGGAAAGTGGCTTCTGGTGCTGCCTGTGTGTCATGCATATCATCTCGCCTGGCAGAGGAGAGCGTGAGAGCGGAGACTCGTACTGAAAGCAGTAAGAGCAGGCTCCCTCCTGTTTTCAATAACCATTAAAAAGTCAGGAGGAAAAACTGCCCCTGATGCTGAGAGACAGGGAGCTCAGGACTGTTGGGCAGTCTTACCCCGGTCATGAATAGACACTGATGCTAAGGATACATCTACACTGCAAGGTTATTTCGGGATACCAAAGATATCCCAAAATAGCTACCCCACGTCTTTTGAATGCGTTTGCTATTGCAAAATATAGCAGACCCACTATTTCGGCATCCCTGTAAACCTCGTTCCACACAGGATAAGGGATGTCTTGAAATAGTGTGTTATTTCAAAATTTGGTGCTGTGAAGATGCACCCAACTTCGAAATAGCTTATTTTGAAAGAGAATCGAAATAAGATTTGTGTAGCGCAAACTGCGTATCTTATTTCGAGCTAAGGGTGCAGTGTAGACGCACCCTAAATAGACACTGAAGATCAACCCCCAAATTCAATGTGAACCCTCATTCTGGGCAGATTGTACCCACCTCAGATGATTTCTGGAGGCATCTGTCCCTTTGTGATCCACTTGGGGAATTCGCTGTGACTCTGATCCCAGTACAAGAGTGAATTGAGCTGCATGTGCCCAGCATTGCAGCTTCCATTCGGGATGGAGCTGGGGCACTTGGCCCATTTCCACAGCTGCACCGTTGAGACTTCTTTCGTCCTGCTAGCCAAAATGACTGCTTCGGATAGAATATGGGGCAGAGATGCAACGGGTTAAATTCTACTCGCTGTAAATTGAGGAACAAGACATCAGAATAAATGATACCCAGTAAATTCCCCAGGAACTCAGGCCATGGAAAGACCAAACAAGCAAACCTGAATCATGCTCAGAGACAGTCACTGTCTCAAAAGCTTTTTGACAGTAAACCCAACGACTACACTGTCACTGCCCAGAAGCTGAGAGCAGAGACGCGCTGAAAGGCATAAGGCAGTGGTGAGTGCTACCCATATGAATTAAATTTAAACTCAGGAATTAAATGGGGGTTGGGAGGCAGTGACAAAAGTGGCTAGGACTTCAAAGGAGGATTTGCTTATAAATGGGAGAAAATCTGTCATATTAGATAATAAATTAGTACACTTTGAACTGAAAGATATATCATAAAAGGCACCTTGTTGAAATAGAATTCAATTATAAAGCACCAGGTAATGGGATCACTGAGGGCTAGAATAAGGTACCAGTCAGTGCTTGTAAGTCTTGTCCTGCCAGCTTCTTTAGCAAGATGAAGGGCCATTCAGAACATATCGGGGGAGGCGTGAGCAGACATCTGCTGGCAAGAGAGGGTTTCTTTGCTAGCTTGCCCCTGCCTGATTCATTTTCTGGGTAGTTTTTTCATGGGTTAGGATCCTGACTCCACTGAAATTGATGGCAAAACATCCACTGATTTCTAGGGGACCCAGACTTCACCCTTGTCTTTTAAGAGCAGTGACAACACCATGTGCCCATCCTCCATTTGGCCATACTGAAAGGGTAGCTTCTGTGCCCAGTGTCAACACAGAACCTAAATCTCTAGGGTCTTCAGGACCAGTTCAGTACCATCACCTCCTAACTGGAGCGTTGCCCACCCATAACCCTTACATAGAAATGTGCTGCTTCTTGGAGGGAAATAGCCATATGCAAAAGACTCTTTCTTCCTTTTTACTGTTAGAGGAGAAAGCGTCCCGATGCGATTCTCCCTGGGAATTGGGAATAGTGCTTTCTAGGCATCAAATGTTTCCTTATATTTGTCTGGATGGATTTCAAAGTTTCCATTTAGAATAGTGGGGCTCTGAGGCACTGCAGTGGCTGTTGAACTTATGCTTGAACATCTTATTTTAACTGCTATATAAAGTCAGGCACCAGATACAGGGCTCTCTTAGGACCAGAGTCAGCCCTCTGATATTCATACACAACTCGACTCCCAGTTGTGGCACTGTCTTGCTGGGATCTTGGCTAAGGTACTTAAATGCCTTCTGCCTCACTCCTCCTATCAGTCATGTAGGTCTACCTTTGTAAGTGTTGTCGTAAGCCTCAGATGAAAAGCTCTAGAGAAGCACTGTCAGTACTAAGAGTCGGATACTCCCCAAATTCATGGTCTTATGGATTTTTGGTGCACTGTTGTTGGCAAAGATTCTCATCTCAAACTGACTGCTTAGGAACTGCTAGTGATGCAAATAATAGCAGAAGTATGCTTCTATAGTTTCAGGAGCCCAGATCACAGATGGTGATGGAGAACGTCTCCTCCTCTTCGCTGTTCTCAACCAGCTTCACCACTCAGCCTGAAAACTCCACTGCATCCAATTACTTCTCTGGTCTCCAAAAGAGCATTCATATCCTTTCCATGGTGGTCTACAGCATTGCGTGTCTGCTGGGGGTGACGGGCAATGGTCTTGTCATTTGGATTGCTGGCTTCAAGATGAAGAAAACAGTAAATGCCGTGTGGTTTCTAAACCTGGCTGTTGCTGATTTCATCTTCACTTTTTTCCTGCCCTTTAGCATCACCTACACTGCCCTGGGGTTTCACTGGCCATTTGGGAAGGTCCTGTGCAAACTGAACAGCACTATTGCCTTCCTCAACATGTTTGCTAGTGTCTTCCTCCTAACGGTGATCAGCATAGACCGGTGCATTTCAGTGATCTGTCCTGTGTGGTCTCATAACCACCGGACTCCCAAGTTGGCTTCCAACATTGCCCTGGTCACTTGGCTTCTAGCCTTCGCCATCAGCTTTCCATATCTCGTTTTTCGAGACACGGCTACTAATTCAAAGAACGTCACCAGCTGTTACAATAACTTTGCCCTGACTGACAACTATAAAGCTGAGGCATCCCGTCAGCTGTGGAAAATGAGGCACAAAACTATGATCATAACCAGATTTGTATGTGGGTTTCTCATTCCCTTCACTGTGATCCTCATCTGCTACAGCATCATTGGTGTCAGGATGAAAAGGAACCATCTAGCCAGATCGACTAAGCCTTTCAGGATTCTTGTTGCAGTCACCGTGTCATTCTTCCTTTGTTATTTCCCATACCACGTCTTCTGCTTGCTGGAAATATCTAAAATCTCTTCCAATCAGGAGCTGAAAATGGCTCTTTACATAGGGATCCCCTTGGTTTCCAGTCTTGCTTTCTTCAATAGCTGTATCAACCCCATCCTCTATGTCTTTGTGGGGCAGGACTTCAAGGAGAAGTTCCGACAATCCATCCTCTCAGCCTTTGAGGGGGCCTTCAGTGAGGACTCCATCTTGACCTCTCTGGCCAGCAAGAGAAAATCCAGAGCCACTTCTGAAGCAGAAGTTCCAGGACTTTAATCAGTAGCTAATGACCCAAATTTTAGTGGTAAGTTACAGGAGACCCAGCTCTGTCCTTTGCCTCACCAATGCAGTTCCAATGGATTTCAATCAGAGTTGTTTTTGTGTCACTGATAGCAGAAATGATCTCTGGATAGCAAAGAAGCATAGTTTGCTGCAGTCTGGAAGTGCAAAACCTAGTGGGATTTACACACCAAAGAGGTGAAACAGCTGGACGGAGCATGAAAAGCAACTGACATAAAGTGGCAACCCACTGCCATAGACACTTTACACCAGGGGTGGGCAATAATTTTAGAAAGGGGGCCACTTTACAAATTTCTGAAGTTGCCCCAGGCTGCCCTGGAAGGGGCAGGGCCAGGATGGTTTACAGTCTGCAGCTGGCCCCCGGAGGCTCTATTGCCCACCCCTGCCTTACACTCTCCTATTGGTTGCTTTTCCTGCTATTTCCCCCTTTTTCATTTTCTTCAGTGTGTAAGTCGCACTTATTTTGACACACCTACAGAGAGTGTGCAAGTTACTGTTACAGCGCAAGTTACTGTTTTTGCCACTTCTGCTCATTTTTAACTGGAAACATAAGCATTGAATGTGGTCCAGAGAATTTAATGCCTGCCATGTTATACTCAGTCAGCCCGGCCCTGGCCCGTTATTTATAGATAAAGCTTGTCTCTTTTATTGCCCTGCCTTCACTGATTACCTGCAGCAGCATTCCCTTTGAAAAAAATCCAATATTTGCTTAGCAAAATATGTTCCACAATATCCGTGATTAAAAGATTAAGATACCATTTCAGGTTTCCTTTATCTGCAGTCAAACCTTACCACTATTCAGTTAATCATTGTTCACCCTCTGCATAAATATTCAGGACCTGAAGAGCCAACCACTTGCACACTCAATTACTTTGTTGATCCACTGTCAGGTCTCCCGGCACCTTCCTAACTTACTTCAAATGGGTGTTGCCCCCGAAAGCTCATGATGCTATTTTTGTTAGTCTCTAAGGTGCCACAGGACTACTCGTTGTTTTTAAAGTTACAGACTAATAGGACTACCCCTCTGGGACTTCTCCATGGTGACTCATTTGACAAATGTCTTCTATCCAGTGTAGCCTCAGGGGTCACCTTGTGAATTCTGGTTTAACATATCCAAGGCAAAACCCCATTTATATTTACAGCTGTGTAGCCTCATTAATTTCATTTCTGTCTGGTCAGGTATGTATTTTAGTCATTACCTGGTTTGCTACAAACTGCTGCAGAGATCCGAAAATGCTTGGACACCACTAAATGGCAACATGGTGTATTGCTGCTCCTATATATACATGTGCATGTTCTCTCTCTCTCAGATCCAGAGAAAAAAGAAGGAAGCTTTTCTGATAAGTCCTGAATGATTACAAAAAAGTTAGAACAGTTAATGTGAAGATTCTGTTTCATGTCATGTATTATTTTCTAGTGCACTGGTCCTAGTGACCTGGAGGCTTCAGAGAAAACAACCTGTTCAGCAAAAAGGTGACTGGAAGTTGTAGGCTCTACAAAGTTTATTGACCCTCTTCACATTGTCTCCTTATCCTCGTTGATATTGCTATTGTGTATGGGCATGATTCAAAATATGGAAGTCAGCAGAGAGGCTTCCCCTGTCTTCAATGGTGTAATTACAGCATAACTTTACTCCCAAGAATAATCCTTTTGAGTTAACAGAACTACTCATGTGATTAATGTGTGTTTTTGCAGGATCAGGACTCCAGGTAGTAAAACTGTGGCTACGTTGGCAGAGACAATGCAAAGGAAACACTCATTAGCATTTGTCGCACTGTTGTTTGCATATTCTCTGTCAATGCTTTTTGTGGAAGAGGTTTTTGCGCAAAAGCAAGCAGTGTAGACGGGGCCGTTTTGCGCAAACCCCCCCTTTTGCGCAAGATCCCTTATGCCTACACTGCTTTTTTTGGTGCAAAAACCTCTTCTACAAAAAGCATCGGCAGAGAATATGCAAATGACAGCACGACAAGTGCTAATGAGTGCGTCATTTGCATTGTCTTTGCCAACAAAAGGCTGCATTGTAGATGTAGCCTATAATTCCCCCCTGCCAGTATACTGGAACATGGTCTAAAGTAGGGGAGGGCAATAACGTGGCAGTGGTTTGCCAGGGTTAACTCTGGTGGGCCTCCGCTGCTGTATTTACCTGCATGGCCACAGGTCGTGGCTATCACAGCTCCTGTCAGCCAGGGATTGCCATTTCCAACCAATGGGAGTAGCAGGAAGTGGCCCAGACCAGGATACTGCTTCCCACAGCTCCCATTGCTGGCAACAGCAATCCCTGGCTAATGGGAGCTGCGATTGCCGCTACAGTAGCCGTGCAAGTAAATATAGTGGTGGGAGCCCACCAGGAGCTAACCCTTGTGGACCGGATCTGGCCCATGGGCTGTTACCTGCCCACCCCTGGTCTAAAAGTTCAGGCTTCATACAAAATACACTCTTTTTTTTCTGAAAGCAGCTTTCAATGTTAGACATTTTATTGTCTCTCAACTAGCTGAGATCTGATAGTTTGTACTTCATGTAATAAATGTGAAAATCAATAAAACCATTTTAAAACACATGGCCTGTGGATCTAATGACAGCCGTGTCACCATGTGGTAAAAGACTCATAGGAAAATATTCAGTGAGCACAACCAACTGCTCAAGTTCATCTTTGGCAACGGGACAGCTAGCCAAAATGGCTTAGTCCTCCGGAATCTGGAAACTAGGAGCAAAACTCACTGAACAGTTACTGGGGGCTCCAATGGGGGCTCAGGGATCTGCACATTGGCTCCAATTGCAAGACTGAAGCCCTTGCTTATGAGCTGAGCTCAATGCTTCTGATATATTTGAAAACCAGTTGGTTGACAGTAACACAGTAATGATACCCCACTTATGCCACTAGGCTGTATTTGCTTGATCATCAGACTGTAAAATGCTTGGGATTGGGGATTTTGGTTTTTTGTTCAGCAGGAGCAATCCATCTTTGACCAGGTTTATTTTTTAAAAGAGAAAACCTCTACGACCAGGAATGGCATTTCAGCACAGAGTGAAATGCTGTTACAGGAGGCTGTCATTCTCGTCTCTCTGTCCTTGCATAACTTGTCATCTGGTGCTTTTCCCTTCACCTAGCAGGTTTGGAAAATTCACTGTTCAATGCCAGTTTGTTCATCCAGGTGAGGGGGAAAAAAGCCCAACAAAGAGCATAACTTATAATCCTCTGCTTCCCCTACTGGTCAGCATGTTTTGCATACATATGACCTAGGTATGTGAAAGTGTAAATGGTTAACTAATGGGCCGGGGCAGCAGCGTGGGCGGAGCAAGCCTCTCCCCCTCCCCCTAGCATGTAAATGTCTAACTACTGACATTTCAGCGGTTACATGTTTACCTAAATAAACACATTTTAACATTCCTAATATGAACACGCTGTGTGGCTGCATAGCGTGAGAGCTGTCACTTATATACATGTAGGGGAGCCAGCATGGGTCCCTTGGCCCATGCAGTATTTAACAGAATGAATGTAGTCATTGATCCTTCAAATACCTACATAGGTGCTTAACTTGAGTGATTCCATTGGATTCAGTGGGATTACAGTACTCACATGTTTAAAGGCAAGCAAACTGATAAGTGCTTGCAGGGCTGGGTCCAGAGAGAACTGACCTTTGCCAGAAATTGCTGACATCCAGATCAAACTGTGTCAGACAAGTGTAATGTTTGTTCAGCAGCATGCAGCTACGGGGATATTTACTGACTCCGAGAGGTGAGTTGTAGTGTCAAGGTTGTTCAGAGCAGCATTTGACCTCGCTGCTTTTTACTTACGTTTGCAAAGTCAGTGTAATTCCAAGGGGAGAGTGGCTCACAGATCTTCGCACTTCTGATCCTGGCTCTGACATTTCCTCTTTGACCCAGATTATATTTGGCAGAAATCCAGAGGAGGAGACCCCAAGTCCAGGTTTCTGGGGACTCACCCTGTCCCCAACATAAAAGTGAGCAGGCTTCAGGGGGTATTTAGGGAGCAAGGCACTGGGGGCCTCCACAAAAGCTTTGTCCCACCGAATGGCACAGAGTAGTCTTAATGAGCCAGATGCCTGCTCCTTCTGTGACACAGAGAAAATGACTTAGGCCAAACTGCTCAGTGTGGATACATAAAATTAATTGCCTAGGCTTGTATTAATTTCAGTGGGAGCAGCAGGTATCCAATGCCTTTGAAAATCAGGTGTCTAACTTTGTTGCCCAAGTATGAAAATGTTGGACTCAACAGTTCTATGCCTCAGTTTCCATACTGTAAAATGGGTATAATACATCCCTGCAGCACAGCTCAGGGTGCCGTGAGGTCTTAGTTATTATTTGTAATGCAGTAGTTCCTAGAAAGAAAGAAAATACACATCATATCTCTCAAAGCCATGTGGAAATGTTAGGCAATCAAGCCCCAGAGTACCCCTGTGAATTAAGTATTATTACCCTCAGGCACTTAGATGTTAGAGTTAGGCACTACAGAAAACCCGATGGCCATCTAAAATCTTAGGGGTAAACTGAGGCATGGAATGGTTTACTGCTCCAAGGTCACATCAATAGAAATAGAATCCTGGAATTCTACCTACCAGCCCCATGTCCTCACTTGATCCACTTTTTTGCTCTCATTAACCCCCAATCACTCTGTTCTCTGCCCAAACTTGCCTCACTGAACTTGGTGCCTCCTTTCAGGCCTACCTGTATGCTCCTGAAAGCTTCCCCATAATGCCTGCCCCATCTTCAGATCATTTCAGAAAAATCACTCATTTGGCACAGCATGTCTGTGATAATATCCACATGCTATGTGGTGATTGTTCACCCTCTTGCCCCCGGTGCATTATATGCTTCCCTTCTTCTGATACCCTTGTCCCATTCTGACACCAGTGTTCCCCCGCTGCTGAGCAGCAGCAGATATCTGGGGCCTTGCAGTTTGGTTTCCCAGTGGAGAAGAAATCAGTGATGCCTGTATATATTCTAAATGTACCTTGTGTCATTAACACACATACCTCAGTCCTGGAACAGAGGTGGTCACATAATTCAGCAGGCAACTTTTTCCAGGAATCTCAGCATCCTTGATGTCAGATTCTCTAAGAGCAATGCTGCCCTAAGAATTGACTCAAATCAGATTCCAAGGCAGAGCACAGTGTCCTGCTGCGTGCATAGCTCCTTGTCCAGAAACCACCTTCAACACAGAACTGGGGCTAGCCAAAGCGAACAACTACAGAACACCTCTTCCCGGAACCGAACATTTGGTTGTGCATGCTAAGAACTTGGATGACTCTGTAACAGCACCACCTGGTGATACCTGCCAACACAATATTGTATGTGTTACAAAATGCCACATGGAAGGGCACTGACATTTTTCAGCAAACATAATTACCTGCTCCCAGTCATGGTTTTATTAATGAACACTCTGGAACAGAACTGGTGCTTTTAAAAAGCACCAGTTATGGGCAACATACAGAATGGGAGTTCTATGAGTGGCCTGTGAAATATTTGTTTACTGTTGCTCACATACAGAGTTACCAGATTCTGCTGCTTTCCATCCCCGTAGTTTTTTTTCCCCACCAGTATTACTAAAGTGACATGCACTTAAAACATGGGCATGTAAAGTGAGGTGCATGCTGATTGCAAACAATGGCTGTGAGAGACACGCACTCCCTTTGCATCCAATCAAAGCGCTGCTACAGTTCAATTGGCTCACACTGCAAATTCTAGGTACAGAATCGAAGTTAGTAAAACTACTCTATCCCAAGAGACCATCTTGGTCGCAACAATCTCGCAGCCCACTAAGGAGAGCCATTATGCGACCCAATCACTAGCCTGGTTTGCCCATCACTGATCTAATCCCATAACCTTTATGCAACCAAATACTCCAGTGACATTAACACAACTGGAGCTTGAGACAGGATCAGTCCAATGTTCCCTCTAATTTTTTCCATCCATGTGAAGAATAATTTTATGTGCACCTAGGTATGTGAGAATGTGCACCACCAGTAGAAACAAAAAACCTAGTTGTGGGCACTCTGCTAATCAGCTGGGTGGCATTTGAATCTCTCCTGAGTGGCTGCAAAAGCATACAATTTACAGGATACACTGGATCAGTCCCAAAATAAAAATTCCTTTGTTCTATCACAGCAACCCTCATTTATAACCAACGAGCAACCTAACTGATTTTTTTCAGCATCCACTTTAGTTGTAACTCTCTTATCTGAAAATGTTAATTATTAAAAAAGCATAAAACAGTCACCAAACCCATAGAAATCTTTCCAAGACATGGTTGAATCCAGGCAATATCTCCAATTCCCTTCCACTTGGCGTAATTGTATTTTCATGATGTTTTAAAATTTAATCAGGTTGATGGGGGAAGACGCTCTTCAGGCTAAGGCAAGTCTACACTGGCAAGTTGCTGCACAGCAAATCCGCCCCCAGCACTGTAGCATTCACGGTATCCAAACTGGCAAGGTATTTAGCGTGTACTAGCTCTGCAGTTAGTGCCCTCTAGGTAAATCAGCTCCACAAGAAGTGTAGAGCTTGCTGTGCTCTGGATAGTGCATTGGGATGCCAGTACTGTGTCCTGGCTGGCCTCCAAATGCCCTACCCACAATGCCTGTTCTGGCCTCTCTGGTCATCTGCTTGAACTCTACTGCCCTACTCAGCTGACCAACCACATGACCAAGACCCACCCTTGCTTTCTTTTTTTTTTAATTTGGAACTCCCCTTCTGGTTTGCTCAGCAATGCGTGGTGTTCTCAGCACCTCTCTCCAGTTGACCATGCCTGATCCACACACCAGGAGAACCTCTGCTTGGAGCCATGTGGAGGTGCTGGACCTCGTCAGTGTTTGGAGAGAGGAGGCACTCCAGTCATAGGAATTATGGTACCTACAGGTACATCTTTAGATGCATGACCGAAAGGGACCATGGCTGGGATGCACTGCAGTGCAGGGTAAAAGTGAAGGAGATGTAAAACACCTACCACAAGGCACGGGAAGCAAACTGCCACTCTGATGCTGCACCCATACACCTGCAGTTACTATAAAGAGCTGGATGATATACTTGGAGCTGACCCCACTTCCACTCCAAAGACCCCACTAGGTAATTTTGGATTTGAAGGGTTATGCAGCAGTGGACCAAGCCAGGAGGGGTTATTTGTGTCTGAGTATGCTAAGGGGCAAAGGGACCCAGAGCCAGAGGAGGACTCTGCACCTGTAGAGGTTTACAGCCAGGAACCAGTTTGTACCTCCAAAGAAATGAGCCACTTGCAGCCCTTGGAGGCTGCAGATGATATGACTGGTATGAGGTTAGGAAATCATAGAATCATAGAATACTAAGGACTGGAAGGGACCTCGAGAGGTCATCGAGTCTAGTCCCCTGCCCTCATGGC
>JANRFK010001605.1:6575486-6606895 GCA_030068395.1 Apalone spinifera | reverse complement strand
GGACGAGTGTGTGAGTGGGGGGAAGGCCACAATAATCTCCAGTCTTCCTGGGGGTGGGTGAAGGGGGTCGGAAGTTCGCTCCATCCATCATTCTCCATTCAGAGCAATGAGGGTGGGATTTGGTGGCAATGCCTCATCGCCTGTGTAAACTTGACGCTCTGATCTGCCTGAGTGTTTTCTGTCTCCATTTCTTTCTTTCTGTCAGAGGATCCTGATATCCTAGCGGTCTAGAATCTGGTGTGAATCCCGTCCAGTTTTCACTCAGACAGTGTTATTTTCCTTATGTACCTGATTGGCTATGGTGGGTATGTGACTTCATAGCCAAACCAACACAATAGAGATTGGCGGCTGGAGGGAGGAAGTGGGATATGATGGTACTGGGAGGACAACCTGGGGTAAAGGTTCTTTTCTCAAACCTGATCCAAACTCTGAAGGTCAGTCTGGACTAGAGAGAGAAATGTAGTTGTGTTAGTCTGGTGTAGCTGAAACAAAATACAGGACTATGTAGCACTTTCCCCACCTCTAATACCATTAGCTCACAGACATTTACCTCCCCTCCTCCCCCGCATCCCCCTTCTGTTCTGAAATGTGATTTGTCCTTTTCATATGTGTTCATTTTTTTTAATTGTATCCTTTGGTATATATGGTTGTGACTATTTTCTTCCACTATTTGATCTGAGGAAGTGGGTCTGGCCCACGAAAGCTCATCACCTAATAAACCATCTTGTTAGTCTTTAAAGTGCTACATAGTCCTGTAGTCTGGACTAGGGATGTAAGCGAGAGGAGGCAGAGGCATAGTGGGAGGAGGCAGAGGCACAGTGGGAGACTGGGCACAAGCCGGGACTCCCCAAACCATGATGCTCCTGCCAACATAGCACTGTCTACACCCGTGCTTTTGTCAGTGTAACTTACATTGCTGAAAGGTATATAGGTTGTACTGACAAAAATAAGAATAGCCTGATAGTCTTTCTTATTGATAGCCTCAGCTGAGCGCAAGAATTGGAAGGTCCTGGGGTTAATGTTCCCTCTAATTTTCCATCCGTGTGTGGATTTTTTCCATCCAGGTGTGGAATAAATTCTTATGTACACTGAGGCATGTGCAAATGTACGCCACCCATAGAAACAAAACCTAACTGTGGGCACTCTGCTGGTCAGCTGGGTGGCATGTGAATTTCTTCTGAGCGGTTGCACAAGCGCACAGTTTATAGGGAATGCTGCAGGATCTGATCTGTCTTACTGGTTGCACAAGTGGTTTTCTTCCTTTCCAACTTCCCCCTCTCAGAAGCTTCTGTGGTAGCATGAGCCAGTATTTGATTCACATGAACTGAACAGAGTGATGCACAGTGGTGGAGTATTTCATTTGTAGGAAATTCCCATCTTCTTGTTGGCTCTCAACTGCTGATGAGCCATGTACAGCTTCTGCATCCTGGACAAACTGACTAAGCATAGGTCTAGTTGCAAAGGCTGGTAAAACAGCTTTAATATAGCTAGTGTTGGAATCAAGCAGCTACTTCCATAAATGTGACTAATGCACACAGTCATTTTTGTAGATGTTATTTTAGAATACTTAATAAGAGGGTGTGGTAACTGTGTAGCCATGGATTCCGTATCTTTGTTAGATTCTTGCTGTCTCTGTTTGGAGACATTTGTGGTAAGGTATGAGATGGAGACATTAGCGTAAGTTAACTTCCTTTGTTTGCCACGGTTTGAGGGTTTTGGTTTTTTTTCAAAGTGTGAGCATGGATATGTTCAGTTCTTTGGGTAATACTGAAAGACCCTTTGAAGATACTGAAGTATGTATATATTTTAAAAGTAAGTTGCTGTCTTTTTAGCACTTTAATTAAGATGGTACCTCGTGTCTACAGTGATGGCTGCAGTTCATCATGATACTGTCACTTGCATGCTCTAGTACTTTGTGGCACGAAAATGTGATATTTCAAACTAGAATAAAGAGTATGGAAAAACCCTGATATGATTGGTTTGTGTCTTTATTGAATAAAAGTGTCTAAATTCTCTCTTCAATGTTTGTTTTCTCTGTGGTGTTTCCATAGGAGCAATTTTAGTGTGGAAGAATGACAACAGCTACATGACCCAGTGGATGCATTGTACAAGAGGGCATTAGTTACATCTGCCAACTTTACTGAACTCTTCCTTAAGTTCAACCCCTATTTGTAAGTTTATAATGTATTGAAAAATAAGGGAACATATACAGTATGTGTATTGTAGGTAGCTATAGAGCAGTGATACAGACTGAGACTTGGTGTAAGTGGCCCAATCTTTAAAAAGTACAGAGAAGTGCTGTAAGGATTCCATCTTTGTTGTATTGTTCCTACTTTGTTTTTACAGAACAATTCTGTGTGAGGTTGCAGGAGGATGAGTTAGTCTGCAGCCCATATTCAAAAGCAACTTCTTTCTACAGTAAATATTATAATGCTCAATATGTCTTTCCTTTTTTTGCAGTATTTTAGAAGTGGAAAGACAAAGTAGGTTTTGATGTTTTGTGTGGAATCAACTGAAATAGGAGCCATCATGAATATAACAAAGGGTGGGCTGGTGCTGTTTTCTGCTAATTCCAATTCATCTTGCATGGAACTATCAAGGAGAATTGCTGAGTAAGTACTATCCAGTGGTTAGTCTTTGCTGCCATCATAGTGGGTATAAGAGGGAGGAGAAGGCATGGCCTTCCCAAACTGCCAAGCATGGCCTCACCCACTCTCTGTTCCCTGCTTCAGTGGGGCTCCAGGAATGCCCCTGGGCTTCAGATGCACTGAGGCTGGGGACACTGGAGTTGTCTGTGCTCCCAGTGCTCCGGGGTCAGATGTTGGCTTGAGGGAGAGCTGGAGACCTGCCTCTGTGGCTGGGGGACTTGACTCCTGCGGGGGGCAGGTGCCGGTGTAGAAGAGACACGCTTGGGTGGCGGGAGAGGATTTCCTTCCCCAGCCCTAGGCTCACCCCCTGCCCATTCAGCAGTATAGGATATTGGTGCAGATGGGTTGGGAGTAGAGATCAGTCTACAGCAGATACGAATATTTTGTAATGTTACTTAGTAAAACTGCACCATTATTTGGAAAAATAAAGTTACCTACAACATGCACAGTCAGTACAATAAATCTTTGTTTCTGATCACTAAACACTTGCATATATGAACATAAATATTTTAGATGTCTGCAGTCATTTTAAATAATTTTCTAGGCTTTGCTGATTAAGGAACTTTGAATCACGGCAGTCTGCAGTAAATGTAATAAACGGTGAAACTCAGGTTAGCAAGCTGGGAGAGGTTTGTTGTTGGATCACCTTGCTTTGGCATCCATAGAATTGAACTCCTACATCTAGGATAGTATAAACCCTGATAACACTGTTTTCATTACCATGGAACATGCAAATTAGGGGACGATTTCCAGTCATAAGCACTCAGTGTTAGTACCTCACTTAAAATCTTTACAATAGTTGAATTTTGAAGATGGCATGTAATTTATTCACCGAATAACAAAGAAAACATTTACATCTGGCTTGTTGGTTTGAAAGCTGTGAAAGGCCACTTTCGTATTTTTTGGGAGACATAAGTTACAAAAGTTCCTATTTGGATATTGTTAAATAATCCTATATGGTAGAAAAATCCACTGGTTTTTCTTTCCAGATGTACTATGGCTTTGTTAGTTATCAAGGCTTGTCCTTTCTGCTCAATACAAGTTTATTAGATGTGGAGGGTTTTTAGTATAATGTGTGCTAATCTCTTATGTCTTGTATAAATCTGTATTGCACTTTGAGGCATTTAGAAATTTCAGTCATGACAGGTTGCTTGCTTCCCTATAGTCTAAATTAGACATGACATAAGGAGGACAGACAAGAAGGGTACTGAGGGAGGGCTAAAATTGCATAGTATTTGGATATGGACATATTTGTGCATCATTCATGCTAGGGATGTCAACGAGTAATGGACTATACAATTAACCTATAAGCCTAGGTTTATTGGTTAATCTTGTCGGCTACCCACAATCTCCTTCCCTTGCCAGTTCCCCCCAGCAGTAGCTCCGTGGTGCTACCATGTGCTGCTGCTTCTATCAGAGGCAGTAGCGCACAGGTGTGGGGGTCTGAGCTCCTGGTGGACAGAGGCTGCTCCCAGACCTACCTCTGTATGTGGCCAGGCAGCTGCAGACAAAAGGCTGCTTCATCACCGCCTCCCCATTCCCTCTGCTCCCTCCACCCCTCGAGCAGCCTCTGTCCACCGGGAGCTTGGACCCCTGCAGACAGGGGCTCCTGCCATCCCGTGCAGCTGCCTCTGTATCAGAGGCAGCAGTGCGGGGCAGCAAGGAGCTGGTTTTTAACTGGCTTCCCTCGCAGACTGGCTCCTGCCTGCCAGCCTGTGCTTCTGCCTCTAATATAGAGGCAGCAGTGCGGGGTTGCAGAGGGCTCCCCGGGAGTGGGGCTGAAGCGCACTGGCTGCTGGCCTCACTCCTGGGAATTATCAAATAGCTGTGTAACCACTAAGATTTCATGCAGTTACACGACTATTCAGTTACTCGATATGTAACATCCCTAATTCATGCTATTAATTCCTTTTTAGTAATTGGTCTTTCTATGCTAATATTGTAAACTGTAGTTTAACCTTCAAAAGCTTATTAACTACAGCTTTGTCTGCTCTTGCCCTTATTTTACCTCTTATTTAGTCTCAAAAGGAAATTTCCCTGGGAAAGGACCAGTTTAAACTCAGTCTTGTGAAGCCGCATGCACATCCATGACATTATATAGATAATGATGAGAAACTTGTTGCATAATTTTCATAACTTTGAATTATTTTAATGTTCTTTGTTTTTGTTTTTAATTGTGGACAGGCTTAGATCGATCTGCAATATAACTGGTAAAATACAGATTTGTGAGAAATTTCATAATAAAACATTTGTCTTGTGATTTATGAATTGTAGTTTTGTACAGTGCTATTAACGTTAGGTTGGGCTGCTTCTTTATTCTGGTGTCAGTTCTCTTCGGTGTAATGTTCTGATTTTTGCTTTTCTTTTTTCTTTTCAGACGCCTAGGGTTAGAGATGGGTAAAGTTCAGGTTTATCAGGAGCCAAACAGAGGTGAGCATTTAATGGCTTAATACAGTGGTTCCCAACCTTTTTTATACTAGGGACCGGCAAACCCATTCACAAACTTTTGGTGGATTGGCAACATTTTATTTGCATATTAATTATATGAATATGCAAATAAAAATTTTGCCAGTCCACCAGAAGTTTGTGAATGGGTTTGTCGGTCCCTGATATAAAAATCCCCGACCCCCTAGTGCCAGCCCTAGAGCCCCTCATCCCTCCACTGCTCTCCCAGTGCCAGCCACTTACCCTAGAGTCCCCTTCACCCAACTGTCCAGTGCCAACCTTTCTCCCTCAGAGTCCCCTAGTGCCAGCCCCCCTGCCCCAAATGCCTCAGTGCCCGTCTCCTGTTTCCAGAGCCCCACTGCACCCAGTCCCCCAGGTTTCCCCCTGTGCCAGCCCTCAGTACCCAGCATTAACCCTGTCCCCAGTGCCAGTCCTACCCCCCAGCCCACTCATTACTAGCCCCACCCTTATAGCCCCCCATTCTGGATGTCACCGTGCCCCTCAGTGTCAGCTCTCCCCTCCCGCCTTTTAGAGCCCCCCAAGTACTAGCCTCACCCCCCAGAGCCTCCCTTACCTAGCCCTGCCGCTGCCTTCCAGCCACCAGCTGAGCGCAGAGCGCTTCGCTGCATGGTGGAAGTGCTGTGCAGAGCCCGCAGCATGCTGGGCCCCAGCCGAGTGCCACGGCAGCCAGGCTCCAAGCGGCGCTTGGTCCTGGCTAATTGCTGCAGCTGCCCATTATGCAGCCCTGCCAGCGCTAGAACTGAGGCCACTGTGAGACTGCCCCAGTAGGGTCAGCCTCACTGTGGCCCTGACTCCAGCTGCAGCACACCCAGTTGCCCACCGGGCCACTCATACTGCTGCTGTGTGGGGAACCCCAGTGGGCGGGGCTCATTAGCAGCTCAGGGCGTGCCCTGGCAGTGTGCCATTGCCTGGCAGATGGGTTCGCGGCATTGCGAACCGCTGGCTTAATAAGCCTCTCATTCTGCTTCTGTGGGAGACAGTATATTACTTAACCCTCTTCAGAATTTATTTACAGAAAAGTGAAGCATCACTCTTTCATGTTTATGTTCTCTCATATATGTGTTCTGTTACCTCTCCTCCTTCTGCCTTCTGTGGACTATCATTCTTCCAGACCACCTGTTTTTGTATGTGATCATATCTCTCTCTCTCGCATGCATGGACATACTGTCTCCAGTTAGCCTTTTTTGTCGTTCCTTCATCCTCATTAAATGCTGCTGTTGTCATGGTGCAACACTATTGCTCAGAGGGTTCATGCACGTAGTCACCATCATCACCTTCCTTAGATCCAAAAGGATACATTTTCAAATCCTAATGTGGGAATTTATCATATGACTCACATTATCATTAGTGCGAGTTGTGCAACTAATGCACACAAGTCTGTAAATTTGACCATGAGTATTGTCTTCAATATGGCTATTCTCTTTCAGTCTGAAGGTGGATAAATTATTTAGTTTTTAGATTGGTCTATAGTGTATAATGAATTTGTGGAACAATTTGATGAAGTCTTGTTGTATGTTTATTAAATCTTTGTCTATGTTGAACATCTCTAGTCCAGCACTTCTCTGGTAGCCAAATCTGTGGTCTGGCATGACTTTAGTTAGCTGGATGTCCACTTATCATGGGAGTGGCCAGATTTCCCACAATCCCATGAAGTTTGTTTACAGCCACCAGTCCTGGCTCTCAGTGTTCTGTGCTGTTGTTTAGCTCTAATTTACCCCCTTTTAATGTCTTCTAAGAGTCCAGTAAGCAGTGGAAGTGTTGGTGTGGCTCCATGGTGTCCAACCCGTTCTGAAACAGTAGCCACTATACTGTGGCTAAATAGAGAACTAGCCACATTCTACCAGCCAAGTAGCTACGTTGTTCAAGCCAAGTAGCCACACTCAATCAGCCAAATAGCCACTAATGGCTAGTGTGTTGGACACTGGAAGTATTGCTGCTAAACAATATTGACCTGCTGGGGTTTGGCAAGTTCTCTGTTCAGCACCAGTCAGGTCCTGATGGCCTGGAGAGTTTCAACTTGTTATCTTTCTCTTCTTGACAGAAACAAGAGTGCAGATTCAAGAGTCAGTGAGAGGAAAAGATGTCTTTATCATCCAAACAGTTTCAAAGTGAGTAACAACTAACACACATTTCAAAGAAACTAGAATAGCTTCTTTAGAATATGTGATTTTATGTAGACATGGTTTATCTTTAATAATTCTTTTGTCTTCAGTTTTCTTTTTTTGTACATATGAGAGATTCATAGGTGGGCCAGTTGTTTTCTGTGATTTAGACAGTGTGTATTTAGGGGACCTTATTATAATCTGACTGTTATTGTTTATATTCAGATGAATTTGGATTTTGCTTCCTGGGTTTCCGCATTCTTTTTAATGTTCACTCTGTTACTTTAAAATCTTGTTGCGGTTGGCTACCCTGAATGCAGTACCACTTAATGCTTTTAAATATGGGAACACTTTCTTCAAAGCAAATGGCTCCTGTGACTTAAGCAACATAATTTTATGTTCTTGAGAACATACATGCAGAGGAATCTCTCTGGTTTCTGACAGCAGCAGAAATAATAGGACTGGTTTACCTGGTGATCAGTCCTTCTATGTTAAAATATTTCACTCAGTCTTTTTCTTTAGAGACAGAGGAGATCAGACGTTAATTGCCAAATATTTAATGCCTGGTGTTGGCTAAAGCCTACTTTTGGCCCAAACGATAGACGACTATATTATAGGAATCTAAAACTGTTAGACCTGTCCATAGCGAAAATATATTTACACAATTTTTATCTTGTGGTGCAAAGATGTTGGAGACAAATTACAGTGTTGGCCTTATTCCGGTTAGTATGTTTTGCTGGTAAAGTCCTGAAAATGTCCCTCTAAACAATGAGGTTGGTGAACAGGCAACAGGAGAAGAAATAATGAAGTAGAGTCCTATTGAGAAATTAAAATAGCCTGTCAAGTGCAGTGGCCTACCTGGGATGCATATTTGGATTCCCTGTATGGGTATTTCAGTTGCCAGCTTTTCTTCAGTGGGATGAAGTTCCTTGAAGCAGATGCAGGTATCACATTGGATTCAGCTAAAGGAAATTTATGTGTGGATACAGAACTAGAAACTTCTCATTCCAGGGATGTGAATACTACGATCATGGAGCTCCTGATCATGGTGTATGCTTGTAAAACCTCCTGTGCCAAAAGCATTATTGGAGTGGTTCCCTACTTCCCATACAGCAAGCAGTGCAAGATGAGGAAAAGGGGCTCCATTGTCTCTAAATTACTGGCTTCGATGATGTGCAAAGCTGGTAAGAATGCAGGATGTTGTGAAATAATCAGGGCATGGCGGGCTTCTGATGTCATATTTAACTTGACAGCTGTATGCATTAAACTGAGAACTTTAATAAGAAATAGCTAAAAAGATTTTTAGCAAGAGGAAATTTTAAACCCTTGAGAGGAAAATCCAACATAAAACCAATAAAAAGTGGTGAGTGAAATGCTGGATTAAAATGAGCACATCTTTATAACGTCCACTGTAGAATCTGTGCCAAGGTGAGTTTGTATGATAAGTCTCCCAGATTTCTTACTATCCTGGAAGGATGGGTTCCTTTGCTTTGGTACTGCTGCTGGATGCCTTTTCTTTTTTCCTAACTCTCCCTTGGGCAGTTGTATTTCTGTCACTTTCTCTTTTTGCCTATCTGTTGGGTGATCCCACTTACATCTAGTGTTTACTTTTAAGGTGGTATCTGAGATGTGGGATAAATTCCCCTGATTCTTCCAGAAGAGCGACCTTGCTGTTCTTTCCCATGGCACCTGTCCTTGGATCATGTGGATAGTTACAGTGAACACTTCATAGATATGCTGTGTAATAGTGTGCTCTGGTCTTGTAGAGTTAATTAAATATTGAGTCTCATTTCATGGGAAGAAGTGTGGGAGTAATTAGAATTTGGGATCAGGAGTCAGGAACTCTGAGTTACAATCTCAGCTCTGTCATAGCCTTACTATATGACCCTGGGCAAATGACTTAATCTCTGTCTTAGTTTCTTGAAATCTGGAAAGGAAGTGGCACTTATGTGTGGCATGGGGGTATTGAGAATTTTAGTTAATTTTTGTAAATTGTTGTGAGAGCTTTGGTAAAAGGCACTACAAAAGTGCAAAGTACTCTTTATTAATTTAATACTCTATAAACCTTAATGGGAATTTTTTTACTATGTATACTACAATAAAACTAGTATTATTTTGATCAAGTATAATAGAATTTTCATGTTCTAAACAATTATAAGTGGAAGCTACAGGAGGAGTAAATTTGATATCTACAGATCATATCTAGGTTTGTGCTGTTTGGTTTTTATACAGTGGCTTTTAAGTGTACTTTCTTTTCAAAGGTCTAACTCACCTTATTACTATGGATTTACATCAGAAGGAAATACAGGGGTTCTTTAATATTCCAGTTGATAATTTGAGAGCGTCTCCATTCTTACTTCAGTACATTCAAGAAGAGGTGAGCAAGGTCTATTAATGTGCGTGAGAGTTGTCTTTTCAGTGTTGTATTTTAGGTTATCCCTAGGTTTAGAACATCAGTAAAGACACAGAGTGAAATTCAATTTCTTTTTTTAAAAGAATATAGAAAAGAGAAGGGATCTCATCTTTGGGGGAGTTTTAAAATGGTATTTTTTTGTTTTTTCTATTCTTCCACACATCAACATTCTTCCTACTCTGTAAACACCAAAATAAAAAGTTTGGATTAGGGATTTTTAATTTATGAAAGTGTAAATGTATAAATCATTGTACAAATGTGAATTGAGGAAGTAGAGAAAGACTTGTGGATATAAAGTGCTGTTTAGAGAAAAATATTTATTGTAACATTTAGGGATGTTAAAAAGAGGGTAATTGAGTAATGGTATAGTCAGCGTGTACCGGCTCCCGCCTGCCGGCCCTGTTGCCGGAGAGCTGGCTGCCACTCTGCGCTGCAGTATCTGATACAGCGGAAGCAGCACAGGGCAGCAGCTGGCTCCCCGAGAGCCAGTGCATGCTGGAAGTCAGTTTTTAAGCTGGCTTTCTATGCATACCGGCTCCTGGCTCCTTCCCACTATCAGGGAGCCAGCTGCTGCCCCACACTGTGGACTCTGATACAGAGTCCACAGCGCGGATTAGCAGCCCGCTCCTCAGAAGCAGGGCAGGAGCCTATGTGTAACCATTTATGGTGATTGATAAGACCAGGCTTATCGGTTAACCATGTAAATGGTTATCCTATTACATCCCTAGTAACATTCTGCTTCTCTCAGTGGCTAAAGCCCAGTGATTTGGAAGAACATGAATGCTTCCCATCCTAAATTAGACACATAGCTGTTTGCCCAATGGAGGCGCTCATTGACCTAAGAGATTATTTTATATAGGCATAGCTTTCCTTTGTACTAAACGCTTGATGATGTGTATTTGCTTTGACATATTTTTAAACTTGATTGCAGAACTTGTCAATTTTAGGGGCAGTGATCTTTTCTTAGCCAGTAGTTAACTGATTTTATATGTTAGAAAATCCTCACTAGCTAAGAGGGCAGTAGTATAAAGCTCACCAGCAGACTTTTTGAAAGCTGGCAAACTCTTGTGGGGGTGAATATTTAGAAGATGTTTTTCTTATTTCACTTTCTTTATCTTTTCTCTGCTTGATAGCTTACTTTCTTGCAAGTCATTCTAACTAAAAGGACCTTACATACTTAGTTTCCCAGGATATGGACATACTTAGTGCCTTCTAGTCAATTCAGAGGCCTATGCTATATGTGAATCTCTTTATAAAGTTGCTATGTAACACTGATCAGGAAGAACTCATCTGCATTTCATGGTTACCAAATATGTTCTAGATGTCATGCATTTTGAAAGCTACAGCCTGCAAAATGTCTGTTAGTATCTTTAATGGGATGTATCAAATAGTATGAAACAAGTTCAATTTGATAAATGGAGATTATTTACAAAGAAAGAACTCAAATCATAAGTCAAATCGTAAAGGTTGGGAGCTGCTGGTGTCCATTCCATGATCATTTCCTACATATATTTTTATAAGAACTGAAGATGAAATTGGACTTTCTTCTACCCAGGCTACTCATTTCATTGGATACTGTGTGGCATAAGGATTTCATGGGCTTAATATTTGTGTTGCTTATTTAGTGAACATTTGATATCAACTTCACACACTATACAGCATGCACTTAGATGTTAGTGACTTAATATAACTCTTTGCTGCTAGGAGTTGCCGCTGCCCATATTTTAAGTTTTGAAGGGTATTGTTGACCAGTTTCAGTTTGTTCACTTAGCTTTTTCATGAACTGAGCAATGGAAATCACCTTTGGAGATTTGGTAGTTAAAAGTAAGACAATCCTGTTTGGATAGAAACAGAGCCTACAGTATGTTAAAGGACATGTCCTACCTTGTCCATACCTTGCATTGTATGCCTCTTCAATATGACTTGTCTAATTTTGCAAGATCTGTAAAGGAGCATGCCTACTTGGGGAGGGGGAGGGGAAACTTCCACAATTTTTTTTTCCATATTTCTTGTAGCAGGGCTAGAAGCCCCATCTATTATTAATGTTGCCTGACACTTTCTATTGTAAGATCTGCATTGTGTTGCTTAGAACTTAGGTAAACTTACCTCTTTGGGTTAACATTTTCTATGCTAGTTGTCTGCTTCAAGCTAAATAATTTTGAAGTTTTTAGCCAAAATGGATCAATTGTTTCAGAAGTAAGGCTAGGGAAAAATACATTGTTTTGTCCATTTTAAAATCTTGATACATTTTACCTAGCACTCTGTTTTGGAGCAAGGTTTGGACAGGGAATGGCCTCGGTATTAGGGATTAGGTATGTCAACATAGTTGTGTACACGATTAACCAATAAGACTAGGCTTATTGGTTATTCTTATTGACTACAGACATTTCTCCCTCCCACCCCGTCCCTCCCCGCTGTCTCTGTATCAGCCAGCTCCCCACGAGCACCGGATCCCATGGAGCCGCCACTATCCGAGGCAGCAGTGTGGGTGGGGCAGGGCAGGGGAGGCTGCTCCGTGGTATGCTGCTACAGCCTCTGTCTGTGTGGAGCTTAGGCCTCCTGTGGACAGAGACTGCTGATACAGAGGCAGCAGTGTGAGTTGGTAGAGGGCTCCCCAGAAGTGGGGCTGGAGCGCAGTGATTGCTGACTCTGTCCCTACCCCTGGGGACTATCGAATAGTCGTGTAACCAATAATATTTTATGTAGTTACATGACAATCCAATTAATCGCTATCTAACATCCCTATTAGAGATCTGCCTTTTGCTGTGTATTGAAAATCCACCTGCAGTTGGCCAGGTTGTAAGACTTTGAAAAGTCCATTTAAATATAATTAGTAGCGGCTTCTTAGATTTTAGCAGCTAAATTCTACGAAAATTCTGCTTGCACTGAGCGTGTTCTAGCTTGGGTCTGAGGAGGACTTTCCCTGCAAAGATGTTTGGCCGTCTGAACTGTGGAACAGGGAGTCTCTCTCCTCTGTGTTCCCAATGATTCCTCTTCCCCACTTGGCTGATGGAGAAGGAAGCTGCCTGATTTGAATGTGAAAGGAACAAGACCTGGACTTGATGAAATGAGGTAGGGAAGATTGGGTCAAGAACACTGGGATGGGTGAAGACAGGGGCTGAGCAGGAAGAGGGAACTGGGAGTTGGGAGGGAAGGAGAGAGCAGAATGAGATCCAGAGCCAGTGGAGAGGGGGAAGAGCGTGAGCTTATAAGGAGCCAGGGTCTCGAGGCAGAACTGGGACCGTCAGGGGAAAGATACTGGAACAAGGAGCCATGGGTAGGAGTAAGAACACAGATTGGACAAGGAGCCTGAAGTGGGAGCCAGTGGGAATGAAGAACAGAATGTGGAGAGAGGGGGAAGAAACTGGGACTAGCTAAGTGTGGAGGACTTGGATGAGAAGCCAGAAGTGGGGAAGAAACAAGACTATGACAAGTTAGAGTCGTTATGCTTGGGAGGAGTGGGCAGAAGAACTTGTGCCACCTAGATCACACTCCCTCCAGATTCTGAAATAGATTCCTGAGTCTGAGCCTTCCTCTGCGATCAGCCAATAACTGTGAAACCTTGTGGTTAAGATTCTTGTTCCTCTTTAATGTTGGGCCACATAAAATGACAGTCTACTACTATTACCAGTTATTCTGTTTAATCAAGTGGTAGTGGTCTGTGCAATGGACCTAAATGTTCCCTTTGGTTGATGATCAGTATGGGTGTGAGTATGATGCCACATGATGGAATTCAAGTTTTTTTCAGTTTATTTTAAAAAAAATGTGGGAAATTACACACACACACACACACACACACACACACACACACACACACACACACAAAATAACATGAAAAGAACATTTTTAAGATTGTAAAATCAGCCATTCGAAACTAGGGTTGTTTGCTTAAACTTGAAGTATTTGATACTTTAGATAGTTTAACATTTTTAAATTGTAAAATTATATGTAACGCTTAATGAACTTAAGTGTCTATAAAAGCTATGACACAGATGATCTCTGTTTGCTGCAGATCCCAGATTACAGGAATGCTGTGATTGTAGCCAAATCACCTGCGTCTGCAAAGAGGTGCGTATGATCCACTCTATTTGATTGGCGCAAGCAATAAGTAACTAACATAGTTCCTGATTGCATCATTAAGTTCGGGGCACTGGCATATGAAATGATACCCAAAATGAAGGACTCAAATGACCAATTCATTTATACATGGAACTGAATAGTCCGTATTGCTGCTGATAATAACTTACATCACTATATAGATAACATTGGGTTCATGTGGATATAGAATACTTGGGAAATCATTGTGGCCTCAATGACTAGTTTTTAATTAAGCTTAAAAAATTAAGGTCGACTAATGTGCATGTATGCACCGTGCATGTGTGCGAGAGAAGATTTACCTGGCATTGCTTGGGTCCTAAACTCAAATAAGTTTTTTGTTGTGGTTCAATTAAATCACTGCTTTGGGGTGGGGCAGGGGATGAGAGGTTCAGTGTGCAGGCTGCCCTGGGGGGAGAGGACGACGCCAGCCCTCAGGAACTTGGGGTCAGGTGAGAGGTGCCTGTCCATTGCTGTTTTTAGAAGGTCTTTCTTTTAAAAATTGGACATGTGAAAAAGTAAATCCAACAATAGAAGAACAAAGAGTGCTTGGCATTCTAAAATATTTTAGTAATGTTTATTGTATTTCAATATCTATCTTATAAAATCTCAACTATGGATGAAGAACAATGGCAAGGCAAATATGACCTCTCCAATGGTCCAAAATATTTGCTTAATGTGATCATGATTTAGAACCATGGTGTCTAACACGCTAGCCCAGGTGTGAGCAATAATTGTTGATGGGGGGGGGGGCAGTTTCTAGTAGGGATGTTAAATATTGGTTAATTGAATAGTCGATTAACCTCATGAATTCTTATCAGTTACTCGACTATTCTATAGTTCCTGGGGGTGGGTCCTGCAGCCAGCGAGCTCTGGCCCCACTCCCGAGGAGCCCCCTACCACGCCGCGCTGCTGCCTCTGTATCCAAAGCAGCAGCATGGGGCGACAGACAGCCGGTCTGCGAGGGGAGCTGGTTTTTAAACTGGCTCCCCTCACAAGATCAGCTCCTGCCTGGCACCTGGAGTGGTAAGCGTTTATCTAAAGCTGTGAAACTATGACAGTGCAGTTGAATAAAAGATTATTTTTCTGTCCTGAAGTGGTGTATGGTCTATGGCCTTCCATTCCAGGACTGCTTGCGTTTTGGTGATGAGTACAATGATTCCTTAGTGTTTCATGAAGGTTAATCATGCCTGTTGGTCACAGATTAGTGTTGGAGGCTGAGCAGAGCTGCCTTTCCCTCCTGGGAGCTCCTGTAGGCATTGCGCATCAAGGAAGCACAAGGTCTTTCGGGGCTCTTGGGTGTGCAGGTAGAGTATGTCAGCTACACTCATTAAGGAGATACAACTTGCATTTTTAATCTTGAGCAGGGTAGCAACAGTGGCTGGTGTTGAAGAAGAGTTGGTGCTCTGCCTTTCTGCTCCACTTGAGGCAGCTAGTTTCTGCATGGTGCCTGCATCCTCTTCCCCATTCTCTAACTATATTATTTGGACACGTCTATACATACCATCCAAAAATATCAATATAAGTCCTTGCATTTGCCCATCATGTCAAGTAATTATGTGTGCAAATAGAAAACCTAAATGCATTATTAATAGATTTGCACAGGAACATATGAGAACATACATGTACTCCTGTTTCTGTATCTGTATCTGTAGCTGAAAATTTGACCTAAACAAGACAGCATAGAAAACATTGGAAAAAAAACTTAGTCAAAATGTTGGTTCCTCTAAATATTTTAAATCTGTTTTAAATCATTTGTAAATCTGAGAAAGCTAAAGTGTTCTATAAGAAAATAAATTGTTTGGGCAGGGCAGATATCTTCTTGAAAATAACCAAAGAAGACAAATGCCAGCCTCAGTTTTTCTTTTGAATATATATCTGTGATAGAAGATGGCTGAGTCTGTTATATTCAGAATATTGTTCAGTTTCTGGTCTCATTGCAAAATTAAGGGGAAATCATTTTGCATAGAGCCTAAGTTTTTATTCAGATTAATCTGGTGTCCTGATTTTGTCAGTTAAACTTTGTAAAACTCTTACTTGGTTATTTGGATTTTTTTAAATTAAAAAGCAGCTGGTTGGAATAAAATATTATGCTGTATTTAAATATTTATTTAAAAAAATCCTTATTAACTCCATAGATTAAATGAAAGACTCTTAGTCTAATTTAGGCCTTGTCTTCGTTCTCTGGAAGATTGACGCTGCCATAATTGATTTTTGGAGTTTGATTTAGTGACTCTAGTTCAGACTTGCTAAATGGAACTCAGGGCATCCCTTCCAGCATCCGGTACTCCTGCTCTGCAAGGAGTAAGGAAAGCTGACAGGAGCAAATGCTTCCTGTCTACCTCCCACTGTGGGGATGCTGCCAAACTCATTTTAAGGTAAGCTTCCTTCGGCTGATCTGGCAGGTCTAATGTAGACCTGGCCTTAGCTTGCCCAGTGATGCTGCTTGCTTACTTGTTGTACTTGACTTGACTTGTACAATGAAGCTGGACTTGTCAGTTCTACTTTTTCACTTGCTATCCTCCTCTACTCAGCATTTGAGATGCAAATACCAGCAGAAATTTTGTTTTCTTCCTCTTAGCAATCAAACAGTTCACTGACATTTTAAAATTTAATTGAAAGCTTTATTTTTAAAACATCTACATTTGTACCCTAAATTCCTTAATATCAACTCTTTACATAATTCCAGATTGCAACTGAAGAAATGGTGTATGGTAAGGGATTTTTTTCTTTTCCCAAGTTTACTAAAACTCAGGTCTTGACTTGTGGCAAGTGATCTGTCAATAGGTTAAATAGTTGATTATTTGAGTGCTATTAGTCTGGTTTGCAACTATGGATATCATAGAGGAATATCTAGGTTATTCTGTCCCATTCAGTCCACCTCTTGTATTCATTAATTTATTTGTAAGATGGGTTCTATTTATTCCCATTTGAAAAAGCTTTTGCCAAAGAAATGCAAATTAGTCTGAGGTCTTGAATCTGCTATAGTTAGTTGTGGATCACTGTCAAAAACACTGCTAGACTGAGAGACCAGCGATAGTTTTAAGGCCCAAGATCTCTGGCTCCATCAGGGTTAGAAATGAGGGTTGTATTGGGTCATGGCACTGTGGCCCTTTAACTCATGCCTGAAGTGAAGCAGAAGTATATAAGGTGATAATTTTACATGATTTTAACTGTTGATTTTTAATTCATGTTGCAGCTGAAAGATGGAAGAAACAAGATGGTAATCTGAGCTGCATGATTAACACTTGTTCTGTTACTTGTCAAGGCTTGAAACACTTTGGCAAGTCCAGTGCAAATGCTTTCAGGAATATCAACTTTTCCAAACCCAATGATTAAAAGGTGTCTTCTAGAAATAATCCCTGTTTTCTTTCCCTCAGTTGTAGGAATCATTTAGTTTTCCTTTATTTTAGAAGAAAAAATAGGCTTGTATTGGGTGTTTGAGTAATTTTAACTTCAATATATTCTTCCCTGCAGAGCACAGTCGTTTGCTGAGCGCTTGAGGCTAGGAATAGCTGTGATTCATGGGGAAGCTCAAGATGCTGAATCTGATCTGGTGGATGGTCGACATTCACCTCCTACAGTCAAAAGTGTATCTGCTATTCATCCCAGTTTGGAGATACCCAGTAAGTATGTGTGTGCAACTGCTTATACATTGGGTTTTTCTGGCTGTCAAATACGCTAGCAAAGAATTACTCCTGATACCCTTTTCTTGTGGTGCCTAAAATTTGCAGGAGTGCATAACTGTGTGTCCCAGTAACAAGATGGATGAGGTATCTTTTATTGGACCAACTTCTGTTGAAAGAGACCAAGGTTTTGCTCTTACACACAGCTTTTCCTTATATCTGACTGTCTGTCCTGTATGAGTGTGCAATACCTACAATGAATATTTCAGATCTTACCCCAGATACACTTATAGCCAATTCTTATTAAATTAAAATGTATTTAAAAAAGAGGAGAGAGAACTGGTTAAAAGATCAGTATATCTACAGACGTGAGAACAGTTCTGAGGTCCAGATTCATAGTAGAGATCTAGTGAGCTTTGTAGTTGCAAAGAGTTTTTATAAAATTAGTCCACAAGTTATAGTCCAATAGCTATATTTCAGTGTGGAATCTAGATGGGACTGGAGCTCTCAAATATTATGACTTAAAGCTTTTCCTGATAAAGCATCAGGAATATCTGAGATGGAAACAAGATCAGGTCCCTAGGGTCTTTATACAGTTTTCCAGCAGCTTCTTGACCTGGGTGACCAATAGGCAATCACAGAGACTTCCAAATAGATCCATCTCCCAAGCATCACCATAATTAGCTATATGGATTAGCATAAGACAATAGTCTGCCATTCACAGATGATTAGTTACACACTTAAGGGAGATGACCACAAGAGCGTTTGATTACATTGTTAACCCCTAACAGTATACATGCAAACACACAAAACACAAATATTATCTACCATTACGTTCATAAAGGTTGCATTTGGGTAATTTATCCTGCAGGATGCCTAACCTTTTCTTGGCCATGTGTCACACTGCCACTTCAGCTCTTGTTTCTGCACACACATTTCTGCTAAACTAACTCCTCCCGATACTTACTAGTTGTGGGTATTTGTTAGAGTAGAAGTTTAATAAATGTGGTAGATAATAGAAGGCTGCTGTACGTATTGGGGTAGTTATGGTTGTGTATATGATCGCTGTGGTAGTGGTTAAGTGCATCCCTGTGGATGGAAGATTAGAAGGTATGTACTGTAAAGTGGCATGGCTTAACTTTTTATTTCTTCGTTGAAGTGGTTTTGTCATACGGTGACAAAACCGTTAACAGTTCTACAACATTTTTTGTACAACCCTAATTTTCTAGGCTTTTTAAATGTTTTAGCTGGAGTGGAAGGGCAGCATTGTGAGCAAAGTGTTGCTAGTAGACCTGTGGGAGGATGTGGTTCCTGGAAATGTACCCAGAGCAGTAGCTCATGACAGCTTCATCTATTAAGTACAAGATGAGTGAGATGGTATCTTTCATTAGACCAATTTCTGTTGGTGAGAGAGAAACTTTTGAACTTCAGGCCTATTGAAGACCTTGGTATAAGTTTGAAAGCATCTCTCTGAGAATTTGGTCCCAAAAAAAAGGTACCTCACATACTGGGTCTCTCTACTATCCTGCAACCAACAAAGCTAGAATACTGCATGCGACTTTCTTCATTGATAGCTAAGGTTTCGTGGCATAAAAAGGATAGAAAAATACAGTTTCTTGATGGCAAAAGATTTGTATTTGTGGAGAGGATTATGTATATGCTGAAGACTTGTCAAATGATCACCTGTTGTGCATAAGCTTTCTGTTGTGATGAACAGCAGCAAAATAATGACCCATAGGCAAAAATGACCTATTAAGCAGCAAAAAGACTTATGTAACAGATCCAGTAACATCTGTGGTAAATACTTGCTATAAAATTTCATGAAAAGACATACAAATAAAAATGATTAGTGTTAATGCCCTTTAGCTTTCTAACACTGAAGTTGCACACTGAAAGAACCTCTCAAATAATGGAACAACCAAAACCTCTGTTTTGTTCTTAAACTAATCTCAGAATAGAACCTTAACTACAGAATTGTAGTCCATGTCTTCCAAATTATGACATTTAACCGGCATCTTGATACATTTTTCTTTTAGCTTGTCCCTCCCCCTTGTAAATTGTGGAATAGAAAATGAAAATGCACTGAGAAACTGGCAGGTGTAATTTTTTTTTAAAAGTTTGAATTTTCTTGCTTTCGTGATAGAAATTTTAGTCAATGCCTTTTAATATCAGCTTGGTTTTGGAGCTGTGTGTGACTTAGCAAAACGATAGACTATAAATTTATTCACCAGCAGGTGTCACTGCTGTCAGTGAATTTTAAAAGTTTTAGGGAAATACAAATTTACGGAGCAGAAAATGGCCCCCCCCAAAAAAAGTAAAAATCCCAAATATGCCTAGAATATGTTTGATTATGTGATCCTATAATAGCAGAAAGTTTTATTTTATACATTCTCATCCTTTATTCCAGGCCTGGGCAAAATATGGTCTGTGGGCCAGATCTGGCCCGCCAAGCCATCATATCCGGCTTGCAGATGCAGAGGGGAGCCCCAGGCAGGCTCCCCTGCTTGCCCCACAGCCCCGCACACTGCTCAGAAAAGTGGCCGTGGGGCCGTTTCTTTTTCAAAACCATAATCCTGGAGGAGTGGAGAAGCTTCAGGCGCTGTGCCCACTCCCAACATAATCCCATTTCTAGCCAGAAACTGATTTCTAGCCAGAAACTGGCCAATAGGAGCTGCATGTTTGAATAACAGGTAGCACACAAATCACCATGCCCCTCCTCCCCTCCGGCTCAGTTATTCACACAAGCACATGGCCTTGCAGCCTGTGCAAGCACAGGGCAGGCAGGCTGGCTGGCTGGTTAAGAAACATTTTAAGCTCTGCAGGCATTTAGGTCGGCAGGCAGACTGATAGGGCTGCTGGCTGGTAAGTCTCCTGGCCAGAGCCTGCCTCTGGCACCCTAGCCCCTTCCTTTCCCAACCCTATGTCCCCCTCCTGCACCCATACCCCCTTGCAGATCTGGCATCCCAATCCCCTGTCCCAGATCATAATCCCCTCCTACCCTCGGTCACATTCCAAAACCCTGCACCCCAGTCCCCTGCCCTAGGTCACAACTACCTCCTGCACCCAACCTCCATGGGCACTCCCCTCCTTCTCCATTTAATGTCATGGAAGAGTGTGGCCCTTGACCACTTTCCAAAATCTTGGAGTAGCCCCTTCCATTCCCCCCCGTCAAAAATTATTGCCCACACCTGGTTTATTCCGTCTCAAATGTGACAAATCCATCTTGTAGTTTTCCCAATTCTTGTGATCCCTGTGTAAAGGAAGGTGATTATCAGATGAACATTCCATTCTGCTCTGCAGTAGGGCATGTGGCATAACTTAAGGCAAAAAGCAGCCTTATTTAAAACTGCTAGCTTTAAAGATTTGCAAGGTTTGCAGTCATCCCAGGACTCTTGGCTCTTGCCATACTAAGCTCACTTTTCTAAGGCTTTTCCCATCAAGGTCATTGCTTGCAGAAATGTTGCTCAGCGCAGCATAGGATGATCATCCAGGAATTCGAGATCTGTCAGCATATATTAGCATAAGGTGCCTATGTCAGAAATATAGCCTGCTGTACAACTTGTCAGACATCCAGGGTATGTCTAAGCTACATCCCTCTTTCGAAAGAGGGATGTAAATTAGACCTATCAAAATTGCAAATGAAACCGGGATTTGAATTTCCCGTGCTTCATTTGCATAATCGTGTCATGGCGTTTTTTTGAAAAATGCTATTTCAAAAGTGAAACCGTGGTCTAGATGCGGTTCTTTAGAAAAGAAAGCCTTTTTCGAAAGATCCTGTAAACCTCTTTTTTTTTTTTTTTAGGAGTACAGGATCTTTCGATCTTACAGAGCTGCTTAATTTGCAATTTCGATATGTCTAGTTTACATCCCTCTTTCGAAAGAGGGATGTAGTCTAGACATAGCCCCAGAGAGCTTTGAAATGAATACAGTGATGCCCATGTTTCAAATGAATCAAGCTTCTGAAGCAAAGGGCAAATAATGCTGTGTGGAAATATTGCTTTAAGATGCCCTGTACTTCTGCAGCCTCTTTCATTAAGCCTGGTAGCATCCTATGTGGTAATTAAATCAATTTTACAGACAGGGAAACTGAGGCAGATACTTCTTCCAAAGTGCCTGTGACAGGATTGGGGGGGACCCTGTCCAGTGCGGGGTGTGTGCGCCCATGTTTGTCCCTGTCGCAAAAGTCAATATACTCATCCCTAGCAGAAGGACAGTAAGTCCCAATAGCCAGAGCCAATGTGTTCACCTCCATGGGCAGTATGGCCTGATACACCAAAGTCAGTGTTAGCCCCAGTCAGCAGGGCAGTAATGCCTAGTGGCCAAAGTGAATAGATCTGCCCCTGTTAGCGGGGCAAGGAGGCCTTGTGACCAAATGGCAGTGAGTAGATTTGCTCCTGTTAGCAGGGCCAGAAGCTAGTGGCCCCAGTCAGAGGCAAGAAGCTGCCAAGCACAGAAAGGGTGGTGGTGGCTGGGGATGTAAATGTTAACGAGTAAGCATTAGGCTTACCGGAATGCTTACTAAGTAACCAGAGAATCAGACTGGTGGTGGGTCAGGTGGCAGGATTCTGGACAGGACAGGTCAGGGCAGCAGGCGGAGCCGCAAGGTGGGGGCAGGCAGTACTGTGGTACACAGTACCACACCTGCCCCCAGCTGTGCCCACAGCCCCGCCGTGTCTGCATCCCTGGCCCCAGCTGCAGTGGCCTTGGATCCTTGCCCTGGATGGGGGCAGGTGGGCCCCAGCCATACCGGCCTTGATATCCCTTGTCACACCAGCAGTCCTGGCCACGCCTGCCCACAGCCCTGGCTGTCCTGCTGCCCTGCACAAGCCCACCAACGGTTAATAATTTGAACCATTTAACTGGTTAACTGTTTTGAACAATATTTACATCCCTAGCGGGGGTCTGAGTGGGAGAGCGTGGGCTCTCCCTTTCTACCAGGGCCCTGATAGTAGCAAGAGCGCTTGCCACTGAGTCAGCACAGGAGGGCTTGTCAACCAAAAGATGCTGACTCAAAAGTTCCAGTTCACTAACTGGGCCACTATCTAATTCCCCTGGCTGCTTCCTACCGTGGTTCCCTTTCTTGCAGTCTGGGCATCTCCATTGTCCCTGTGTTCCTGGTCTGCACTGTCCCTGGCACCTCCAGACTGGGGGATCTTCAGGAATATCCTGGCATCTGCCTGGTGGCTATATCGCTGGCTCTGAAGGTCTCTCAGCTGGAGCCTGCAACGTGAATCCTTCCTCTCCAGTGGTCAGCCCCAACTGAGCTGAGCTGCTGCCTTTTTACTAGTGTATTTGGAGCATGACCAATAGAGTTGAAGAGGTACGGCTTCCTCAACTCACAATGTAAGGTTAACCCCTCCCTGTCCAATGTGGAGTGAGCACATCCCATCACAGTGCCTCACCAATTGTTGTGAGAATTCAGAAGGAAAAGTGCTTGTCGATCACTTTAGATTTACACTGTAGAAATGACAAATAGGGTTGGAGTCCTAACAAATTGTCTTATGCTTTATCCGGTAAGCCTAATGCTTTATCTGTGAACCCATGCTTCATGCATACCTGGTCATTGGATGGTGACTTTTCTGTTAGCAGTCCATTAGAATGAAACAGGTAAAATATACTAATCTCTCATAGTGCATTTTTGTATGTGGGATAATAGGGATTGACAAAGTTGCTGCTTGGCTTTTATCTATGGAAAAAATGAGAAACAATGACCGGTACAAATAAAGAATTTCCTCATTCATTTTAGCATGTAATTTTTTTTCTTTTTTAAAATCCTTTAATAGTGCTGATTCCAAAGGAAAAACCACCCATCACAGTTGTTGGAGATGTAGGAGGAAGAATAGCCATCATTGTGGTGAGTGGATGTTTCAGATCAAAATTCTGATCACTTTGTATTTAGGAATGTGTGTGTGTATAATTGTGAGTGTCCTTTAAAGAAGGGCTAATTTTGAGGGTTTTCCTACTTATCTAAGCTAAAATTGTCAAATTCCTGATTTGGGGACATTCTAGTTTTAATTTAAGAGTGGAAGAGCTAATTTTGTTTTTTCAACCTCAAATTAATGTCCTGGTTCCCAAATAAGTGAAATCTTTCAAAAACAACTTTGTTTGGTTATTTTTAAAAAGTCCTTCATTCTCTATTTCTTTCTCTTTATAATCTTGAAATGGCCTTCCACGAATATTACCAGTGTATAGTAGGGATATAAAAGTGTAGCCGATTAACTGATAAGCAAAAGCTTACAGGTTAATGCTATAGACTACTGGCTACTTCCCAGTAATTCTTTTTTAGCAGGCTGGCCAGCAACCCAGCTCAGTCCTGGCTTACAATGGGTCCGGGACCTACTCCCACTGTGGCTCTGAAGTGTATTAGGAGCCAGGCAGGTAGGCAGGCAGCCCAGCTCAGTTCTGTCTTGTGCTGGTTCTGGGAATTCAGACTATCCCCTAGATAGGGGCTGCTGCTGCCGCCTCTTTATCAGAGGCAGCAGCACAGGGAGACAGGCAGCCGATCCACAAGGGGAGCTCATTTTTTAAACTGGCTCCCCTCACAGGACCAGCTCCTGCCTGGCACCCCTCACTGCTGCCTCTGATACACTGGCAGGAGCGTGGAGTGGCAGGGGTCTTCTCAGGAGTGAGGCTGCCAGCTCTGCCCCCAGGGACTATAGAATTGTCGACTAACCGATAAGAATTCATGAGGTTACTCGACTATTCAATTAACCGATATATAACATCCCTAGTATATAGTTGAAGGATCATTATTAAATGCTGAGGTTTTGGCATTTAACACTTTTTTTTAACTAGTGCAAAATAATAGATTATTTGGTTGTTTACTCAAACACAGGCATTCTAAGCACATAAGGAAGACAGTTAGGTTGTCTCTGAGGTTGCCTACCCTTGACAGGCTCTATTAACTGAGAGCAAGTGAAATGGCAGTATAATCGAGGAGTTTTATGGACTTAATATCTCTGTGTCCCTTTTAAAAAATGAATTTAGCAGCTTACTTGACAGGAGGAGAGAGGTTAATTAAGGTTAGTAAAGAGCTTGGAGATATTTAGGTAGAGGATGTGGCAAAAATGTATTGATTTCTCTGAAGCTTATGTTCAGAATAGGGGTATACTTGTGTGTAGCGAGTTTGAGCAAAATGGCAAGCTACTCAGCCTTAATGGAAAAATGGTGTTTAAGACGATTTCAGTTTTCTTTTTACTTTGATAATGTAAACAACCAAGGGAGTTTTTAATAACATAAATGCAGCTGCCCCTGGCCCTGTGCTTTGGGGAGCCGCGGGGGACCTAGTGCTGGCAACAGAGGTCAAGTCACTCCTGTAGTCACTGGTGGTGGGAGGAAGTGGAGCAAGCTGGCCTTAACTCACTCTTCTCTCCAGGGTTCCAGGTGCATTGCTCAGGGGAAGGGCCTTGGGAAACTGGTGGAACTCCTCCCCTCCCCCCTCTCTCCCCCCCCCTGCATTCATGACGGGAAGTAGAGTGACACAACTGGGAGCTGGTGGAGCAGGCTAGAGCTTCACCCCTTCCCCCAAGCTCTGTCCCCTGAGTGATGCAGCCCAGGGTATTAGCTGGGTGCCTGGTGCCAGTGGCAGGGGTGCTCTTGCTGCCAATGAGTGCCGGGAGAGTTCCACCACTTTTCCCAAACCCCCTCCCCTGAGAGACGTGGCAGAGAGCCAGCAAAGTGGAATGGGCTGGAACCAAGTCACTCCACTTGCTGCCATTGCTGGTGAGTACAAGCGCAGGCCCAATCCCTGCTGTCGACCTCCCCCCCCCACGATGTTCCCCAGGCTGCATCGCTTTGTGGGTTGTCCTGGGCCCTGCACCCATTAGGGACAGCCCTGATGATTGAGGTGACTTGTAAAAGCTTTTTGTGGTGAGTGTAAGTTTGGGGTCCCTATTAGGGATGTGAATGGGTAACCGTTAAACCAGTTGCCTGGTAAGCATCATCCTTACCCCGGAGTAGCCTTTCGCCCATGGCCTGCCATGGGCACAGGGCTGCTTCAGCCCCACAGGGCTGCTGGCTCCCAGGCTGCGTAGGCAGCTTCACGCGGGAGTAGGGGGTGAAGTGGAAGTGGCAGTGGAGTGCTTGGGAAGTCAACAGGCTTGCATGGAGCAGAAGTGGTGGCCAGAGGGCTTGCATGGGCTGGGAACCAGCAACCCTGCAGGGCTGGAGCAGCCCCTGCATGCGGCATGGGGGCTGCTCCATCCCACCTCCATTTAATCAGTTAACTAGTTAAGTGTAATGTTTAATTGGTTAATTAATTAAATGGAATTTTACATCCTTAGTCCCTATACATTATCTTGATTAATGGTCATTTTGTCTTAACTGAAATCTTTCCAACTCTTTTTAGAATCACATGTTTTATCCCTTGTTGAATTTCAAAGTTTGGAAATTTAAAAACCAGGAATATTTTTTTTTTCTGTCCTGTGGGAGCATTTCTTACTGGTTTTTTTTGTTTGTTTGTTTGGTTGGGGTTTTTTTTAAGTAAACATATTTTTGGATTTTATTAAATACTCCCCTCATACACTTTCCATTTATGTGACTGAATCTGGCTATATAGCTTTTAAAATCCTCCTGTGTTCTAGAAGAACACCACAATGAATTGTCCAAAATATACAATCATAGTCACAGTAAAGCAGGATCTGGACCTGATATTGTCTACTGAATGGGTCACCTGAAACTGTTCAAGAGAGTGTGCATGGTACCTGTACTCTGTTGCATCATTTAAGAGGAACAAAGTGTCGTGTATATAACCTTGCAGATGAGACATGTCAATAACAAAAACTGTTACCTTAAAGGACACTGGAAAAATTGCATTAGCCTTTGGGTTTTAATATAAAGTTTTATTAACTTGAGTTTTTAATGTTTGGAGTAACGTTTTCTGAGTCGTCTTTGGTGTCATGATTAGAGCCTTTGAAATTCTCCTCTCCCACACTCTATTCTTTGAGTAGTAATAGAGATATAGCTGCGTTATTCTGGTCTTGCTGAAACAAGAGACAGGACTATGCAGCACTTTAAAGACTAACAAAATGGTTTATTAGGTGATGAGCTTTCGTGGGCCAGCCCCACTTTTGATCTGAGGAAGTGGGTCTGGCCCACGAAAGCTCATCACCTAATAAACCATCTTGTTCGTCTTTAAAGTGCTGCATAGTCCTGTCTTCTATTCTTTGAGGCCCCATGGAGGGTAGTAAGAGTTGCTGTCAATAAATTAATAATATGGTTTGGGTATAGACTGGTGACCTAGAGGAAATCTACTGCCTTGACACCTGTAGAATTACAATAGATGTGCCTGCCTCTGTTGCCTGTCCAGTTTGAGGAAGTGGGGAGTCTTCACTGGCTGTGTCTCATTTTGACAGGATGACATTATCGATGATGTTGACAGCTTCCTTGCAGCAGCAGAGACTCTAAAAGAAAGGGGAGCATACAAGATTTTTGTCATGGCGACTCATGGCCTGCTGTCTTCAGACGCTCCCAGGTTGATAGAAGAGTCTGCTATTGATGAAGTAAGTGGGCGCAGGCTGGGCTAGCCTGAGAGTTGAGAAGTAAATGAAAATGATTACAACTTTTCAGAGAATTCAGCCAGCTTTAAAATTCCCACTGGCTTGATTCCTAAAATTTTTAATGTGGCTTATTACTAATTACAATAACAATTACAGATATTGTGGCCATTTGTTCCTTGCCTCACTCTTGAGTACAGATTAAGGGTTTAACATATAATTATTTCATATTATTTTTCAAGTCTTCATGAATACTTGAGTGGTGCATCATAATAATAAGAGCCTAGGTAAAGGATTGCCAATTTAGGGAGATTCTCATTAAGCTGAAGAGTATTTAAGAGTGCATCCCCTCATGTGTTTGATAGGATAAAGGCAAGGAAGGAATGTTTCTGTAGCACCCAGAGATAGGCGGGTACATAATTATCCTACAGAAATGCATAACCTTTCACAAGGCTATAATCCTGTCAGTTATCAGTCCCAAAGAGGCACTCCTTCTTTGCATCAACTAGTTAACTTGTTTGGGATCTGGAGGGCAGACCTTGCCTTTTCAGACACTGCTGTGATGAGGTGCAGATAAGAAACTGAGGGGAAAAGATCCGGGAGCTCATTTCTACTATGATGGTCGGTCTCTCTCTCTCTCTCTCTCTCTCTCTCTCTAGGTTGTTGTAACCAACACGATTCCACATGAAATACAGAAACTCCAGTGTCCCAAAATTAAGACAGTGGATATCAGTATGATCCTCTCAGAAGCCATTCGCAGAATCCATAATGGGGAATCCATGTCATATCTTTTCAGAAATATAGGACTAGACGATTAATCTCTTCTTTTTATTGTAAAGAAAATACCAAGGGCCAAACTGGAAGCTTATAGAAAACAAGCTGTGAAGCATCATGCTTACCTTAATATTTCAATTGAGTCATTTTTGTTTTGTTGTATTTCTTGGTTTAAATTTAAAGTTAGACCAGATTTTGGTAGCTATTTTTCTTTGCAGTTTTAGAAAAGGACAAATGTTTTCCAAAAAGAAAAAAAAATTGTTCTAGATGCTTTTAGGTTAGTTGCACTATATATGGAAAACAAACACTTGAGGCAAGAATTTAGCTCAAATTAAACATTCCTTTTCCAAAGCTGCTTGCTACAAGTGCTTTAAAAAGTTGATAAAATGAAGTGACTGTATAATATTTGCATTTTAAAAGCCAAAAAGGTTGTACTGTTGTATGCAGTTAAGTGACATTTTTGTAGGAGTGCTTTTATAGAAAAGCATATGAAATATGCACCTGTATTTATTTTCTGCCACAAAGAATAAAGATTCGTTTTGTGTGAACTTTTAAAAAATGTTTATTCAGTAGTTAATTGCATTTTAGAATATGTCCCCATCAAGAATTGCCATTTGGAGGCGTGGTGATGAACAGAGTTGTAAGATTTGGTGCATTTTCCTTACTAATACAGATTGGACCTCTATAATCCAAACTTCCCTCGTCTAGCAACATCAGTGGTCCAGCATCTGTGGGTGCTGTTGGGCTGAAACACTCATGGGGAAAAGCCATTGGCCCTACGCACAGCAACTCCTCCCAGAAATTCCGAGCAGTGCAAATAGCTCATAAGAACAGACGTACTGGGTCAGGCCAAAGGTCCATCTAACTCCAGTATCCTGTCTTCCAACAGTGACCAATGCCAGGTGCCCCAAAGGGAGTGAACAGAACTGGTAATCATCATGTGATCCCTCCTCTGTCCCCCATTTCCAACATCTGAGAAACAGAGGCTAGGAACACCATCCCTACCCATCCTGGCTTATAGCCATTGATGGACCTAAACTCCATAAATTTATCTAGTTCTTTTTGAACCTGTTAAAGTACTGGTCTTCACAACATCCTCTGGCAAGGAGTTCCACAGGTTGACTGTACACTGAGTGAAGAAAAATGTCCTTTTGTCTGTTTTAAACCTGCTGCCTATTCATTTCATTTGGTGACCCCTAGTTCTTATATTGTGAAAATAAGTAAATAACTTTTACTTAACCACTTTTTCCACACTAGTCATGATTTTATAGACCTCTATCATAATCCCCCTTAGTCTCCTCTTTTCTAAGTTTAAAAAGTCCAAATCTTTTTAATCTCTCTTCCTATGGGACCTGTTCCAAACCCCTAATTGTTTTTATTGCCCTTTTCTGAACCTTTCCTAATGCTAATATATCTCTCTTGATATGAGGCAACCACATCTGTGTGCAGTATTCAAGATGTGGGCATACCATGGTTTTATATAGAGGTAAGATGTTCTCTGTCTTATTCTGTATCCCTTTTTTAATTATTCCTAACGTTGTTTGCTTTTTTTGACTGCTGCTGCACATTGAGTGGCTGTTTTCAGAGAACTATCCACAATGACTCCAAGATCATACAGTCCTAGGTAGGGATGTTAAATATCGGTTAATTGAATAGTTGTTTAACCTCAGAATTCTTATTGGTTAGTCGACTATTCTGTAGTCTCCGGGGAGTGGGGCCAGCAGCCAATGTGCTCCAGCCCTACTCCCGAGGAGCCCCTTGCCACTCCGCGCTGCCATCTCTGTATCAGAGGCAGCAGCATGGGGTGCCAGATGGGAGCTTGTTTGCGAGGAGAGCCAGTTTAAAAACCAGCTCCCCTCGCAGACTGGCTGCCTGTCACCCTGCACTGTTGCCTCTGAAAGAGGCAGCAGCGCAGGTTGGCAGCAGCCCCTGTGCAGGGTTGGGTCTAAGCTCCCAGACCTGGCGCGAGCCAGAACTGACCCGGGTTGCCTGCCCACCTGGCTCCTAATACACTTTAAATGCAGAGCGACAGCGGACGTAGGTCCTGGACCCAGTGCAAGCTGGGACTGAGCTGTGCTGCTGGCCAGCCTGCTAAAAAAATTTACTGGCGGGTGGGGGGAGGGAAGTGTAGTCTATAGCATTACCTTATAAGCTTTTGCTAATTGGTTAATCGCCGATACTATTACATCCCTTATCCTAGGGCTGGAAGAGGCCTCAGGAGACCTGCCCAAAGCAGGACCATCCCTAACTAAATCATCCCAACCATGGCTTCGTCAAGCCGGGACTTAAAAACCTCTAGGGATGGAGATTCCACCTCCTCCCTAGGGAACCCATTCTAGTATTTCACCACTCTTCTAGTGAAATACTTTTTTCTAATATCCAACCTAGATTTCCCCCACTGTAACTTGAGACCGTTGCTCCTTGTTCTGCCATCCATCACTACTGAGAACAGCCTTTCTCCATCCTCTTTAGAACCTCCCTTCAGGTAGTTGAAGGCTGCTATCAAATCCCCCTACTCTTCTTTTGCAGACTAAGTAAACCCAAATCCCTCAGCCTCTCCTCATAGGTCATGTGTTCTAGCCCCTAATCATTTTGGTTGCCCTCCGCTTGACCCTCTCCAATGCGTCTACATCCTTTCTGTAGGGGGGGCCCCAGAGTTGGACGCAGTACTCCAGATGTGGCCTCACCAGTGCCAAATAAAGGGAATAATAACTTCTCTAGATCTGCTGGCAATGCTTCTCCTAATGCACCCCAATATGCCATTAGCCTTCTTGGCTACAAGGGTACACTGTTGACTCGTATCCAGCTTCTCATCCACTGTAATCCCCAGGTCCTTTTCTGCTGAACTGCTTCTTAGCCATTCGGTCCCCCCAGCCTGTAACAATTCTTGGGATTCTTCTGTCCCAAGTGCAGGACTTTGCACTTGTCCTTTTTGAACCTCATCAGATTTTTTTTTTTTTTTTTTTGCCCAATCCTCCAATTTGTCTAGGTCACTCTGAACCCTATTCCTGCCCTCCAACATATCTACCTCTCCCCCTATCTTAGTGTCATCCATAAACTTGCTGAGGGTGCAATCCATCCCCTCATCCAGATAATTAATAAAGATGTTGAACAAAACCGGCTCTAGAACTGATCCTTGAGGCACTCCGCTAGAAACCGACCACCAACCTGACATCAAGCCGTTGATCACTCCCCGTTGGGCCCGACAATCTAGCCAGATTTCTAACCACCTTCCTTAACTTGCTGGCAAGAATATTGTGGGAGATCGTATCAAAAGCTTTGCTAAAGTCACATCCATTGACTTCCCCATGTCCACAGAGCCAGTTATTTCATCATAGAAGCTAATCAGATTGGTCAGGCATGACTTGTCCGTGGTGAATCCATGTTGACTATTCCTGATCACTTTCCTCTCTTCCAAGTACTTCAAAATGAATTCCTTGAGGATCCCCTCCATGATTTTTCTGGGGACTGAGGTAAAGTAGACTGATCTGTAGTTCCCTGGATTGTCGTCCTTCCCTTTTTTTTAAAAGATGGGCACTACATTTGCCTTTTTTCAGTCAGCCGGGATGTCTCCCGATCTCCACGAGTTTTCAAAGATAATGGCCGAAGGCTCTGCAATGACATTTGCCAGCTCCCTCAGTACCCTCGGGTGCATTAAATCTGGCCCAATGGATTTGTGTATGTTTAGCTTTTCTAAATAGTTCTTAACTTGTTCTTTCTCCATCGAGAGCTGCCCTCCTCCTTCCCATACTGTGTTGCCTAGTGCAGTAGTCTGGGAGCTGACCTTGTCT